>QUZF01000073.1:21268-93473 GCA_003693555.1 Coccinonectria pachysandricola | reverse complement strand
CTGATCTGATCTGATCTGATCAGGTGTGGCCGTATTTATCACTGGCAAGCAAAGACCCGAGTTTGCTTTGACGATAACAACTCGTGTCTGACTTGAGATGTAAGCTCATACGTCACGCTTTTCAGCCTACGCCGCGTGACTGACACAAACGTAAATCCCACCGACAACACATACATCCATCCCTTTGGGGGCCGTTTTCTGACATCTACGCCACACTCCAGGAAAATCAATCACATCATGAGAAACTTGGTTATAGCGCATGATGTCAATCCTTTGGGGGCCGTTTTTGGTGATCTACCCTAAATACTTCCGGAGAAAAGGGGGCGCTGGGCACTTCTAATACATACATGGGATAAGTAGAGCACTGACGATGACGACGAGCCCGGCAAGTGGCGAGCTTTCTACGTCCACGATCGCAGTAGCCAACCCGATTACCAGGGTAATCCGACTGCTACCTACTACTGCTCGGCTACTATAAGATACTTGAGTCGAGTGCTCTGCGATGAGGGACTTGGCATTCGCTACAGTCTAGTCTAGTCTTGTACTTTCTTTCATATCATGTTTCGGCAATGCAGCTCTATGCCATAACCGTCGTTGCGTGCCTACGTGTAACAAGGTCAGTAGCTAGAGCGTGACTTACACGTTTCGAGTTTATAAGCTTAACCCCGGTTACAAGTTGATCATTAGCAACTTCCCTGCAGTCAGCTCTTGACACTTGTGCGGAAAGCTAGAGCGATGATCTAGTGTCCATTGACACCGTTGATACCGTTGGCCCCACTCACACCGTTGACACCGTTCACGCCATTTGACCCGGCAGGATTGGATCTAACTTCGTGAATTGCCCTCGCAACATATTTCACGTTCCTGCTGTTCACTACAGATCCATCTCGTCAGTGCTGGGAGCGAAGAAGAAACGAGTGTACTGGACAGGTAAAACTCACAGCCAGAGATGGAGATGCGCCCTGAAGCAAGCATGTAGATGTGGGATTTCTCACGAAGAATCTTGACTTCTAGAGGTGTGAGCCCCGTATAGGAAAACATGCCGATCTGTAAAAGTACAGTTAGCTTCTCCCTTCTCCTCCTCACCTTTATTATTCAATTTCTACACATCTCGAAGGTTGTATCCCATGATGAGTCTGCTTACCTGATCGATGATGTGCTGCCACGAACCAGGCGTCTCGAGGCGAACCAACTCGTCGTAGAGCGCCCTCCGCATGCTCTTGATACGACTGCTCATGACTTGCAAGTCGGCCATCCAAGCCGACGTAAGCTCCTTGCTCTCCAGGACTGTCTTGACGATGGTCGAACCGTACTTTGGAGCCATGGAGATCTCGGACCGTAGCATGTGGCACAGGTTTGAGATTGCCTTCTCTTTCACGTCAGCCGACGGCTCTGCGAGAACGAGATGCAAGGCTCCTGCTCGGTGGCCGTAGAGGCCAAAGTTCTTGGAGAAGGATTGCGCCACAATCATCTCAGGACGCGGCTGCTGCTCGTAGAAGTAGCGGATTGCCCAAGAGTCCTGGACCGGGTCACCAGAGGCGAAGCCCTGGTAGGCGGCGTCGAAGAAGGGAAACAGCTGCTTCCGCCGGCAGAGGTCTGCGATGGCCTTCCATTGCTCCTTGGAAGGGTCCAGACCGGTAGGGTTGTGCGCGCATGCATGGAGGACGAGGACGTCGCGAGGCTGGGCATGAGCCTCGAGAAACTCCATCATCCCCTCAAAGTCGAACGAGCAGTCCGAGGTCTTGTAATAAGGATACAGCCGAGGGGGCAGACCGACAGACTCCCATATCACGTGGTGATTGGCCCAAGTCGGATCCGAGAGCCAGACGTGCTGTGGCCGGACATGCTCGGCGAGCAAGCGGGCGCCGAGATGATTTGCGCCAGTACCGGAAACAGTCTGCACCGAAGCGATGCTGAGATGATTCTCCTGGGCCTCCTGCGGCGTACCGTTGCCGGACGGGAAGAAGATGAGATCGCGGGCTACCTTGAGAAACTGCTGGTCGCCCGCGATGGGGAGATAGTCATGCCTGGTAGGGTCGGCGTCGTCGTGAAGCTTCTTCTCGACCCGGCAGACGACATCCAGAGGCCACGACTGGCCCTCGTCGGTGCAGTAGACGCCGGCTCCGAGGTTCACGCGGTCCGGGTGCGCGTCTGCGCGGTAGGCTCCGAGGAGGTCGAAAACCTCGTCGGTGGGCAGCTTGGGGAGGGATGACAGATACGAGGTCGCCATGGTACTACGTGCTACTCTAGAGTAGAGTTTTTGAGCCTAATGGTATGAATAGGGGGCGGTGCTAAGGTTGGCAGAGAATAGGGAGGTATCGAGGTTAGGTTATATTTTCTGGGCTAGGGTTGGCACAGCCGCGCCAGGGTTTTTTTCGTTCTTTTTTTTTTTTCCCTCTCCCTCTCCTTTCTTCTTTTTGAGGATCCACATGTTAGTCGATTTAAAGCAGCGAGAGTCATACGACGCAGATGTTTCTACCATTGAGGCGATAAGAAAAGTCGTCTGAGGGTCGCAGACTCATCCTCACGCTCGAGACATGGGAGACGTCGACGGAGATCTAGATGATAACAGCGTTCAAGAAGATAGGTTATGTTATGGGAAATCACGTTGATGAAGTGGGGAGAAGAAGCCAACGTCTGGCCATTAATGACCAAGGGCCGATGTCGCCATGACAAAGCTTCCAGACTATGGTGGAGCACGTATCCAGAGCTTGAAACGAGGCGGTGCTCAGTTTAAGCTACCGAATACGAAACTTTATACACGCACGCTCTTTGCCTCGCAACTCCGCCTGTCTCTCCCTCTCCCCTTAACCCTGTTCCAAAGAATCGTATAAAAAGAGGTGAACCGTCCGTTCGTCCGTCCCTGGCCGGTGCCGTGTTTCATCCCGCCATCGTGGACCACTCTTCTTCTACTCTAGAGTAAAGTACTGTGGTTTGGTGCGGCTAGCCCAACGCTAAAACCAGCCCTTATTTTATCTTTCTTATGCACCACCTCCGTCCTCAATCGCTCGCTCACGAATCGATTTAAACGTGACGTCGATGAGGTGCGGAGCGGCAAGGATGTCAAGCTCTGCCCAGACAGACACGAGAACCTGCGCCCCATTGATGCCTTGATGACCTCCCCCCTGTTATATCGATTGGCTCGGCCCATTCCTTTGGTTTGGCCTCGTCCAGCTTGTCTACCTTGTCGACGACGGATCTATTGGCTTGTCGTAAATGGCAATCCAGAACGAAACGGTGAGCACGCCTTGGGCCCATCTATGGCATTTCACGACGTACAATTCCAGGTAATATTATCTAGACATCTAAGATATAGTACTGTACGTGCATCTCCTCTCCGTCAACAACCTCACGTCTTGAGTATGTTGGCAGCAGCCACGATGCCTCGCGCGGTCTTGCCCACCCACTCTTTCGCAACGGATAGCTTCTCGTCCTCGGCATACTGAACACCCTCAGTGATGCCTGGAAACGTGACGGCTGCATAGCCCGTGTCGAGACCCGGGGCTGCAATCACATGCTTGTAGAACTCGCGATTAGGCAGACCGCCCTGTGAGATGAAGCCTCGCTGAAAGTCCCTATACTTGTGGTTGACGACCTTCTTCAGGACCTCGTCATCGCGCTCTGCAGCAATCAGCTCGAGAGCCTTGGCCTCGTCCGCGCTCTTCTTGAAGAACTGGATCGCCTCGTCTAGCTCGGAGAGATCGAGCTCGGCGCTGCTCTCGCTGATAAACTCGGCGAGGTCGTCGTGATACGCGCGCAGCTCCACCGCGTAGTTTTGCGTGTCGATGGGCAGGATCTCGTCACTGGCCAGGTGGTAGGCTAAGAGGGCCAAGTACTGGCCTTGTGAGGCGTGGACGAGGAAGCCCGGGTCGCCTAATGTGGACATCCAGTGGTACGTGTCGTAGTTGGAGTGATAGTGCCAGATGGGATCGTTGGGACCGCCTGAGCTGCCGATGTCGAACGAGCTGATACCTCGATGAAGGAAGCTCGTGTAGTCGGAACCCGAGCCCAGAACGTCGACGACGCCCCCGGTTGCCTCGTGCCACGCATCGTAGAGGGAGATGTTGTACGCTCCAAAGTTGGGATACACAACCTTCTTCATCGTCTCGGTGGCGAGTTTATGAAGCTCGGGCGTGCCAGCGAGGTTGGGTCTGGGGCCGGAGACTGCGACGTCTATGTTGAGGTAGGCGACGGCTGTTTCGGTGAGCCATTTGACGTTCTCCTCAACCCACTCTGTAGACCCGATAAGGCCCCATTCTTCGGCATCCCAAGATCCTAAGACGATGTTTCTCTTGGGCTGCCATCCCGCATCTCGTAGCTTCTTCAACGCGCGAGTGAATTCGACTAGGACGGCAGAGCCAGAGTTGGGGTCACCGTTTCCGCCCTGTTCGGTTCGGCACCGGCCTTCTCGTCAGCGTCTTTCTCGTATCCATACGCCTTCAGTTTCACGACTGGGTCTTACTCACAACCATCCACGTGTCCCTGTGGTTTCCGATAACAATCGTCTCGTCCGAGTTGGTACCGTTGATCCAGCCAATCACGTTGTGAATCGGAGCGATCGCCTCTCGAGAAACAACGTCCAGCGAGATCGCCGTGCCGGGTGCCGGGCCGGTACTGTACTCCGCATCTAGAGCCCCGATCCAATTGGTACGGTTGACTGTCTTGCCGGACACGCCGTGGCCGTCAAGGGCCTTCAGCAGAGGTTCTGCGGCAGCGTAAGAGATGGGAAGACAGGGGATATGGGGAAGCAGATCGGAGACGTCGGCCCTGGTGGAGTTCTCGTGTGATGGGTAGCCCGGGGTTGTAGGATCACCAGGCTGTGTGGAGAGAAAAAGAGTAGATCCCTTCTGTACGGCCTGGGGGTTCCTCGCAGGTCCATCTGGTTGTAAGGTTAGCTCTAGTCACTCTTTGGTTCTTGACGCTACCCTTCCGTGACTGAATACTCACCAGGGTAAGCCTCGTAGCCGTTAGCAATAGTGATGTTTCCGTCATCACCAGGGTCGGAAAAGAGGATAGCGCCGACAGCACCATGGTCTTGAGCGTTCTTGACCTTGAGACCACGGAAAAGGCCGCCGTACTTGATCAAAGCAATCTTGCCTTCAACTTTGACTCCGAGTTCCTCCAGCTTTTTGAAATCGTCTAGACTACCACGGCTATGAGTTTGTGCGTCAGCATCTCAGTACTTTCCCATGGTTCTTGTTTTGTTTTGAAGTCTCACCCGACATAGACATATTCAGCTGTGGCGTTTCCCGTCGGTGAGTAACCTAGCCAAGTCTGCTGTGAGAGGGCATCGTAGCCTGTCGCATCGTCAACCTCCAGGACGGGCTCTTCGATGTCGACAGTCGTCGTGCTGCCGTTGGCCTGCGTGAACTGCAAGGATGCGCTGACGGGATATCTCAGGTAGATGTGGTACTCGTTCAGATGCGACTCGAAGCCATTCTCGTTCCAGCGATCTGCGGTCCACTGAGCTGCTTCCTTGCCAAAGCCCGCGAGCTTGTTCTGGTGGCCATAGTAGTTTGCCCATTCGTCAATCGAGACGTTATCGAATGTGTTGACCAAGAGAGTCTCCAGTCTGTCTAGGACGGGAGGCCACTGATCATCGCGCTTCGCCAACGGCTGTCGGTGCGTACGCTTAACATGCGTATTGAATTCTCGCTGACACCCAAACACACCACCAGCAAGGACTGCGAAGAGGGATGGATAATAACTCCGCATGTTGATGATGTTGTTGTTGTTCTGGAAGATGTCACGCAAGAGTGTCTAGGAGGTGGCCTTCGCAAAAGCACCTCACCATAGTAGGAAGAGGGGAGTTTACAGATGGAATCTAATTGAGAGGATGAAGGGTGTTATATGAATGGGAATGTCCCCTCACCTTGTCGATCTGAATTGTCTTGGTGCTGCAGCGTGATGCCATCGGGCAGCCTACTTGCTTATAGCTCTAGTGCAACTAAAAGACCAGGATCAACGATGTGACCTAGTTTCGACAGAGAAAGATCTTCTCTTCAACATCTGCTGTGCCTGGCATCTTTCTTGGCCTCATCGCGTCATACCCAACGACAGCTTGCGCTATCGAGACAGTTTAAGTAACCCTTGTCAGGAAGCTTGCACAATCTGTAGAGCTGCGAGCTCCCCATGAGCAGGGTTACAGTGATGCTTAGCCACCTGCCTATTTAGCATTAGAGCTCTTTGTCTAGATGCAGGGTAGATTGTCGTCACACCGTTCGTATCCTGGGTCGTAAGAAGTTGATGGAATCGATTGATAAACTGCGGGGTTATAGTTTAAAGCGTTCAACCTCACTGTTGACCCTTGATCATGTTTGCTGTCCTGATGAAAGCCGCAGTGTTCCTAAAAGCAATGGAAAAATGGTGGAAAAGGCATGGGACATTACGCATGGTGGTCATGATCAAACACGCCCCCCCCCCCCCCCCCTGAGAGACTAGCATAACCATGATCCCATCATAGCAACAATCAAAGGCAAAAGGGTTTAAGATTGCCCCCAAGGAAGCCCGGAAAGACTCACATCACGAAGTTGCGGGCACCCCTCGACCGGCCCTCGCAGTAATCACTAGAACAGGGATACCATCGAACGCCTCTACTCTAAGTTAGTAGCCATCAAGAAGCAGAAGCGGACGTCATCTTCCAATCATCTAACAACCTAACAGCGCTCTCCTGGTATTATCTCTCCTCAGCGCCCAACAACGCTATTTTGTGTAAGACAATCCAAACCCGCTTTTGCTTTCTGCCAATGACACTACGCCAAACAGACGACCGTGATAAGCTGTCTTTATCGATGTTTTGTTTAGCGCCGTGTTACTGTCTGGCACGACCGCTACGCCAATGGGCCAAAGATCAACCACTTTGACCATAATATGATTGGACTTGTGCCACAACAAAAAGTGTTTTATCCCTGGACCGCCAATAATAAGCTTATCACGTTCCAAACTAAGCGGGCGCTTACAGGTAGGTAACTGCCAGACAAGGCGGTTTTGAGAAGATATATAACAGTGTTTTCCGACGGCTGGACGGCTGGACGGCTGTAGTTCTCTACATCAGATCAAATTCCGTCCCTACAGAGTTCCCCTCGAAGTCCTTACTATTTTACTTTGTTTTTCCGACTCTCGGTAGACAAATCGTCTATTTGCATCATGTCTTATGTCGGCGATCTTGTTGGAGGCAGGTGGGCGCAGTACTCAAACACTGGAGGCCAAGCGTTTTACGTGGAAACTACCACAGGCGAGAGTCAGTATGCAACTCCCACCGGCTGGGAAGACCGTCCCCAGGTAAGCGCTCCTTCAGTGTCTATCATGTAAATACTCGCATGTTTGGCTGTATAGGATAGCTGGCATTATCATGCCACCTACTACCACTGGTTAGCCAACTGTCCCGTCGAGTTCGAGCTTATTAGGTCTGACTGTCTGTCAGGGTGAATGCGCGCACCGGTAGGATTGTCTTCCAGGACCCAAACCCTCCGCCGCCTCGAACGTACCTTGATAATAGAAACTTTGCCGCCCATTTGCAAACGGTCGAGAGAAACCCCGCGACAAATGAAGCTACTTATCGAAGAGTAACGACGGCACTCCTCAGGTATCTTTTCAAGGAGGAAGAGGGGTACGATGTGGTTCAAGAAGACCAAAGGTTCAACAGTGTTCCAGATCATGTTGTGTTGAAGATAGAATGCAGGCCACGAGGGCCATTGTTCGCTTACGATGTCATGATGGTAGAGTGTAAGTGAGAAGGTTACTCGTGGACCTCTGCAGTGCGTGATTGCATCTGTAAGTAAAGCCAAGACAAAAGTAACCGAATATAGCGACAAGCATAGGCCCGACTACATGCGTTGCATGATGTAAAATTACCTTTGCCCCAGAGCAAGAAGTCGAGCTTGGAGATAATCTATTGGCTGATATCCGCGCTCCCGCTGGTATGACAAACCGCTCATCACCCCATTGAAGGTGACTTGGGATTCTATAGGGGAGATTTCAGACCGATGTCTCTTGAAATCTTGAAGACTAATCTTTACACCATGATTAGCCCAAGAGAAGGCCGACCCGAGACCAAGTTCACAGCCCAGCTTGGCTGACGCGACTGAGCTGATTGTTGCATAATAGAGAATTCTGTTTTGGATCTCAAGAGGAAGAAAGTGAAGTTTGCTTAGCTGTGGCTTGACTCTTGCTTCATTGGTTGCCCAGAGAAGTATATCAATAGCAGTATCAGTCGCAGGACCATCACCGAATAGTGGTTCCGACTTTGACCAAACCAGCTCTCCCTTATAGGCCTTGCAAAGGGTAACTTGCCGAAGATTCAGTATAACATACGTTACTGCGTCGGCTGGAGAATCTCCTAGCGATGGCTGCTTTTTCATATGGCATCGTGCCATTTCGAGACCCTCCTGGGCATTCTGTGCTAGGGCAAACCAGGAAGATCCGACATGGACCAGCGTTTCCTGAGGGATCTCCCAGCTCGGCAGGTCCATTAACCAAACATATGGTCCACCACCGGCGACATGCTCAAATCCCGTGCGTTCTCGAAGAGTAAATTCCATGCTTGAAATCCAGATCGTAGCATATGCTAGCTTCATAAATGTCATCGTGTTCATTTGTCGTCGAAGAATATGGCGCCAGGCGTAGGCAAAGTCACAGAGGATTTTGCCAAGAAATGACTTCTCCCGTGGAAAAGGATCTAGTTCAGGTTCCCAGTAAGGTCCTGGGAGAACCTGCCTCTCCGGGAGCGTCTGCCTGGGAGAAGTCAACGGCTCAAAGTCGACTGGAGTGAGCGGTCGTTCGCGAGCAAGGCCGAGAGGCGCCGAGCAAAGTTGATCGTTCTTGTTGAGAATAATTATATCTTTGTCCAGGTCAAATGTCCAGACGCTCGCAAACGCGCCACCTCGGCGGTCACCAAAAGGATTAACATAATCGTATACATCCTCCCACTCAAGGTATATGCCATGTTCCAACGCAGCAGAGATTTTTGCTTAGGTCGAGTTAGCCATTGCCGAGGAGAGAGTTTCTGTAGCAATCGAATTCCCAAGACATACCGGGGCAGCTCTCTAGACCAACGAGGATGCGAGAGAACAGCTCGAGAAAGAAGGCATCTTCTTCTGATGATCTTCTAGAGAGACCCCTGCGAAGAAGAGTCCCTGAGGCATGCTATTAGTATGGTACTGTGCGAAATAGCGCCCGAGAGTTACCTTGCGCGATGAATACTAGAACTGAAAGAAATGACATAGTGTTGTGTTGGTTGATTGGGAAGAGTTGATAGAAGAAAACGAAGGTTTGTCTTAGGTAGCAAGCACTTGTCATCCCGACCAGTCAATCGAATTATCACGTGATTCAAAGCTGTAAGAACACATTATCAGATTCTTTTCTATCAAGATATAAACATGTGGCAAAGGGAACTGAGTGAGTGAGTGAGGGAGTGAACTAGGGCAGCGGCAGTACAGTCTTTATCGACATCTACTGTTAAATCCCTCGCTTTTGACTCTCAAAGATTCCGAACACGGATAACTTGATATTGAAGCCTTGCCAACCCAGGCCAAGTATTTTCATCTTCGATACACCTTGCTTTTTGGTGTGCGGCACTTCCTAAGATGGAAGTGACCAGAGTAAACCAGACTCGACTACTCTACAGTGCCCACATACTCTTATTAGCCTCAAGGAAGGGAACTGGAATGTTATGAGTCTCGCTCGCTAGTCCACTAGCAGCTGCATTCCTGGAATAGATGGCTGCAATGACTATTCCCATAACAGTGCTACGGCTAAAAACAAGTGGGATGAAACAGCATCGTCATAAGGAGTCATCCAGGGTAGCTCTGTTCTATTGGTGCGTCAGTTGTAATACCACTAAAACCATGATATCATGGTTACGTTGATGGCTTTCCGAGGATATACATCAGCTGCAACCAGCTCCTCCAGCTCCTCCAGCTCCTTCTTCTCCTCAGTTCAACAAACCTCAACCTTCATATCCTGGTTCCAATGGCAGAACAAGATCGTTACGGTGGCTGGTTCGGCGGTAAAGCCAACCAGATACCATCGCCAAGCGAGATGGCGAACAGGTTACCCCAGACTTCCGGAGCCGAACAAGACCGTTATGGTTCCCACTTCAGCGACAAGATGCCAGCAACAGGCGACACGCACAAGCCTTTGCTCTCGGCATCCAAATCGGAGCAGGACATTTACGGATCTCACTTCTCTGGAAAGCTGCCCTCTGCGGGTGATATCTCCGACAAGCTGCCCAAGACGTCTGGTGCGGAGCAGGATACCTACGGACGTTGGTTTGGCGGCAAACCGGTCCCCATCGAAAAGGTCAACGAGGCACTGCCCCGAGGATTAGGTGCAGAACAAGACCGGCTCGGCTCTCATTTTGGATTTCGCCCGACAAACCCGATCAATCCGACGGCAGTTGGCCTCCTCCAGTCTTCCATCATCCCGAGCTTAGGCCTCCACGCCGGACTCTCTGCCGTTGCCTATGGCGTCTCACGCTATACTAACAGACTCGAGGGTAAGGACTGGCTCTGGCCAACTGGAATGACAGCAAACGCTTGGTGGAGCGCCGTGGGAACTCGCATGGTCTACGGTGGCCTCTCCTTCTCGCAGGCCTGGTCCACTCTTGGGTACTCGGAAAAGCTGCTGCTAGGAGGCGTATCCGCTTGGGGCATCCGGCTCTTCTACCATATCGCCAGTCGAGGTATCAAGCGCGGAGACGATGACCCTCGCTACCAGGGAGTGACGAAGACTCCCGGGTTCTGGGATACTGCCCCGCTGACCCATTTCATTCCCGAGGCCGTCGCCCAGACATTGATCTCTCTCCCGTTCACGCTTCCTTTCCGCGCCAGCTATGCTAGTGCCAGTGCTCTGCCTTCTTCTAATTACGGCTCCGTCTTTCACGCACTAGCTGTTTTTGTTTTCACGACTGGACTTACCCTCGAGGTTCTTGCGGACACGCAACTGGAGTCTCACAAGAAGAATCACTACTCTGGCCTGGACCGTGATGGTGTTTGGAGCATCGTCAGACACCCCAAGTAAGTCATTCCGACCTGTGGGAGAATCTAAAACAAGCAAGAAAATGCTAACGTGAGAACAAGCTACCTCGGAGAGGCCCTGATTCACGCCGCTTTTCCAATCTTGCTTTACAGCGCTGGAATCCTCCACCCTCTCGCTCTGCTCGGGCCCATTGTCAACTACGTTTTCCTACGGTTCGTAGGCGGCGATAAAGAGAGCGAGGCCTTGCAGCAGGAGCGATATTTGAAGAACGATCAGGCCAAATACCAAGAGTATCAGATTTACAGAAAGGAGAAGAACAGCTTCTGGCCCAAGTTGAGCGACCTGGCCAATCCCTGGACTTGTATCTGTGTTATTGCTGGGCTAGGTGGTGTTCTGGTCGAACAAGGCCTCCGAAGGGCTTTCAGTGATTAGGAGAAACCTTGAAGGTCGTGGTTAATAATGCTATGTAAGATAGCTGGATATGGATCTGGATCAATCTTTTCTTCCTTTAAATAAAGCTAGCTGTCTAATCTAGCTGTACTTTGTGAGAAAGGCGATTCGAAAGTAGCCATGGTAATTGCAAAGGTTGGTTCGTCACTGAAAGATGCTTAGCTTGTTCGACTATGGCTCGTATCTACTCTACAGCAGTCTGTCCTTTCGAGTAACGCCTCCTACAATTATAAACAAGCTGCTACTGGATAACATGGAAATTCCTTTGTAGAACCTATGCGATCTGTCGCGGCGTCTCAGAGTGGCTTTCGGCTGATAAAGAGCCAGCAGTGTCTTTCTCTCCAACGTGAACCTCGACAGCCGGAGCTATAACTCGGCCAGCCGCGTCATGAGTAGCATCCCACTCATCTAGTTCGCGAGTAGGAACCTTAGTAATCTTGTGAGTCTGCACACCTCCATCCAAGCTGACAACTTCAGTGCGTAGCCTGTAATGTCTGAACTTGGGCCAAAGGGATACCCACACCCAGTAGTAGAGTCCGCAAGCTAATAGACTGTTCCAATGGTTAGATAAGTTTGTTTAATGTCTCGAACCCAAGGGCTTCACTTACATTCCGATACCAGTCACGATGTAAGTGCCATACCAGAAGCTAACGTTAGCCTGTCCCTTCGCAGGCGGGTACCAAGGCAACACCAGCAGATAGGCTTGCACCAGAATATTGAAGATGACTGCAATGTGCCAGGCCTTGAATTCCGGCTCAGGTAGATTCGCTCGCTTGCGGCGCCAACGAACGACGTAGAGACCGATAGCCATGGCGAGGTTAAAAGCTGCCGACGGAAAGACGCTTAAATCGTTGACTTGAGAACGATGAGAAAGTGATTTCCAGATGAAAGATAGGTTCGGGACTTACCGAAGTTGAAGGCGTCGCCTGTCGGGACAGCAAGGATCATGATCGATGTCAAGGCCCAGATTACCGTGTAAGGACCCAACGGAGTTCCAAACGGTTTAGTAGTAACCCAGAAGTTGGTAAAGGGGAGTACACCTTGTCTGTATCAACATTTGTTAGTTGATGCTCTGCCGAGAATACGGAGGGAAATGGTATTGCTGACCTTCCAGATTCTCGGAGCCGTCGGGAGGCACCGACTAGAACAGCCATGATATTACCAAAGGCACTGAGCGCAATCAGAAAGTTGAGACCTCGGATAGCGCCACTATTTCCAAAGACTTTTCTGAAGAATAGACTGGCGGCTGTCGTTCCCGAGTTTATCAATTCCAGCTTAGGCACTGGAGTGCGCTCGAGTTAGAACAATGCAGCATGTAGGAAGGAGGAAGGTCGCCAAGGACTGATGTACTAACCAGCTGACAGCCAAGCAACGTTGGCAAACATGTACAGGACGTAGACGATAGTCAAGGCTGCAGTAGCATAGGTCTTGAGTGATTTGACGGGGTTCTGTTTGTTGCCTGTTAGATGATGAACGTTTCATGGTAAACGGTTGGAATGGTTTACCTTGACTTCGTTGGCAAGATTGAATGCATTGTTGTATCCACCGTAAGAGAAGATGATTCGATATAATGCCTTCGTAACTCCATACGCAGTCGCTGAGGTGGTACCTGCGAAGGCACTACGGAAGTTGGCTTTCGGATCCTCGACGGATGTGTTACCGCCTAGCACGACGAAGCCAGTGACGATGATGAAGAGCAAGGTCGCAACCTTGACTAATCCGATGCCGTTCGATAGCCAATACGCGTACTTGGTGCTGAAACTCAAGCCTATGTGGTACTGTCAGCCGACTTGGACGCGGGAGGACGTTGGAGAATAAATGGGATTTGCTTACATAGAACGGCAAAGGTGAATCCAGCCAGGGCGACGCCTTTGACAGCCCATTCGGATCCAGTTTTACCAGAGATTGCAAAAAGATAATTTGCCAACACTTGTCATATAAGTCAGCTTTACATGCGAGGCGTATATGCGACTGGTGAGTGTAATATCCTTGCACGTACCGATGGCATTACTGCTGCTGAAGGAAAGAATGACGCTTTGAACGGCGAATGTCGTTGGGAAGAACCAGATCGGACGAGGGTATGCTTGCTCCAAGAAGACGACTTCGGAACCGGATCGACTCGGGAAGTAAGCCGTGAATTCGAGGTATACAGCTCCCGATGCGAGACACAGCTGTATGTCTAGTGGTCAGCTCCACTCTCTAGTCGTGAAAACAAAGCTGATTCGCGTGAGGTGCTCACCAGATAGCCGAGTGTCCAGAATATAAGGCTGAGTCCGACTGAGCCCGTTCCACCAAGGATTGCAGATGCTAGCGTTTGTAAGCAAGAAGAAGAAGAAGGATCCTGTAAGGTCCGTGGCTTCTTACGTGTAGAGTAGATACCGGTGCCAATCATCATGGTCACGTTGAGCAACACGATAGTAACAGGACCGACATCATAACCCAAAGGTGACTCGTGCTCAACAGGGGCCCCGGAAGCTTCTTGGTAGGTCAAAGCTGCCGCGTTACCACCCCTCTCTCCGACGTACTTCATGCTTCCGTCGGAGACATGGCCCTCGTCGACCGTCGTCGTGGTAGTCGTGACAGCATCACCGCGGCTGCTGCTGAATGGCCTTCTCCAAGACATGATGGGAGATTTCCGTTGAACCAGATGGCTCCGAGAGTAGGATATGGTGGAGAGGCGTCTGACGAGTTCATCCAAAGAGACACGCAGAGTTTATATATACCGATATTGAGAATCCAGGGGTCGAAAGCTTAATTGCCTCTCTTCCAACGCTCGCACTAGGCCTAGACCGATAACAAACCGAGCGAGATCGACAAAGCCGAGAGACGGTGCTCGACATAGCCAAGGCGAATTGCACAAGCCCGGACGGCATGTCGAGGACAACCGCGAGCTTCAGCTAGTTTAGCGCAGCGGAGACACGGGGGTGGGTAATCACGGCAATCCTTAGATGAATGGCGTAGATCAACTTACACCAGAGATGAACCGGTTTGAACTCCAGGATCGGACCCTTCTCTTTCCCGAAGCAGCGTGAGAACCTACTACTTACCACGATGCGTTGACCTAGGCAGTCTCGGCTCGGACCTATCGACACGATGCTGGGGTCAGCCATTCCGCTTCTGGCAGATATGTAACCGTACGCTTCCGTTGGAGCACCGGGGAACCTCGTCCGTGCGATATCGTTCGTCATGGCTCTCCTGTATGTAGTTCCTTTTAGAGATCGTCTCAAGCACGTTACGACGTTGGGCGGAGCATGTTGGGACGCTGTGGTGACCGACGTGGATTGTAGCAAAGATATGAGATGGCGTCATTTCCAAGCTTCATGGTATCAACCCACACACACATGGGGGGCAAAACGCCCAGAATATGCGGCATATAAGCTGTTGGTAACGCAGGATGAGAGTCTACACGACAAGCAAGCGTCTGGACTGGACAGGAATCTACTTGGCGTGTGATTGTGACGAGGGTGTTCAGCTCAGTCCACGTCGTCGTCGTCGTCGTCGTTGGTTCCATCCCGGTGATACTCAGATAGCAGATTCGCAGCAGCCATCACGCAACGAACGGACACGGGGCAAATAACGATCGAGCCTTGCACGTCTTGACACGATGCAGAGAAATACAAATACGAAAAGTTTCCTGGAGCAAGCAAACAATCCAGAAAAGTTGTGGGCGGTCGCGCCGCCAAGGGTCTGCGCAAGGATTAAACGAAGTGGTGGAAGCACGACATCGCGATAGCAACTTTGACAGGGAATAGGAATATTTTGCTTATCAACAATGCCCAGCCTTTGAATCGTGTCGACTGTGCCTTGTCAAGCCCAGTGGGTGAATTCAAGGCCTGCTAAGACTGATGTTTAGTTTACTATTGGCGAGCTTAGAGCAGCTTTGAGACTTGAAGTTCTCGGTCTTACGTTACCAACTGCACGTGAGCATCTACGATAGGGTAGTCAGTAGAGATAGCAGTCTGATGAGTGACAAATACACTACTCAATTCGGGCCTCTCTACTCTACTCTAACTAAGTTAGCTACAACGCATCGTGCTGATGATTATTAGAAAAGATGCATAATGCCGATTGATATCAATCACTATAGTCGTGGAATGCGTCAACTTGGATCCCAGAACTTCAAACCCAAACTGACTGATCTCTTATAAGATACGACTTTTAAGATATGATAGTTGCAGCAGTCGATATCCTCTTGCTTCTATTCGTGAGATCCAACTTACTAATCTCTTCTTCTTCTCATCTCCACTATTCCGTATCAAACGTCGCTCTCCATCCTCCTGTTTTACGTATTCGCTCCCTCGTTATCCATAAAACCGTCAAGTACTCTCTGAATCTCTAAGCCACAGATCCTCGGCACCGCGGCTGTTATACCCCTTGAACGTGCAACCATTCCCTGACCAAACTTCAACGGCATGTCGTGCCGACAGAATGGAGAATTGGATGGAGACCATTGATGACTTTCATTGGGGCAGGGGTTGCTACTCCATGAGCTCGGCCCTTGTTATTGGGGGAGAGATGGGCTTCTCCATGGATACAGAAGCGACCTCCTTTTGACGATTGAGGTCTGAAACAAAACGGATCGAACGGAAGCCTCACGATACTGATGAACACGTAAGAAGCCGAACGATAGGGATATTCATATAAAGCTGGTTATATACCGGTATGTTAAGAGAAAAACTGTAAAGCTAGTCTACACATTCTTTGCTGGACTCAAAGACCCAAATTCATTTCTCAGTCTGTTCTTTACGCTCTTTTATAAACACACTCTTCCGTTGATATTCTTCGTATCTCACAGTCGTCATGTCCAAGTTCACGAGCGCCCTCTTAGTCGCTGCCCTGGCAGGCAGTGTCGTTGCGGCACCTTCTGCGCCCATCCTCACTCGTGCTCCCCAAGTCAACACCAACATCGCACAGCGCGACTCGGCCTGCACCTTTTCTGGATCCGACGGCGCTGCTCAGGTTAGCAAGTCCAAGGCTTCTTGCTCCACAATCGTTCTCTCCGACCTGGCGGTCCCGCCTGGCGAGTCTCTCGACCTTCGCAAGCTTCGAGATGGCACACGCGTCATCTTTGAGGGCGAGACTACCTGGGGCTACAAAGAGTGGAAGGGTCCCTTGCTCCGTATCGGAGGAAATAAGATCACTGTCGAGGGTGCCGAGGGTGCTGTTCTCAACGCTGATGGTGCCCGTTGGTGGGATGGCAAGGGCTCAAACGGCGGCAAGACCAAGCCCAAGTTCTTCTATGCCCATGACTTGACCGATTCTTCCATCAATAACCTCTACATCAAGAACACGCCCATCCAGGCCGTCAGCATCAACTCTGTAGATGGGCTGACTATTGCAGACATGACTATCGATAGCGCTGATGGTGATGAGAACGGTGGTCACAACACGGATGCTTTCGACATCGGCAGCAGCACCGGCGTTACCATCACTGGTGCCAAGG
Source organism: Coccinonectria pachysandricola (assembly GCA_003693555.1). NCBI lineage: Eukaryota > Fungi > Ascomycota > Sordariomycetes > Hypocreales > Nectriaceae > Coccinonectria > Coccinonectria pachysandricola. Next base: position 76,603 of record QUZF01000073.1, on the reverse strand, counting down.
TGTATAACCAGGACGACTGCGTCGCCATCAACTCTGGCAAGGTAGGGTTGAACCTCTTCAAGGTTCAGAAGTTTGGTAATCGGATCCAAACGCTAACAGTTGTTCAGGAGGTCACTTTCAGCGGCGGGCTCTGCTCTGGCGGCCACGGTCTCTCCATCGGCAGCGTTGGGAACCGAGACAACAACGTCGTAGATACTGTCAAGTTTGAGGACACTGAGATAAAGAACTCTGTGCAAGGTAGGTCTACATGCAAGGGATGATTGGAACATCAGCTAAACTCGCGTCTCAGCCATTCGTGTCAAGACCATCAAGGGCGCCAGCGGTTCCGTCTCCGGCGTTACCTTTTCCGGTATCAACCTTTCCAACATTACCAAGTCAGTACTACATCACCCTCGCGATCACTAACACCTTTGCTAATGACATCGCTAGGTACGGCATCTTGATCGAGCAGAACTATGATGGAGGCGACCTTCACGGCGAGCCTACAAGCGATCTCCCCATCACCGATCTCACCATCAAGGACATCACTGGCTCCGGTGCTGTTTCTTCCAAGGGTAAGAATATTGTTATTGTCTGTGGTAGCTCTGGCTGTTCTGACTGGACGTGGTTTAATGTTGAGGTGTCCGGTGGAAAGGACTACGACAAGTGCCAGAATGTCCCTGGCGTCGCCTCTTGCTCGACCTAAGATGGAGCTGTCAACCCATCTCTGCTTCGCTACGCTACGTTGTTCTTAGGATCGTTAGCAACCCATTAAACTAAGCATTGGATTTCCTTGGAGTTTGCTTTCAACTAAGTCAACCATTGTAATTCATCAGTCATACCTTCAAGACAGACCTTGGATATTCAAATGAATTCATGATTTTGATATTCACGCTTCGATCATATAACAAGCCATACTATGTGCGAGAAGACAGCGCCGAGACTCTTTCTGTTCCTCCAACAGACTAGCCTCGCTAAGACCGTTCGTACCATCCCATATCCACCTCATCAATAATGTCCCACTGCTCGACAAACTGCTTCATCTTCTCCTCCATACCCTCGGTAGACAAAATCTCCATCACAGTCCTGTAGGCGCTGTTGACGGCACCGATAATCCACGCGTGACCGGAACTCAGTGCCTCACCAGCAAAGTGCATGTGCCCATCGGCAGCGGGCGTCATCAGCCAGGGCATGACGGTACTGAACTGGTTAGGCCCGAAGATGGCAAAAGCGCCGTTGGAGTAAGCCGACCCGTACCAGTCGTACGCATGGTAGCTCACAAACTGGGACTTGAGGTACTCGTAGGATACGCCGTTGAGCTCTGCCAAGTTGCGCAAGAGTACATCCACGATGACATCGACACTTCCCGGTTGATCGGGTGCTTGAGTCGTAGGGTTGTGAGGGTTGAGGTAGGAACCTAGCCGAGAGGCGTCTTGGCCCCAAACGTAACTCGCAATCATGGTGCCAGGAGCATCCGTCACGTTGACCCCGTAGGATGGGTAGACGCAACGGCGAATAGGAAGATCGGTGAATGACTGGCCGCCCTGGAAGGGGCCAGTCGGGAGGTGCTCCCACCTGGGCATCAGGTTAGATGGATATCCGATTTACACATCATATAGTCGACTTGAGTAGTCAAAAGAAGACGACAAAGACTTACCATCGGGTCTTGAACTTGAAACCGATCTTGGTGGAGGGGTCGTAGCTATTTGTCCGAGCCCGTTAGCAGAGTGATCCCTCGGGCTTTCAACAAGAGACTTATGTATCGAGTACATACTTCAATGTGCGGATGGCAGAGTCATCGAAATAGCTCAGCTCCAGCTCAGTCATGTTAATAACCTGCAGGGCGCCCAGCGGAACTGTAGAGATGACGTGGGCATAGTCGAAACCCTCAGTGTTGTTTACGACGACCTTCAACGTGCCATCGGAGTTCTTCTTAATGTCAGTGACTCGGTTGGCCAATATTGGCTTGTTCTTGATGACGAGGTTCATTCCCTTGGTCAGCATGTCCATCCCACCGTTGATGAGCGTCCACTGGTCGATGTCAGCGCTGTCAAAGATCCACTGCTCCAGGACAGCTTGCGACATGGAGTACATATCGTAATGGCCAGTCGCATCGTTCACCGTTTCCATCCAGTCGACTTCGTCGTTGGTAAACCCTTGTTTCAATAGGAATCCGCGGACCGTCATGGAATCGAGCTTCATCAGCTCATGGAACCCTGTATCGAAGTCGGCCGAGAGAGCCTCGGTCATGTATTCCACCTGGTCAGCCCAGACTTTGTAGCCTGAGAGCCTTTCAAAGGTCGAGTTGGCCATTGGCACATCGTACCGGTCGGGCGATGTAGAGTCGGCCTCCTGGAGAAGAGATGTGATGCCGTTGAAACGTCTGAAGGTATTGTCCGTCCTGAAGATGTAATGTTCTTGGACCACTTGGTCGCTCGGAGATACTCGCGAGTTGATGTAGGGAATGAGGCTCCACGACTTGTTACCGATAACCCGATCCATGTAAGGCATAGGGGGGAAACGCATCGCGCCGACATCCTGTAAACCGTGTTAGATATCATAGTAGCAATGTCTCTTCTTCGAAAAAAAAAAAACTCGTATTACATAGTAATCGTAGTAGGCTGGGTCATCTGGCGTTGCCTGGTCCCAAGCCTCTTGGTCAAAGTGGTAGGTGTATATCCTTCCGCCTATTCTCTCGGAAGCTTCATGGATATCGTAGTCGATTCCGAGCGAGTCTAGTAGGATGGCCGCGTACAGACCTGCAGCCCCTCCGCCGATGATACCAACTTTGAGGGGAGCATCTCTGGGACTCTTGACTTTGCTGTGGTTGCTGTACTCTGAATCGTCGACTAGCTTTCGAAAGAATGCAGCACGAGGGTTTCCGGCAGCGAGCTTCCCATCATTGCAGATGTTTCTCTCTCTGAGCTCCCGTCTGTCGTGTTTGGAACTGAGGGTGGGTGAAGCAAGTGTTGGAGTCAGCAATAGGGCGTTGAAGAGGGTGTGGAGTTTTGATAAGTGCATTTTGACGATTCAAACGAAGGTCTTGCGACTGGTGGAAGTAAGGATTCTACTGCTGATTCCGATTTCCGGTGCTAGAGGGTAGTCGTCGTATCCACATATTACTTCATATATATGCTCGGCGTTGCGCTGTTGTTGTTTTGGTCCTCCTGATTTCAAGCTTTAGAATGCTGAGGCTGATACATATGAGAAGAGACGTAAGAGAAGTAAGCGCTACTACAAGTGAACGACTAGCAGCAAGTATCGGCGAATAGTCTGCAGAGTTTGATGGTCCGATGCTGAAACCATCTCGTTCGAGGCTTCGAAAAGTAAAGCTTTGCTGGCTTAGTTTCATTGAAATTTAATCTTATCACTAAATTAGAACAAGAGCAGATTCAGCCTGGTGTTTCTCAGCCATGCTTTCTCTTAGTTGATTCTGTCTCATTGCAAGTCACGAGCTCTTCAGATTGTAAACATCTGAAGTCCCAAGTGAAGTTCAGCCGTAAGCAGCATTCCTCATACCCCGAGCCAGGGCATATGTATATTGAAGATACAGCTTGGCTGCCTCGTAGACTGGAATGCAATTTTGTGACGAGACGTGCGATCAAACATGGACGAATCTTACTCTTCTTGGATACCCTGTCCAACCCATAACCTGGAGGTAATTTAGAAACCGACCAATGTCTCAGAGCAACGGCTCTATTAGTATAGCTGAATCGGCTGGAACGATGGCTGGGGTTAGTACCAGGTCTTTATAATAACAAGAATCTTTGTCTACGACTGTAGATCGGAGTAAGCAAAGCATCGTGGTGTGTGTTTAATACCTATGTCTACTCCTCTTTAGTAGTGACCCTTTGCATAACCAACACGGCTCGTTTCGAGACAGACAAGGGTAGGTGGCAAGCAGGTCTACCCGAATCTAGCAACTCCGATTCTCGAGGCCGAGGCGCTCACGACCATAGCTATCTACAATGCAACAATTATCATCGATGGTGACTACGACTGAGAATGTACTGCAGTCGCTCTGATCCCCACATTGGCAACGCTATCGACAACAGTGCCGGTTGCCCTTCTCCTCCTTGCCAAATATCTGGATCCAGAGTGCGAACCTTGGCGCATTGTGGCAGTCGGAGTCTGTCGTCCTCTGGAATCCCTTCATCTTAAGATGGACTTTCTATTTCTCCCTACTAAAACAGCCAGTATGTTGTTCTTATCTTGTAAACTGGCTCAAAGGTTTTGTAAAAGGTAGCTCGATATCCCGAGATCCCAGAACACGAGCTTGAATACGTGAGGCCTAAGTTAGAATAATCCTGCACTTATTAAACAGCATGAAAAAACTGCTCCTTAGCGCTCGCAAACACACAGTCATTATCAAACTCATCTTTTCCCCTATTCCGGATTCGAATCGCTCCAATCTGAATACATTTGCCAGGGAGTACAGTATCAGGTAGAAGGATGAGGCCTGCCATTCCATCACGACGGCTCGAGAGCAAACACGCCACGTATGTAGTATCTCCTGTTCCCGTATGGTGCTCCGGAATGAGCAAGGTCGACGTTGTATGCCTCGACAGCCCCGAGCTCTTCCATGTAGCCAGCTACGTAGAGAAGCAACACCATGTTGTGACGGTATACTGGGCTACTATGTTGCCCTCCGGCCCCTGCTATGGAAGTGTTGCATGTCCACTCGCCGAGTCCTCTTCCCTGCTCGCCGCACCTTCGTGACGGAGAAGACGGAACAGAGGAATCTGGGACTCCTCCGTCAAGGATGCGGTGTTGCTCCGAAATGGGTACATCCCGACCATATCCAGCCCTTTGGTACGATCCGACTACCTGAGGATGATCCGCGGTGCGCAGGATGGCAGGCCTGACGAGTTTGCCCTAAACGTTGTAACAATCCAGCTGGAGTGGATGATGTCGTTCCATATGGATGATTTGGTGGATAATTCCAGCAGCAAGGAGTAGTTTATTGATAACGCTCGCTACGGAAGAGATCGGCGTCGGGCTCAGGCTGATCCCTTAGAGTAACTGGGAGGGATCAGTTCGACTCCCGTCGGCGCCAGACGGTTATCTCCCTGGGTGGCTTTTTTCAGGCAAACTACGTATGTCAGGTCTTAAGTTAGATAGTGGTAAGCTGAGCGATCGAGCTAGCGATTAGCATCTCGAGCTTCACGCAGGACGAGCGTTCACCCGTGTCAGATTTATGATAAGGCCTTTATATCCCCCATTCTCACGCAACAACGTGACTCTGTAGTATTCACAATCCAGAACCAACAATGACTAGTGCCAGTCATCACCTTCTGGCTCCGGCGTTATATAGCCTTTGACAAGCCCGTGCCACGGGCATAAGCATGAATATCCGATTCGGGACATGCTTACAGGTAGCCGCCTACGACTACTGCTGCTGCAACAAGATCCAATCTTCGCTCAGTTTGACTTGACGGGACGACGTTGGTCGAGAATGGTATGCGCGCGTATCATGGTACGGCGAGTTCAGATGAATTAAAGGGTAGGAACAGATGATGGCTTGATCTGTAAGCCAGGACAAGGAGTTTAGTTCGATACTCTCCCTCTGCCAAGACCTGGAGGAGGTAAACAATTACCAAGAAGGCAAGTTAAAAGAAAGGATCCTAGCGCATAGCTTGTGACACTTGCACGACGATCTCGTTTCTGACCCTGATCCCACCTCCCTGCTCCTCGTCAGCCTGGCCGGCCGTTTCCGCAGCAGCAGCCGTAGTAGTATTGCCGCAATCCCGATCGATCGCATGTATCTCGAACTCGTCCGAGGTAGAGCCACGTCCACCCTGCTGAGACCACGCGAGTTCATGCGTCGAGCTTGCGTCGTCGCCGCGATTTCGCGAGGGTGGAGGCATAGGAGTTAGACGGATGGACTGCTTGGTCTTGGTCTGGCTGCGCTCGTACGAGTTTCCGTAGCTCCTGGAACCAGAGGCCACAGAAGAGGGCACATAGTTGCGGCAGAAGATGTACATGCAAGCTGGACGGATCGTAGGGAGACAAACTGTGCGTCGCGGTTAGATAATCAGTCGTGGATGATGGATGGCCGGATGAAGCTTTCAAACAGCGCTTACCAGAAACCATGACGAGGTTCACTTCCACAGTCCCCCAGGTCACAACCGGAGTGATCTCCCAAGTTACATCGTTCAAGTGGTTTTGCACACTAGTCGACATTCCCACGACGGCAAACCCAGCAACGCAGACGCTGTTTGATTCCAACTAGTCAGGACATGCCTTCTTCATGATGTCGATCAGTGACAGGACCGGGTAACTTACATGGTACCAAAGAGGAACATGAGCATAATGCACAGCTTTTGCATCTTTGGGAGGTGAAGTTTATGAATTTGCACAACCGGTAATATCAGAATGACGATGTCGATGATGACGTGGGCAAGGGTTGTGTATACGAGGAAGTCCCTGGTTTGAATCGGGCACACCGCATCCTTGACGGAGGAGTCCCAGATCGCTCGAACTGGATAACAGTGAAAGGTAGTCAGGAAGATCTGTATAGAGACATCGAGTCAGTTCTGCGGGTTCCACGTCGGGGCTTGAGACGGTTGCTACTTACTCGGACAAGGAGCCAAAGTACAGAACACGCCATCAAGATTCGGATGGCGACTTTGATGTTGGAAATAGAAAATAGGCGCCAGTAGAAGAAGAGGATTGAGAGCTTGGAGAAGGTGAGTGTAAACGCGTAGAGCATTTCTATGGTGAAGAGATATTTCTTTGTTATCGAGATGGCTTCCTCGGGTGTTTTGCCGGGTACGTCGACGGCGTGCAGACCGATGCCACCATGTGAGATCCCTGTTCAAGAATGTCAGGGTCAGGGTCAGGTTCAGGTTCAAGGCCAACGTTTTTGACGTTTCCTTCTTCGTCTTACCAACCCGGACTTACACAGCGGTATAAGGACGGCCCATGCGATCGATATTATCTTTGGCCATTGTCAACAACCTTGCTCATCTTCCTCGGGCAGCAGCAAGAGGGAGGGGGCTGGAGACTGACAAAGGAGAGAACGGAAAAGACATCATCCCACCACAAACGTATCCTCGTGAGTCGTCGGCTCATGAGGCGAAGCGTGATGAAGAGGACTGAAAACGGGAAGGTGGCGTATTCCGCGATCAAGAGTTTGGTCTGTCTCGATCCCATCTCGTCTGTCTTCGTTGCAGTTGAAGGAGAGGCAAGAGATTGGAGTTTGACGAGGGCCAACTGACGGGGCAAGGAGTGGGGAGAACATCTGCGCCCATGGTACGGAAGAAGAGAAGAACGGGACTTTCAAAACCCAAACCTACAACCGTCTGCTGGGAGTCCGTACGGTCAAATAAGTCCAGGGTCCCTGATCATTCCTTGTCTCAACCCCATCTTTAAGTTAGACTAGCTGCTGTTCTATACTACAGTAGAATAGCTTGGACGCTGTATCTACCACGGCAAAGTCTAGCCAGAGCTCGAACCCCGAGAGAGGTTCGAGAGCCCCCTCTACGGCCTCTGCGGGAGGACGGCTCAAGGCTGAAAGCTGGGGTGGCGATCTATCTAGGCCACATCTGTATATAAACCTGCAGTATAGAATCTCGGGCTCCCGTTCCGATTGATCGAAGCGGGTCAACCCCGCTCACGATGATGCACATGCCATCAAATAGACTTTTCCCGGTGGCTACGCTAAGAATGATTCGATATAACAACTGGTGAGCCAGGCTCTGGCTTGGCTGTCGTTGCTCCAGGCCTAACCGGTGAAGATCTTGGGCCCTTTTGGAGTCGGCTGAAGAGCCTAGCGTGACGAACCCCAAGGATGCGGGCTGCATGTTCCGGCCTGACATGTGTATCAACTCTGTGGCTGATCAAGTACAACGTATTGGTGTGAAGCTTCATGAGCTCGATAGCTGAAGTCTAATCAAGTGCAAGACGCCACCGGTTCCCTGCAACTCCGCTGGCCGACGTTGGATGCCGGAGAAGGGACTCTACTGTAGGCGAGCAGCAGACCCCGTCTACAAGCGTGCTGCCGTGCCGTCCGGGGATGCTGGCAAACGAGGTTACATCGGACGGATGACCACCGTAGCGAGAGGATCATCATCATCTCCCTGGCTTGGAGGGATTCTAGAGTGGCGTCAAGAACCTTGCTAAGCAGCAGGCACCAGGGGAAGCCTCGTGCTTTGGAAAGTATGAATCCGAACTATCATATATGGAAGAGGATGCGTCGTGGGATTCGTGTGGTCTTGTCGCTCGAGTCGATTCGATGTTCAGCTAACCCGCTGATCATGGGTTAATTCACCTCGTTCGGTTCTGGATCAGGTCATCGCTAGCGATAGTCCAGCCACCGCGGACGAAGGGCGAATCGGACAAACATCGCTTAGATTCAGTTTCGATCATTGACGGCTGATAATTCTCTCATTTAAACAACCCCTCTCCCTCAGATGAACTACTTTGACACGGAATATCCAGCACAACCACCCGGGTTGCGTTACGCTGTGCCTCAGCTCGATCATGTCCTTCTATCCCAATCCATCACTCTCTCCTGAACGATTCATTGCCACACTGCTTAGATGGTAGCAATCGCAGGTCCGGGAACTGGGTATTCGGTGAAAGCTTCGTAGAGGTTGAAGAGGATGCCGGGGTCCTGGGGCGTGTAGAAGCTGGTGGCATCGGCGCCCTCGACGGAGCTAGTGCCGCTGCCGCTGCCGGTCACCTTGAGGTTGATGCACTGGGGGTAGGCCTGGGCACCGTTCTCCTGACCGGCAGAGTGAAGGGCGATGATCTCGTGGCGGAGAACGTAGTTGCCGGGCTTGAGGTTCTTGGGAATGGTCACATCCCAGTTGAAGCTGTCGGCGATCAGTTCGTCCGAAGCCCACTTGCCCGGGTTGGAGCCAGAGGCGAGACCCTTGCCGGCGATCTTGGAGAACTTGAGGCTCGTCTTGTCGACGCTGGAGAACTCTCCCGCGACGGGGGCGAGGTAGTCGATGACGGGACCCTTGTGAGAGTCGGGCCAGGTGTTCCACGTCAGGGTGATGGTGCTGCCGGCGGCGACGTTGACGGCGCTGCTGACGGGCTTGGCCCCCTTGTGGCAGATGATGTCGGCGGTGCCAAAGGCGTCGGGGCTGACGAAGCCGTTGTCCTGGTTCTGGGCTGCCCAGCCGACGGCGTTCGCCGGAGCGCTGTGTGGGATGCCGCCGGTGTATGTCTCTCCGTCGGCGACGATCTTGGCGACGTGGCCGTGGGCGGAGACGGAGCTGGCCATGAGGGCCGCCAGCAGACCGGTGTAGATTGAGGAGTGCATGTTGTTGTTTGGAGGAGGTAAGGTGGGAGTAACTGGTAAGATGCTCGAGAAACGAAAGAAACAAAAGAAGGTTATGTGCAAGAGCGAAGGAAAGTGATGAGACTGTGCCAGACTGTCTTGAGTTGCTTGGTTCGAGATGTTGCTCTTCGGCGGCGGATGGATCTCTTATATATAGTCTTTCACGTCATCTTCGAGAGAGCCAGATGGATCTCCCAGTTCATCAATCTCCTAATTCATCACCCTCCGTAGCGGAGAACTTTACGGGAGTCCCCGTTGGTGGACACATATACCCGTCCTCTTCGTTTCAACGCGAGTGTAGTTTCTTCTGCTTGGTGTGATTGTCGTCCACTGTTGTGAGGCTGGGAGGGATGCTCCTGTTTCATCCATCACCGGCTGGCCCATATGAACCTAGCGTAGGTAGCTCAAGCGTTTAAGTCTTTGCCATATCCATTGGGGAGATGGGAGTCTCGAGAGTTGCTATACGCTGGCAGGGTCCTGCAGCAACCGCGGCTGTTACATCTCTTGATGTGGACATGCACGCTTGCCCTCGTCTTCTCATCCCTTCTATCTCACTCTCTGGAGTTTCTGCATATCGGGATGATAGCGGTTACTAACAACCCTCAGAGCTCCTTCACTGTTAGCTTTCGCGCGCGCTCTCTCTCGAATGCAGCCAAGACGGCAACTGCATGGCGCTGAGTATAGGCAAAACTGGCTTTGTTTCAACCGCATGGCAGCCAGAAGGCTTCCAGGGTTTATTTTGCTTCTGGCTCATCCACTACGAATCAGGTGAATCTTCGCAAGCTTCCACTGCCGATCACGATGCTTGTTTTCCAGAACTCATCTCGCCCGTTCATCCTATAGCATCGCTCACAATGGGGCATCTCATGCACCTCCCGGTCATCTCTCATATTAGGCCGTGGCGAGATCGGACAGGGAATGTCCCTTGGCAGTATCAAGCTGCAACGCGTTGTGGGTTTTCGATGCTACTTTATACGAAAACGTTGGCGGAAGATTTATGCCCGAGACTAACCATGAGACGGGATGAAACAAGGAACAGGGGTTATCAAGGTTAGCCTCAGACGCATCGTGTCGGAGCAAGCATCTTGTTCAACTCCCCCCGTCTCGTCGGTGACTGTTAATCGGTAGAGCCTCTTTTTCTCTTCTTTACCAAGTCGTATGCTTCAGGTAACATCATCCGTCACTCGTAAGCTAGACTAGCTTGGACGTATTGGCCACAGCCATTGACTGAAGATTTACCCTCATCTGGTATTGACTCTTCCTTTCTCTACATCCTATCCGCTTGGCAAGACTATCGGCATATCTCTTTGGGTACGCCGGGCTTACATACCACTTCTTCCCAGGAAACCTGCCCAACATGGCCTCTGCAAGTCTGGCTGCCTCGCCGCGGCGCCTCCACTCTGGCACAAGACCAACTCTAACCCTAATAACTTGATATGCAGACAGTACTCTTTACCCTTTATAGCAACATCCTATCTAGACCAGGCTATGCCTCTAGGATGGCAACTAGTTTTGCAAAGTCAGGCTCACCTAGTCCGGTAGCCGCATCCCATCCGGCGACTGCTTCCCAGCCCGTCTCGAAAAAGTTCCCCTCTGCGCATCCTATCGTTTCGCTGCCGTCCTTGATGTCTCGTAAGGCCGAGCTGGCCTTTGCAGAGTATAGCAGAGGATTCAGAAATCCCAAGACGGGCTTGTTCTCCCGAAGGCGCATGTCGTTGATCAGCGCAACCATGGCTGCGAATACCGGCGCGGACGCGCTCGTGCCGTCGTGGACGGAGGGAATGCCTGCGGTAAGTGTCAGGTAGTCATCGCCCAAGAGACTTATGTCGGGCTGTGCACGGCCAGAGGCGTTGTAGAAGCCCTCGTGCTTGCCCTTCAAAGAGGCGATGTAACCAGACACGGCCTCGTCTTGCCAGGAGGCGCGTGTGAAGACGTTCGACATGCCCCCGGAGCTGAAAGAGGCCGCACCGCCAAAGTCCGCCGTCGCGCCCACGGATGTCATCCACGGGCAGCTCGACGGGAAGGTCGGTACGAAGAGCCGTTCCTCGCCGGAAACTCCAAGGCAAGCGGTATCGCCACCCGTGCCGGAAGCTCCTCCATCTCCCGAGGATCCGATGATGGAGATTCCTCGCGCAGCAGCTTTCGCAAACAGATCGCAGACGCGTTTGGCGTAGGCGACTGGGACGTTCTTCTCGTCATCGTTGTAAGAGATGGAGATGACCCTCGGCGGATCTCTCAGACCGAGCACATACTCGAAGAATTCGGCAAACGGCTCGTTGTCGCTTGGGGAGATGGGTCCACCAGGGGCTTGACCGACCTTGGGTGCATGGCCACCTACTGAGTAGAAGGTGACGGGGAGCGGACCGGTGAAGGCCATTGAGTAGTCCAGGTCAAGTTCGGCCTCGACGGTGAGCACGCCTCCGTCTGCCGGGGGGTTCAGAGTACCCTCGTTGACAGAAACGACGTTGATGGAAGGTATGCGTGCCGGAGTCTTGTCGTCATATTGCGTCAGGAAGGCTGCGACATCCGTAACGTTGGGGAAGTTGTTCAGGAACCCTGCGATGGCGATGGTGCTGCCCGACTTGCCGTCAGGAGGGCTGTAGTTGATGTTGTACTTGGTCCGCAGGTGAGTCGGGCACACGCTGTTTGAGCAGTTGCTGGGCCCGGTGGGAATGTGCTGTCTCTTGTATAATGTCGCGGGACGGTTGGATAGTCGGAAGAAGTGCACCGTGGGGTAGATATAATCGATTGCCCCTTGCTGCGTGGCCGGGATGCTGTACTCGGTGGTGCGGAAGACGGTGTGGCCGGTAGCCTTGTGTCGAAACTGGAGAAAGGTGGTGTTGAGGACGCGGTTCCAGTCGGCCACGGCTGCTCTGACATCGATCCATCCCGGGCTCTCGGTATAGTTGGATAGGAGCTCGTCTTGGAGCCAGCCCGTCACCTTGCCAGAGGCGAGGCTCATGTCGGGCAGGTAGTCTCGCAGCTCATGGGCCCCCAGGTAGTGGCCGTAGTGTTCAGAGTCGATATCGGAGACGTCCTGGGCCACTTCGACATATGGCTTGTCAGGCTCCGCGAGGTAGATTCGCAGAGACAGGAGCTCATCCTGCGGTGCAGTCCCCAGCCGTACATAGTCGCCGGGGACTTGGTGAACGAGTTCGTGAACCGACGCACGGCAGGACAGGGAGAGCAGCCATAGGCAAGCGAGGTGACTGCGCAGCATGTTGTGATGGCATCTACCAGAGATGAGCAGGTGAGGTGAGAAGGTGGCGAGGCTTGCTACTGAAGAGGCAGTGGATATGATAAACTTAGATGCTCAAACCCAGGCAAGGTTGGGGCCAGTCGTGGTTCGCCTCATTGTCCGGATCGGCGAAGGCCGCTTTCTTTCGTCCGTTCCCACCTTGGACGCTTCTAAGGTAGTGCGAAGGGAATAAAAATCGTCTTATCTTGCTGATCTGTGGGAGGGGGCCCTGGTCAGAGCAAGCCGACCGAGGTGAATACTACGGTAAAAGCGTATAAATACCCCAGCTTGGCCAGTCAACTTCCGAATTGAGAGATACCTCCCCCCGAATCCTGGTCCTTTCCTTCGGCGTTCTGGACGTTTCCAGCTCCGCTTGCTTGAACGAACTTGTCAAGTCACAATGCCGGCGAGCATCCTGGTCCCGTGGAGCCTGAGTGGTGCTGAATACGAGAGATGACCAACACTACTACTCGTGATCCGATCCTAGCCCTGGCCTATGACGACCTTGGCTTGCATTCTTCATGTGCCGGCCCAGCTTAGCTCGGAATACGGCACAGAGAATCTGGATTTCTGATTGTGCGTGTCCTGTATTTATTAATCGTGGTCGTGGTCGTGGTCGTGGTCGGTTTCTCTCGTTGGTTGACTTCGTCGTCTATTCCCATCTATCCTTTTTTCCCCAAGACGGTACTCTCGTATTGAGATTGTCTCCAAAGTTCGTCTATACCCCCAAAGACTTTGCTCCTCGTCGCCCACAGCCATGCTGCTCCCGAGCATTCTCCTCTCAGTCGCGCTCTTGCGGGAGACGGCGGCTGCACCATCAGAGCCGCACGCTCCTACGATTCCCATCTCCTACAGCTACGGTGGCTATCCTCGGTGAGTTTGCGTGGCTCTACGTCGTCGTCATGGCATGAAGTCCCGGGCACAGCCGAAGAGCTAATCCCAGGCTGCAGCGTACAGGCCGACATCAGATGGGGTACGCCCGAACAGTCCTCCGTCCCGACCATCTTCGACACCGGCTCTCCCGGTTTCTGGGTTTTCGGTCCCGATTCCATCATAAACGACGGCACCTCGGCGCACTTCACGCAGGGTCCCTGCAACAAGACGGTCAAGACATTCTACAACTGGCCCGAGTCGACCTCTCATGCCGAGGGGGGGGCCACGAAGCCCGAAGGTGGAGTTCTTGGCTATAGCTACGGCGGTCATGGCAAGCTCATATCGGCTCCCGCCATCATCAACGACACCTTCGCCTTCTCCAACCCCAGCTTTCCCAAGCTGAGCAATAACCAGGTGGCATTGGCAAACTATGCGCAGGTCGCCCAGCTCGACAAGGACTGCAAGATCCCAGAGTCCGACTTCGACCACAGCATCCTCGGGCTGGCACCGCTCGTCGAAGGGTTTGTTGGTCCCTCGTTCCGAGATAACCTGCGTCGCTCCGGGAAAACCCAGTCGTCCTCGTTCAGCATGTGGTTTGATCAGCAGCCCGAGTCCGTCAAGTCCCCGTACTCGGGCGCAGCCGTCTTCGGTGCCGTCCCTGACGAGGCCAAGTACACCGGCGAGCTTGTGCGCATCAAGCAGGATTACCCCCCCTACAGCTACGTCGGCTACTACGCGGCGCTGCCGGCCTTGACTGCTACCTCCATCCAGGAGCCGGGCAAGCCTGTCGAGATTGGTCTGACCGATTCCTCGGTTGAGCGGTGTCTGCTTGATACTGGAATGGGCCAGGACAGGCTCCCCTTCAGCTCGAAGCAGATCATCGCCGCGACAGGGCTGATTGAGCTGGAGAAGCCGTTGGTGCTGGCTTGGAACGGGACCTGCGACTCCATCCCGCCTGCTGCCTCTCTCAACTTTACCTTTGCAGGAGCCACGGCGGGCAAGGAGGTTACTGTAGCCGTTCCCATCCGCAGCTACGCCCGGGGCGAATACGATAACTACCCAGGCTATGACGCTTCCAAGCACTGTGCCCTGAGCCTATCGGCAGACGAATACGGGTACTGTACTTTCGGTGCTCCCTTCTTCACGGCTGCCTATGCCGTCTTCCACGATGACAAGAAGCAGGTTGCGCTCGCTCAGGGCGGTGTCTCTACCGGTACCGGCGATGGCCCGGCCAGGATCGGTCAACTTACCGCCATCTTGCCAGGGTCAGATATTCCGAACTCGGTCTAGACTAGGGAGTTGGATCTTCTATGAGAAACCAGTATCTGCCGGCAAGATGCTCCCCCGGCAGTTAGATCCGTATCTGGGAGTGATTGGTCCTGCAGTGTACGAGTTAGTTGCGCGTTACTAGGAACGTGGGCGTAAGCGGTTGCTCGCCTTCTAGAATGTGATGCTATCGAATAGATTACCGATTAGAGTATTGGAGTGCGCTGATCTTGTGGTTTTCCATCCAGTTCACCAGTCTAACGCCTAAAGCTAACTTCAAATGCTCCAAGATGTCTCTAGACATCAGCTTCGAACAGACAGAGGCTCCCTTATGGAAATGCATGATATTGCTATGCTCTGTATACAAATAGGCTATTAGAAGTTTTTGAAGAAACCAACCACATGGACGAGAAGCCCCTCGAGAATCTACACACTTGGCCCTAATCTTGGCATGAATCGAGGCGGTTCGTCCAGTAAAATTCAGAAGTCAAAGAGCCATACTGAATATCAAACGTCGTGGTTGTCTCCCTTGCATTGAGATCGATGTCGGCCACGTAGTGCGTATAATTGGGACTCCCCTTACCCTTTGCCTTCTTCATCTGAGATGGCCGAACAGAGATTCGCGGGGGCGACGGCGCGGCGTATTGACCAAGGGCCGGCCCCTTGCTAGTGACTTGTCACGGAGTCCATCTTGGCCAATTGAACGACAGTAGAAACTAATCCAGACCCATTCGCGCAATGCGATACGATGTTCTAATAATAACTGCGTTCGGCCCTCCCCTGTAGTTCAACGATCTGGTCAAGGGAGACGCAGATATCGTGTCGTGTGCTGCAACTTGGAGGACATCATTGAGAGCAGGTCGTCGATGAAGCATAGGTCATGATTGACGGCTCCTCGAAGACTTTGGGTAGGTACAAGAGCAGGTTGAGGGCAGCGACGAGAATCGCATTCTCTGTGAGTAAGAAGTCACCTAGGTCCAGACCAGGGGCTAGATAGGTGCTGCAAACGTCGCTCAGCCTTAGTCTCGAGATCTTCCCCGGCCCTTTGTTCGTGAGAGCATCCTTTGCCAGGGCAAACGTGAGCGGATTCGCCAGCATGCCTTCATGGGTGTAGAATGAGCCGCCCAGTTGACCCTTGCAGACCTGTTGAACTTCGGCATTCGTAGCACCGACGCGTCTGGCGTCGAGGATGAAGGCCGACGCGCCGGTGCCTGCTTGCGGCTCGACGATCTCGTCAAAGAAGCTGGAGTAGAGACTTGTCGTGGGAACGTAGGCCGAACCTCCGTTGCTGGAGCGGAGAGTGTTGATGTAGTCGCTCCCAGCTTCCTGCTGGAGGACAGCCGGCGCGTTGGTGAGGCCCGTGAGATCGGCAAAGTTGGCCAAGATGGTGCCTCTGTAGTCGGCGCTGATGGCGACGTGGTCGGTGGTGGTCTTGCGCGTCGAGGGCCAGTATTTAAACGCCCACTGGGTGTCGATGTTTCCCTGGGACCAGGCGATGATGGAGACATCGCGACGCTTGGTGATGGCTGCGACGTAGTTGAGCGCGTACGCGGCGTATTCGGCATTCACTTGGGCGTCATCCAGCAGAGAGCCGGGGACGTTGACCCACACGGGATCAGCCCAGTCTACGCCGGTGAGTAGAGGGATGAAGTTGCCCTGGAAGGTGATGTAGCCGGTTGATCCAGTTCCGGGGAACAAGATGACTGGTGGCTTTTGACCGTAGGTGAAGGAATCGGGAATGAAGATGGCGGAACGGAGCTTGTCTTCAGAGACTGTGTATTTGGCATCGCAACGATCTGCCTTGGGATAGATCACTTTCTTGGCAGGTGGGTTCCTGGAGATATATGTGAGCTTCGTCGAGACGGGCTAGATTGCGAGATGTACGAACTGGTTGTCACTGCTGTTCTCGCCCGAGGCAAGGCCTTGGACGAAGTTGAAGAGGTCGCCCACTGATCCCGATATGATGCCGTTGGATATGAGCTGGGCGCAGTACTCGATCAAGTTCCTAGGTTTCGAATTCGAAACCGACCTGGTGATGGAAACGGCGTCGTTGATGTTCTTTGGCGTGGTAGTCGGCTTCAGCTGCTGGAGGATGCGTAACACCTGTTCCCTATCGCGAGCGTCGACCGCCTTCTTGAGAGATCCGAGGAGACGGCTGATGGTCTTGTCGAGTGAGCTCGTGACGCCGTTGACAAGTCCTCCGATGATCTGTCGTTCCTCGAGGTTGACTCCATACTCTTTGTCCTGGGCGTGAGGTGCTGCAGTAGCGATGCCGCCGCAGAGGGCCCAGATGCCCAGGATGTAGGCGGAGACGCGCATGGTGGAGTAGGTCTCGGGGAGATGTCGAGAGACGCTGAATTATCAGCAGATATAGCTGGACTAGCCCTCGTGGACGGGAGGAGTGGCTCGGCTTTATTATCATATTTGGGCCCTTGCAGATCCATCTCGATCACGAGCGCGCGGTTGAACTCTGGACTGTTTAGAGTAGTCTAGTCTGATATAGCAAAGCTGCTCAGACGCAAAGATCATCAGGGAACGGGCTATATCAGCAGAGGAGAGAAGATCCATGACGTCGCGCATGAACCATTCAGGCGTGGTCAAGCGGTTCAAAATTACCCGAGGCTCATGCATTCAGCAATTTATAAACTTGATTAGTATGCTAACGAGAAAGGTGCATCCTATTCAGATGTCTTAGCGTCGCCCGTAAACACACTAGACTAGAGGCCATCTACACCTCAATCGGGCGTTTGGGTTGTCGCGTCATCCATCCTACCCGCCCAGATCCGAACCACTTGCGTGTTAGTGACCGGAGCGGACATTCCGTTCCAGGAGCGGGCATGAAATTGGAGGCAGTTGTTTGATGAAGCTTGACACATGATGGTTTCATCGCGCCAGTGCAGCAGAGGGTAAAGGGAAAGCAGATGCAACCTAGTCCTTCATAAGATCGGGGACCAGTCCTCGCTTCGGGTGTACTCTTCCACCGAAGTGACCAGGACTTTCACGTCGAGCTAAGATGTGTTAGCTTTGGCCTATTCATGTTGAATTAAACACGCGAGCGGTGATGGTCCATTCCATTTTCATTCACATTCATGCTGTAGCATCACCTTCGGCCTCACTCACCCTGTAGCTTTATTCTGCCACGGTTGACCGCCCTCTCTACTCAATTCCATCCATCTCACCGCACCTCATCTCACCATCCGACGATGCAGATGGCGGTGTTGTTGGACCCGGACCGTTAACATCGGAAGCCGACAAGAAGAAGAAGAAGAAGAAAAAGAGAAAGCCCAGAAAGAAGAAGAAGACGACGACGGCTACCAAGCAGTCTTCTCCTCCGAGGGTACCGCTGAATGAGCTCTTCCCTTCTGATGTTATGAAGGTTGATTACGGCGTGCAAGTCAACGGTTGGATCGTTGATAGCGCATTCACCATGACTTTTGACCCGACCTACGACAGTCTCTTGGCTGCAGTCAAAGATGCTACCAACACAGGCATCAGGGTAAAAAAAATCAAAAAAATCAAAAAAATCATACTCGACCGTGACACTGAGACGGGACGCGCTGACTGGTTTACATCTTAGACTGCTGGTATCGACGTCCGCATCTGTGACGTAAGCGCTGCCATCCAGGAAGCCATGGAAAGCTACGAAGTCGAAATCGGCGGGAAGACATACCCGGTCAAACCCGTTCGCAACATCTGCGCCCACGACATCATGCACTACCTCGTCCACGGCGGAAAGTCGATCCCGTTTGTCAAGAACCCTGATCAGACTAAGATGGAAGAGGGGGAAATCTTTGCTATCGAGACGTTTGGGACAACGGGCTGTGGCACGCTAATTTTCTGTCGCCGGTACCTTGACCGTCTCGGTCTGGATCGATACCTGGCCGGAGTAGGTCTTCGAAGTACCTGGCCAAACTCGGGCTGAGCTAAATTAGATGGGCAGCTGAATTGTCTGGTGTCGAACGGTATTCTTGAGGCTCACCTGCCTCTCGCTGATATCAAGGGATCGTATTCCGCTCAGTATGAACATGTACGTCAACTCGCCTGATGAACCCGCGCGTTGACTGGGAGCGGATGTTATAAGGTCTGATCGCTTTGAAATTTGAAAACTTGGCAAGCAGTTCAGACGATATTCGGGGACTAGACTCCGAACTAGCGATTCAAAGCACTAACCTTGCCTTGGCAGCTTTGCGATACGATGTGTTCTGGCGGTTGGTTGATCCTTGGAACGTTGACGTCTTCAAGACAACCGCCCTGCTCCATCCAGAGGCTCAACAACCACGCTATCTAAACACGGATCTTCTACAACTCTACCGCGACTTAACCTTGGTCAATAGCGATTGGCCAACGATGAGCATCTCCCCACTAGCATCGGTCGCGTTGCTGTGCGGAACGCACGTAGACCCACAACGAGTGAAACGGCGTCAGGCAGTGCAGGGATCGGCACGCATCGCATGGTGATGCACGTTCCCTTCTTCTTCGATGCTACTGGCGATACTGCGATCCCGTACAACTAGCTGTGCGATGACGATGGTGACCTCTTGCCCAAGCTGGTTCATCGTCCGGGTGCTCGGTGAGCTACGTTGGAACCGTGTTGGGACTTTGACGAGTATTTAACCCATCACCAATTACCTCAATCGACTTGGGATCGTGCAATACCCCTTCATCAAGTTCTTCATCATCTCTTGACGTAATTCGAAATGGTCAAGATACTGCATCTCCTGGTTCAAGCAGCCTTCATCGGCTCTTCTCTCGCGGTAGAGCCAAAGATCACCAAGGACTCTCTCAGTGGGCACATCACTCCCAAACAAGTCCACGATTGGATCTACGCCCCCTTCGAAGTGAAGCCCGGCGTCACCTCCATCACCGTTCAATACTCGTACCCAAAGGAGAACGGCACAAACGTTCTCGACATTGGACTGTTTGACGAGCGAGGTCACCGCGTCGAAGGTTCTTTCAATGGAACGGCGGGATTCCGTGGCTGGTCGTTCAACTATCTCGACACCTTTACCCTGACCCCCGGTTGGGTCACCCCTTCGTACATCGCGGGCCCAATTGCTCATGGTACATGGTCCATCTTGCTTGGCCCTCGTGCGGTCGCCTCGTCCAAGGGTTTCGATTGGAACGCGACTGTGACGTACGGGTATGAGCCAGTTGCTGAGCGTTTCTCGACTGCCTACGCGCCTACAGATCTCGGACTTGACGAGCGTCGTCTTGCCCGTGCCGATCCCAAAGATGGCGAAGTCTGGCTCAAGGGAGATTTTCACGTTCACTCCATCTACTCTGACGGTACCTATCTGCCTGAGGAGCAGGTCGCGAACGCCCAGAAGCAGAAGCTCGACTTCTTCTACTTCACAGAGCACAACTCCCACGCAGGCAACGACGTCTCTGGTGTCTGGGCCCCCGAGGACATGCTCGTCGGTCGCGGCATGGAAGTTACCTCTCGGTATGGCCACTGGCAGGCTATAGGTATCGAGCGCGGACAGACGATTGAGTGGCGGTATGGGCCTAATAGCACTGGCTATGCGCATGCTACCGAACAGGTCCGCCGTGGAGGTGGTCTCGTCTCTGTCAACCATCCTTACATGGATTGCGTCGAGTGTCTGTGGAACCTTGATCCAGAGTATCGCTACAACGATGCTATGGAGGTTTGGAACGGTGGTGTCGCTGCCGATATTAACGAGGCCGCCATCGCTCTCTGGCAGGGGCTTCTCCTCAAGAGGAAGAGGATCACCGCTCTGGGAGGAAGCGACACGCACAACCCGCCTAGTATGATCGGTGTTCCGACAACGTATGTCAAGGCTCGCTCTCTCAGTTCTGCGTCCATCGTAGAGGGTGTCAAGCGTCGTCACGTTTACATCGTTGAGTCTCCGGAGATGGAACTGGACTTCAACATTGTTGGCAAGGACCTTCACGCTGAGATGGGTGACGTTATCAAGGCTGGCGATGTTAGGAACTCTACTCTCACCGCTCGTCTTTCTACCACCGGTCTAGCTGGTTCCAAGGCATGCTGGATCTCGGAGTCGGGCTACATTCGTAACCAGACTATCGGAAATGGCACTGTCACTTCGTTTCCGATCAAGAAGGAAGTCGACTTTCTACGTGTCGAGGTTCGAACCTCTAACGGCACTCTTGTCGGTCTCACCAACCCGGTGTACTTTGATAGATAAGTTAATGAATGGCGATGACAGTTGATTGCTTGGGAGTTTGGCTTTATCCTGAAATAAAATATAAAGCCATGTTCAATGAGTCAGACGATACTAAATCAAAGTTGTTTTTGGATATAGACTCCCACTCAGGAGCCATCGAATATCTTGCAGGACAAACTCTAGCCTTCACTCTGCCGTCACTCACTCCCTCCCCAGTGTCAGAACCTTAGTAGTCGCTCTTAGACAATACCTCTAGGATCTTTGGCACGGCGTGTGCTGCTGCAACATAGATCCTAGCCTGAGTGTTGCCAGTCGGCACATCAGGGTGCATGCTACCGTCGACAACGAACAGGTTGTCGGTACCCCAGACTCGGGTGCTGGGATCAACCACACTCTTTCCGTCGTTCTCGGCACCCATACGCGAAGAGCCAAGGTAGTGGATACCACTTCGGGCGGTCGCCATGATGCTCTCTACGGTAGTGTCATCGGGCACCGTCAAAGTGCTACCGGGCTTTCTCGTGGTGTCAATGAGCTCCTTGATGAAGGATGAGAGAGCTTCCTGGTCACCCTTGGTGTTGAGGATGTGGTTCTCGGTGATGTTTGTGCTACCGTCGGGGAGAATCTCGAGTTTGCCGTACGAGTCGAGGCCGTGGGTGAGGTAGATCTTGGCATCGATTGAGTTGTTGGCAGTAGAGGCGAACGTGGCCTGAACATGGCGAGTGATGCCGTCACTTCCCTCGACACTGGTCCACAAGACAAGACGCTGGTGCGACTGGGCAAGAAGCCCGCTGCTCTTGGCGAACAGCTCGACGGACTCTTCCTCGGGGTCGGTCCAGGCAGTTGTAGGCAGCGACTTTAGGGTTGAAGTCGTGTTGAACGTCATGGACGCATAGGGATGATCCATCAGGTACTCGCCAACGGGGAGCTCGATCCAATCCGACTTGGGGGGCAGCTTGATGTCCGTAAGTGCGGAGGCCACCGTCTCGATCTGCTTGGTGGGACCGATACCAGATTGGAAGAGAACGCGAGGAGTAGAGTGAGCACCAGCGGCGAGGATGACGCCGCCTCCCTTCTTGAGAGGGATGATCTTGGTGGAATTGTTGGACTCAATCTCGATGCCAGTCACCAGGGGACCGCGGCGAACAACGCGCAGGACCTTGGTGTGTAGCTGCAGAGTAAAGTTGGGGAGGGATTCGGCGGCAGGGAGGATGTTTCGCACGGGGCCATCTCTCAAGCCGTTGCCGATCTGAGAAAGGACTTGTAAGTAAGTTGAAGCGAGGTGCATGCGATGAACTTACCAGCCACGGTGGGTGTGAGAAGATCTTCTCCTTGGATTCGACATCGTCGAGAGCGTTCACTTGGCTCCAGCCGTCGTTCAACAAGAACTCGGACATGTGCTCGTACGCCCCGTCATCGTATCGCTTGCCATCGGCCGAAGCCAGGATCGTACCAGGCATGCGCTCGTAGACGCTCTCGGCCGTCTCGGACACGCCGTCGTCCCAGTTCCAGCCACAAGGCCAGGCCTCAAAGTCGGCAGCACGGGGCTTGACGTACATCATGGCGTTCATCATGGTAGAGCCACCAAGCATGCAGCCGGCGGATCCAGAGATGTCGGCGCAGTACTGGAGCTCCGGGTCGGAGGCGAGGTGCAGGACCATGCCGGGCACATCGTACATGGTCACCGTGTCGTTCCAGGGCATGGTCTTGCGGTTACCGGTGCTGTAGAAGGATGGGCCGCCGCGCTCGACGAGGAGGACTTCGTGGCCGTCTGCGGCGAGGGCTTCGGCGGCGACGAGTCCGGCAGCTCCGGCTCCCACGACGATGAAGTCATAGGCGGTCGAGTTCTGAACGGGAGGACGGCTGTAGGGGGATGCCGATGCGGTCAGGCCCAGCAGGGCTGCGGTCAAGGTGAGCTTGAGCATATTCGTGACGGAACGGGTAGAGAAGCTGGCTCGTGAGAGGAAATGCAGAAGTGAAGAAGACGTGGGAAGGCATGTACTTATAGGAATACGCGGCAGAATCACCTACGGTAGATTAGATGAGATTGATAAAAATTCACGACGACGATTGTTGGGCTGTATCCACTACGATGGGGTCGAGGAAAGTCGGTAACTACTCAACCGGTTAGAACATGGGCAATGAGGAAGTCAAGAGTGTTGATCGGCATGGAAAGCCTGCTGGCTCTTCAGCAACGCACGGTCTCGTGGTAAAATCCTCATAACGACACCGATGATCGGACGTATGGATGCTCGGTGAGCTTGGGAGAAGTTGTTCGGCGCTGCGCGGGATGGAAGATGGGAATGATGGCATTTTGCTCTTGGATGTAGGATTATCAGTGGGCTCAGAGGGCTTCCTCGATGCTTGAGAAAGGGTTAGCCATGCGTTGTTGGATGTAACGGGCTCTGTACGTTAGACTACTCTATACGATTTCTCGTGGGATGTGGAGTAGGATCAGATAGGACAGGCTGTCTATCTGGTGTTTCGATCTGATTAGATGCTACGCTTCGACTTCTCGACTTGTGCAGGATCTGATAAGAAAATACAGATACGTCAGAAAACGTGGGCGGGCAGACTAGACAAAGTAGTGTTGCCGAGACACGACTCCATTTGGGTAGGCCCCGTGCTGATCCAGGCTCTACTGACACATGATATCCACAAAAGAAGAAAAGAAAAGAGGAGAAAAGGCGGTGACTTTCTCTGCCCTGTCGTCCACCGAGGAGGAGAAGGCTGGAGTACAATGGCATGGAGGATTGGTCGGGGGATTTGTCGTACTCGATCCTGCGATGGCCATTCACTGCTACTCTAGGCTGTGTCGATGCGGCAAACTGGTAGACTACGAGTCGAATGTATTGATTCTTGAGATCGAGTGCGGATATAGACGGGCATAGTAACTAACACGACGAGGACATGGTATTCGTGAATGTCTACGGAGGTGAGCTCACTTGTAATACACACGTTCGAGATGCCGAGCCAATGAATTGCCCCTGTCTCTCGCTCGATAGTCGGCACATCCTTGCTCGAAGTATGTGGTCTACCATACAATCTGCACATCATCATCTTGACATGGCTGATCTCTGCGTCCCTGCATCTCTCGCGTGTGCAGTTGGTTTTGATTGAATGCCTGGCCTGATCCAATCCTGTTCTAGTCTTGATCCTCAGAGGTATGCATACCCTCGCCGCGGTTGACTGCTCCTTGCATCCCAGGGGGCAGAGGCACGTTTCGTTCTTATATTGTCTATATGTGTAGCGGCTATCCTCGACATTCTACAGAGGCGTAGCTCTTCTTCGAACGTGGAGAGAATGAGACCATCCATCAGTATCTGCACGTACTGTCAGTTAGTTAGTCGGCTGCGTTGTCCTATTCATCCGCGAATGCAAGACACTGGATCGGCACAGGATGTCTCGTTTGAGAAACCGTCGAGGAGATGAAACATGGTATCCCTGTTCTCAAATCAAACTGTAAAACCAGATTCGGCTCAAAATCAACCACGTCCAGACTGGTTATCCCAGAGAGCATCGGGAATAGCCTCATTCAGGGCATGAAAGGTGCATAATCCGACACGTTCTCTCAGACCCTGAGGTCACTCATGCTCCAACCAGTCAACGTTACTGGCGGATGGCCATCTCATTCTGATATACGGAGCCTCGACCTCCATTTGGCTCGACAGGGTTACATCAAACCCGGACAGGAAGCAGATAGGCTTCTGGTGTAATTAAACGATGGTTTCAGGAATCCGTCGATCTCCATCTGCCGACTTGGATAAGAAGGACGTCCCAGCTCTACAGTCCTTCTTCTCTTCTTGTTTTCTCTTCCACTTGAGATTCAATCATCAGCAAACGTAGGCCTTCCATTCTATACTCCCGGAGCAACTCTCTGAATCTTCCAGCATCAAGATGAAATTCACCATTCTCGCCGTCGCCTTCTCCTGCGTCTCCAGCGCCTCGGCAGCGATATCGTGGTCCCTCGCGAAGGCGGCAAACCCAACTGCAGACCAAGCCGACGCCTACGCAAAGATTGAAGAAGCAATGGACCTCGCCGCTGCCCGGTACTCGCGCCACTCCAGCGCCAGCAAGACCATCCGCGTCGCCTACGCTCCCGGCGTACCGACCGCCGAGGCCAACTACAACGGCGACTTGCGGTTCGGCTCGGACCGGGCTTTCATGAACGAGCGCACGGCGCTGCACGAGATCTCCCACACGCTCGGTGTTGGGCAGACGCCCGCCTTCAAGGATCGCTGTGCGGCTAACAACTGGCCGAGTGCTACGGAGCTGCTTCGGTCTTGGGATGGTCCTGATGCGAAGGTCAACTGTGGTGGAAGTCACATCTGGCCGTATGGGTTGAACTTCGATAACGAGTGGAGCGAGACGAACGCGGACCGTCATGTTCAGCTGGTCAATGCTATGTTGGCGGATGGTATGTGAGGGATTGGCTGGGATGTACGTCTGATTGAGTGTGCTATCTAGCTTAGATCTTCCTTGTTATCCATGTCGAGTGTCTAGGCCTCGGACAGTTCCGACTCGATCACGCTCTCGGGTGATCCAGGGTTAGAGAAGATGTTCAAGACCGTTAGACCTGCTGCCTCGATCATTGCCCTCCACTCCTTCTCGGTGCGCTCTCTCGACTCCCCGATATGTCCCAGCATCATCATGTCCATCGCCGTAGCCTCTATAGCCGGCTTCTCCTCCGAAAGCACAATCTCATTCAGCAAGACTCGAGAGTAACCAGGAGTCAGAGCTGGCTTGAGATTCTGCAGGATCTTGACACCGTTCTCGTCGCTCCAGTCGTGAAGGATCGAGTGCATGTAGTAAGCTCGGGAACCCTTTACAGGCTGAGGAGTGTAGAAGTCGTGAGGCTGGGCTTCGAAGGATGGAGACTTTTCAACTGTGCCGACGACGTCTGGTTGATCCTGCAAGACGAGCTTACCAGGGGCCTGAGGGTATCCTCGAGCGAACGAAGCAAGATCGTGGCCTCTGCCGCCGCCGACGTCGACTACAAAGACGCCGCTCTTGTCGGCGTCAAAGCCGTTCGTGAGACGCTCGGTGACGGGGTAAAACTTCCACCAGTCCAAGAATCCAGCACGGTAGACGGACATGAAGGAAGCGAAGTAGCCCACAAACTGGTTAGCAGCCAGCCAGTTGAAGAAGGGCAGATCGGACTGGTGAGCGTATTGGTACGGTCCGTCCGATATGCCGGGGTGCTTGTAGCCGGACTGCTTGAAGTGCTCCGGGAACTTGAGGAACGACGGCGAAGCGGCGAGATGGCAGAAGTGCACGCTATGCTCGTAGTTTTCCCTGGTGAGGGTGTTGGAGAGATCCGTGGCGTGCCAGCCGGTCTGGTGGGAGAATCGAACCACGCGGTGAGCGGCAAAGTGTCGCATGAAACGTCCCAGAAGAGAGAGCTCGATGCCCGTCTTCTCGGCTAGGTCGTTGCTGGAGATGCCATTCTCGGATTCCTTCAGGTGATGGAAGATGCGGGTGTCAACGGCCGTCTTGAGACATCCTGCTAGAGAGGCCTGCGTTTTTTGTACATCAACGTTAGAGACGGTTGCGACTCAGCTCCTACCATACATACGACGGTAGCAGCAGAAGTAAGGGGAAGCCGAGGCTGACGTACGGTTGAGAAGTAGAGGCGCTGCACGAACTCGGTGGGAGTCTCAATCTCGGCAAGGAGCTGGCGGTTCAACTCCAGCAGAGTCTCTCGAGCACCGGCTTCCTGGTTGTCGTATGCCGAAGCTGCAGCCTGCATGCGCTTGGCGATGTCGGAAGGAGCCATGTCTACGTGTATATGCAGGGGGGAGGGAGGTTTCAACCAGTGTGTGGCAGGTGATGTGATATGATGAGGGTTGGAGTATACGAGTTCGGGGGAAGCGAGGGACGGAAGATGCGGCAAGGCATTGTTTTAATCATTCCCGTCCATCTACGGAGTAGTGCTCACTCGCATCCTCGACCGAGGAGTTCCATGTGGGAGTACCACGTCTTAGCGAGCTTGGGTATCGGGAGTTTACCTGGGAATGTTCAGGATCGAGGACGAGCGTTGCAGTGCGGTGGATCCGAATTCCTACCATATTGTACAGATTATCTCCACATGAACCATGTAACCGGCCAGCGGCGAGGAGGTAATGGTGGCATGACCGAGTTGACGTTTACATGCACGTTGAATCTCCACCGTCCCTCTCGCTCTGTCTTCCCGCAGCACGAGAGCTGATAGAGGAGGGGATGATGGCTTATCACGGCTTCACCTCTTGGACTCATCGCACATGGTAACCAGATCTGGCAAGATATCTAGCCATCATTGTCGGTAGATACCATCTCTTATGCGAACTGCATGACTCGTATGACTGGTAACCCGCATCACCCCCCCTGGTAACCCCGTCCCTCCACGCCTACCCCGGTTCCTGCGCGATTTTGCACCCATAGGATGCGATGGCGGCACGAAGACTAGCAAGGATCATATCTACGCACTCAGACCACCGTTAAAATTACATGCTACGGCGGGATAGGTTCCCGGTGGTATTTCCGGCGTGGGAACGGTCGATCAGTCTAGCATTGGTATCCTGCCACGATGCCGAACTGCATGTCTTACTTGCCACGATGTGTGCGGTAAGGGGTCAACCCAGGGTGTCGGAAACTCGGAGCTCTCGTCCATTGGATGCTCATCTGATCAGAGTCTCTCTTCCAGCACATCTTGCTGTTTCAGCTCAGGGACCCGGCATCGCTGAGAGCTGAGAACATGGCGTTATCAACGAGCTGGGCATACATCCCCCTGCATACTGCATGTTGGTATCTATGCATCTGTTAAGGTTGCATGGATGACAGTTGCCACGACCATCCTTGTGGTAACTGTTGCGATATGCGTACACTATGTACATACGGTATACAGCAAGAGCAGATGAGCAAGAATCCTTCAATCTATAGGTCGACCATCCCGTCCTCTCCTTTCTCAAAGGGGGGTAGGGTTCCGGCTGTTAGCAACCTCCTCCCGCTTAGACGTAGAAAGATGGTTGCATGGCCGAGTTGGCTGCACGATCAACTTGCATCTTGTTCGACACAGAGCTGTCTAATGTCCATCTAGAACATTCTCTCCACTAGACGTCGCAGCCACGAACATGCACGACGACGGCTATGCCAAGGAGACAAAGGGTCCCGAGTTGATCGCCATCTCCTGGACGTTCACGGCTCTGGCCATCGTGATGGTGACCTTCAAAGTCTACTCCACGGCCATCGTCTTTCGAAAACCAGGGTGGGACGATATCCTGATGGTGTTCGCGCTGGTAAGCATCATCCGAATCGACACCCCCGTGGAAGAGGAGTAGATCAGCGACTCATCAGAGTACAGCTCAGCAGTATCGTCGCCTCCTCGTGCGTGCAGGTCTCGAAAGATCTTGGTCTTGGTCGACACATGTCTGTTGTCTTGGAAGAGCCAGACGGGATGAGGAACGCGGTGAGGACCAAGAGGGTTCAGATCATTGGGTATCGTCAGTTATACCATCACCAGCCCGGCCCCTGAGCTCGTTACTGACGATCGTGACCTGTGTTGCAGCCTTTAACATTCTCGCCTACAGCAGCCCCAATATAGCGATCCTGATCCTCATCGAACGCCTCGTCGGTCACACCGCGCTCAAGTCCCGCCGAGCCCTTCGCGGCATCGTCATCGTCCAGCTGATCCTTGCCGCCATCTCCGTAGTCATCGTCTTCGCTCAGTGTCAGCCGGTCGAGTATTCGTGGGATAAGACCATTGAAGGGGGCAAGTGCTGGAATCCCAGCATCTTTGATTACACGTCCTACGTCAACAGCGCCTTCACTGCATTCACCGATCTCGCGCTCGCTGTGGTGCCGATCACTACGTTTTGGAAGTTGCAGATGGGGTATCAGCAGAAGATTGAGATATCTTGCATGTTGGGCTTGACGCTGCTATCTGCCATCTTTACGGCTGTCAAGGCGACCTACCTCCACCTGTTTAACGATCAGGAAGATCCGCGTACGTGTTGCCTTTCACTACCCTGCCCTGCCCTGCCTTGTTTCTCTCTTGATTTTCATTCATCTCCTCTTCTCTTGCGCTCTGCTCACTCGTGGTTAGTCTATAATGTTATCCCGCTGGTAATATGGGGAATGTAAGACGACGTCCCCTCCGACCCTACCACGCATCGTCCAGTACTGACGCTTGATCATAGGGTTGAGCAGAACATCGTCATCATGGCCGCCAGCGTCCCGACTCTCCGGCCTCTCTTCCGCTATCTCAGGGAAAGACGGCCGCATGCGAGTGCATTCGACTATTTCCGAAGTAGTCGGTCGCAGAAACGGGCAGAGTCTGTCTCGGAAGTGCCGCTGGATGATATGCAGATGCATATATCGAGGGAAAGTAAGAGAGCGTACGAACAAGGGAATTTATCAGATGATTGGAATCCAGGCGAGAGGCAAACGGCAGCTCGTTGGGCATAGGCTGTTGAAATTCGGTAGGACGAGACCCGAGATACGCATGTAATAATCATGTAGGCAAGGTAGCCTGCGGTATACTGACAAATACTCTGGCCATCAGTCGTGAGATGTTGACGGGATTCAGTAGCAGTGTTCCTTCAATATCTGCTAGCAGAGAGGCTGGTACATGCGAAAGTGCCTCTTACACCTACCCTTATTACTCTTCAGCAGGGAGTAGATGGTTTAGGAGTGTCGTACAGGACTTTGCCTGGAGCAAGATGGCATAGTCAAGGTAAGTCTGGGTACCGTAAGCCTTGTTTTCCCTAATCAGGGTGTAGATTTCTAATCCCCGGACTAACCAAGAAAATCTGATAGACAAAAGTGCTCAACCCGAGGCATAGAAAATGACCTTGACGTGTAGAAACAATGCAAGACCAAAGTCTCAACTTGTCCATTAGGCTCAGGTCAAAGCAAAAGCAAATCAAATTGCAAAGAAGATGGCCCAATTCATAGCTCGTGCCGTATTAAACCTCCAGGAGAACCTCCTCAGATGTTGGCTCTAAACCCCATCATCGGCGTGCCGTTGAGACCACCAAACTTGGGAATGTCGCCCCGCGGCAGCTCGGGCAAGACCTCATTAACCCAGCCGATGATCTGAGGTGCTTGGAAGGATATCTCCAGCGCGCCATCCTTAACCTCCATGTGCTGAGAGGCGCTCTTGTCGCTCGTTTTGACGCTGCAGCAAAACATCGTCAGCTAAACACTCACTCGCGGGAAATCTCCCCGTCCAAGGGGAACAACATACTTTCCGCCAGCGCTGGCGCCAAAGCACCAGCACCCAAAGCTGGCCTGGACGCTGCTGTCCGTCTGCAGAACGCGGAGGGCTTCGTGGCTCTCGGCCTCGGTGCTCTTGAAGCTCAGGTGCGTGTCTGCAGCCACGATGAAGGCGGTCGGGTACGCCGGGAACTTGCCGTAGTTGGTGCGGACGTAGCCGTTGAACTCGTTGTCGCCCGTCTCGACCCACCACTTGATGGTCTTGGCCCCGGGGCTGAGGAACGCCCCCTTGGGGATGTCGACGTCAAAGTCCTGGAACAGCTCCGAGTGGAGCCATGGCCGCTTGATGTTCACCACCATGGCGGAGAAGGAGCCGCTGACGTTGGACGAGGACATGAAGTCGCTGATGGTCTTGTCGTTCTTGGAGAAGGAGGACTCGGCCTTGACGGATGTGTACCAGGTCTGCGCTTCGGCGTGGAAGCTGCCGGACATGCCGTGCTCTTCCTGCTTGTGGTCGTCCGTCTTGGTATTCACCGTGAAGGCGACGTTGGTCCACACATCGGCTGACCCGGAGTCCTCTCCAGGGCCGCTGGGACCGCCGAGCTCGGGCTTCTGCTTCTCGATCGTGTCGTCTTCGCCTTGCCTCCCCTTGTTCACCTTGACGATCATGTCTGGTAAATCGCTGCTGGCTATGCCGTTCCTAGCCAGCCTGTTTTGCAGACGCTGGATCTCCAAGTCCAGAGAGGTAAGTCGCGAGTTGATGGACGTCTTGAGGTTGCTGATCCCGCCAGCTGTGAGCCGAGCACTCGCATCCTTTGCTTGCACATCCTTTAAGTTTGTGCGCTGCTCGAGCCACTTGGCCTTCGCGTCGTCCAAGAGCTTCTTGTGGTCTGGTAGCGGTTTCAATGTGTAATTCTTCTCGCACGTGTACATCGCTTCGTATGCCTTCCTCAATTCTGCCTCGGCGTTGATCAAGGCTTGAGGGTCCGGTGCAGTTGACTTGTTTATATCTTTGACCCTCTTCAGCACGTTAGCATCCTCGAACAGAGCTATCCTCCACTTCGCCTTTTTCTCTTCGCTTTCATTGCCCTTGACCTTGTCCAAGGTAGCGTAGGCTTTGTATTTCCTGGCGAGCTCTTGATCGTCTTTTGCTGCCTCGGACGCTTTCTTCACCGTATCAAGGTCAGATTGCGGCGTAGGCGGTGCTCCATCGGGGAATGTCAGGTTCTCGGACGTTGGATCGAATTCCGCAGGCTTGCCACCAGCTTCCTGGCTTCGTCGATCAAGTTGCTATCTAACTTAGCAAGTTTCAGTTCGTGACACTCAGACGGCTTACTGTGTAGTATGCTTGGTATGACTCCTTCATCTCTCTCAGGCTCTCAAGCTGCAGCTGAGTGTGAGCTGGGTTTGAAGGATGTCGCGTCGACCAGGCCACCGCCTTCTCCCGGCTTAACTGCGCCCTGATGAGTTGTAAATATGTCTGATCGGTCTCTTTCAAGATGATTTGCTCACCAGTGAGCTGGCTCAAGATGAACCTGCGCCCAATCGGTGCCATCGATGCTTGAGAGCATGGCATCCCGAGTCGCTTCCTAGAATGTAGATATTAGTTAAGGGTATATGTATCAACCCACCCTTGAATTACCTTGGCCTTCTCGATGCGGGACATGATCGTGTCACGGTCAACGACAGCTACGTCGTGTCAGCTTTACAAGTCCTGCACGGTTACTTCGAATGGCAGCCTGTACCAAAACAGTAGTCAACCTTCAGCTTGTCCCCATTGACTACCCAATCCATCCAGCGCGCATGCAACTCATTTTGAGCCTGTCTTCACAATCAGCGATGGCCGAACGGCTGAGCATCTTTACTCACGCTCTTCAACTTCTTCTGGCGAGCACTGAATGCCGTGGCGTTCTGCAGTTCGGGGTGAGATTCTCGAGCCTCTGTCCACCGTCAGAATACGCTGGACACGTCCTCATGTCTACTCACCTATGGCTTCGTTGCGTGCGGCATCCCACTTTGTCCGTGCCTCAGACCACTTGAGCTGCTTGGCGACATACAAGTCAACAGTCGATGGCGGTATTCCCCTCTTGATCAAGCTGTCCTTGGAGCCCTGCACGTCGTTGGAGGTGCTCGTCGTACCCGGAGCAGCCCTGCGGAGGTACTCCATGGCCAAGGTGTATTTGTGCTCGGGACTGTTCGGATCCTGCTTGGCACCTCCGCTCAGATCAAACGTGCCGACGTCGGTCTTGCGCGGTATGAGCATATCGAGCGAGTTGAGGTAGCTTCTGGTGACACTCTTGCCTGTCGGACCGAGCTAGAATACGATTGAGCATGGAAGAGGGATTCACGAGGCTAGTTGAAACATACCACAACTTTGTCGAGGGGCAGCATGGAGTCCACAAGCATGGCTTCGTTCACGTTGATGGCATTGCGATGATCCGCCGTGATGCCCGTCTCGGCTGGTAGAAAGCTACAAGAGAGTCAGCTCACTCTGTCAGAGCGATACTACTGGGTGTTTCATGACTCGCCTGCCGCCCTCCCTGGTATCGATGACTGTTCCGGGGAGTGAAAGACACACATATTGTTCGTAGGCGCATGGGAAGTTGGCCAGAATAGCCAGCCTGAGGTTCAGATTAAAGCGTTGAAGCATGTCGAGGGCTTTACCCTCGGTGGACGACATTTTGGATTATCTGCAGATGATGGGTTGTAGAAGAGTTGATTTGGGGTGGCTGCTGGAGAGAAAGTTGTCGAGGGAGAAGAACATATCTTATACTTTGGATCATCTCAACTCCTTCCACTGCCATGAGTATCCCCTTGATCTTGGTTGACCCGCGCTATTCTAGACTTAGCCGCTGGAGTGATGTGATATGCATACATGGGCTCCTGCAGCCGCCTCTCCCATGTAGAAGCAGATCCAGCTGACTTGGAGACGCGGGGCCCAGAACGCTCAACCATGCATATCACAACCCGGGGATGTTCATTTACAGGACGAATACATCGATATCATCCTTGTCAGATACCATAAGAGGAAACTGCAGCATCCATATGCGGTTGTTGAGCCAGCCACTTTTCCAAGCCAATACTGACTTTTCTGGTTCAGGCAGCCAGCCCCCACGTCTCCAAGCTACAGTACCAGTCAGTTAAATAAGCATTTGTGCACTTTGATGCTTACATTGTCGTTGATACTTGCCATCTGGCTGTGCCTTTTCTTTTCCCTTGTTGTAGGTAATGATGTAGCCTGTTGTAGACTCAAGTCAGTAGAGCTCATAATATTCGACCGACATCTCACATTCGATGCGATAAAACCACCACAGCAACCTTCCAGGATTTTAAACCGCTTCGTGAGAAATTGTCTGACACGGCCTGCACGGTGTTTCGTTCACTGACTCGCTGAAACCTCAGTCGAACAGATACTAACCATTTCATCGAGTTGACTTATCGCTAAACCTTGCCATTACTCCAGGCTTCGGCACCTCGTGGCGTAGAGCCTCTATCCAGGGAAATAGCAAGCAAGCAAGCGTAATTGCTGCCGTGGTGGTTTGCCGATGCCTGCCTGTCGAGAGGATCCAGGCCGAGACCCTCATCCATGTCGAGCATCTCCGTGGAGCATTCGTCACATCGTCTCGGGCAAGCTAACGCGCATACAGCTAGCTACCGCTACCTTGTTCGTTCTTTCTGGGCGTCCAAGATAGGTATATGGTCAGCCTCAACCGCCGATAAAATTGCCGACCCCCTGTCCCTTGTTCCTTTTTTCGAACAGGCTGTAAGCTATTTATCAATAGACCGTCGTTAGCATCAGCCACTCCACGCTACGAGCGGCTCTCCGCGACTGACGGGCTCTCCTGATTAGCGAATAACCTCTCGACCCCTGTAGATCAAATCTCTTTATTGCACGAGCTGCATCTCGGGTCTGCCTAGCCTGGACGAGCTGGCTCCGTCGCAAAAGGAGAATTAGGAGAAGCAGTTGCAACCCTACAAATATGTAGCATGGCGCCAATGGAAATAAACCTCGAGTCTGGAATAGTGAACCTGCTCATACATTCGTTAATAATCTTCTTTCTTTCTCCGTGATGGCTTCGCTCAGATCGAGCGGCATCTTCTTGTTGCAGGCTTCGTCCTTCATCGCTCGCGGTCTTGCCCTGTCTCTCCCGCAACAGGGTCGTCGGTGCAGCGCGAAATGCAGCAGCGCCGATAGCCTCGTCGGCCTCTTGCGATCGGACGACAACCTTCTCGAGGCTCTGAGCTTCTGCCGCGAGTATCTTGACATCACTGACCCGGTCCAGGACGTCACGGTCACTCCTACAGTGTTAGTGTTGCTCGGATGGGCGCTCGATTCGACGAGTCGTCTCCAAACATAGCGCTAACAAGGCATTCCTCCTCGATAGCGTAGCAGCTGTCACTGTCACGGACTATGTCACCGTTGTCGAGACCCAGGTTGACTCTGTCACCGTCATCATCGAGCAGCAGCGGCGCTCGAAGCGCGATGATTCCTCGGTCCCGTATCCGAGCTGGCTTCCTGACACATACCCCGCCAGCCGCGTATCTTCCGCCTGCAGCTGCCTCTCGATCCCCGTCACTACGGTCACCAACACCGCGACGGTAGAGGCCGTTACCTTGACTACTTCGGTGCATGTCACGGAGACGGAGCTGTCGACCGAGTTCCTCACCACGACAGCCACCGCAACCGTTGCGCCTCAGGCTCCCGAGACTCCTCAGCAGTTTGGCATTCAGGTATTCCGACAGGACAACGGTCAAGTGCTCGGGTTCATCGGTAACAGCAACGGCCCTGCCATTGTCTCTTCAGCCTCTCAGGCAATTCGCTTTGACCTTGCCGAGCCCCTGAGCGAGGAGTATACCGAGGGTGTAACGCTTCGATACGATGTCAACTCCCCAACCAGCTCCCTCGGCGTCAAGGGCCAGAGTGCATAGTAAGTTGGCTCCTTCGAGCACAAGGCATGATTATCGGTTTCTTCTGTTCATTCTGACCTGTTGTGTAGCGGGAGCCT
This sequence comes from Coccinonectria pachysandricola, assembly GCA_003693555.1. Taxonomy (NCBI): domain Eukaryota; kingdom Fungi; phylum Ascomycota; class Sordariomycetes; order Hypocreales; family Nectriaceae; genus Coccinonectria; species Coccinonectria pachysandricola. The sequence continues at coordinate 41,614 of QUZF01000073.1, read as the reverse complement.
GATCTGGACTCAAGATGGTAAGTGCTGTTGACTCGGCAAACCAACGCCCTTGATCCTTGGAAGTGATTCGAAGCTGACTCTCTCGCGCGTTTCAGAGCAACTGGACCCCAACTCGTCTGCCAATGAGAAAACTGGAACCGATGTTGTAAGTCTCGCAAAACCTGTCGCGGGTATGGTATGATGAATGGGGGAGCACACTAACCTGGATGATGTCAAAAGTGGACGTACAGCACAGAGACCCAACAGTTCGGTGTCAAGTGGTTCAACCCTGACAAAGAGAGTACGTCGTCTAACTTGCAAACCCTTGCTTTGGCCCGCTAGCTGACCGAAAATCAATAGTCGTCACTGCTAGTATCTGGCGAGTTGGAGGCCGAGCGTACGTTGTTGTCGACGAAGTTCGCTTCCTCTACGTTACTGGAGGAGCGAGTGCGGCAAAGTACAAGCTCATCTTGAAATACAGCGCTCTATCTTAGAGCCCGGCCGGAATCATCGACATCTAAGTGTACTGCACGAGCCACATTAGCATAGCATTCGAATCGATTACATCGCTCGCTTCAACCATGCATGGTACTGATTAGGCAAATAACGGGATTCCTCTTGACCTTCACTCACGGACGGGTTCCGCAAGCGTTCGATTTGTAAAAGGTTATACCAGGTGCAGGCAGCCATGCCATGTCTGTGCTTGCGAACTGGTACAGGCAGGAGAGATGATGAAAACGTTGATAAGCTAGACAGACAGTCATCCGAGGCTGTTTTGTTGGTGGTTATTTTCAAATAAACTTGTTGGCTTGAGCTTGAGAAGCTAGTCACGTGGCTATGTATTCATTCCTCCAGGCAGAAACGCACCCTGCATAATGTATGTCTGCTTCTTGATAGCGGACACTTCACCTCCACCACCTTAAATAGACTGTTCAACACCCGATCGACAGAACACTGCGATAACGTTATTGGTGCTATTTACCTGAGCTATCATGTCCTGGAAACTGGCCAAGAGTACGCCCTCTGCTTTCTTCGCACTTGACTCGCACTCAACTTTAGTCCTTCGTCGAGTGACCATGATAGATGCACTTCTCTACTCTCTCACTTTCTCCCCTCTCTCTACCTCTTGCTGTGACGAGTTCCTTCGCAGCGCAGCACATGTCTGGCTCTCTGTTCGCGTGAAGCAAGTTGGCTGATATTCTATCCCGCCACAGAACTCAAGGAAACCAATCTGGACCCGTGGTCTCCATCTACATCCTCAGTTTCTGAGAAGGACGGGGAAGGGTCCTCTACCGCTGCTGCGGAAGATGCGAGAGAATCCGGTATGCGTTCAGAAGGGGTTGCGCCGTCTGGATAATCTGTCTAATGCTTGCTCCCGCAGTCGATGACCTCACCCAGGCCCCCGTAGAAAAAACGCGGAAACCCGGTATCCTCATCGTCACGCTTCACGAAGGGCGAGGCTTCTCTCTTCCCCAACCACACCGAAACCTATTCGCATCGCACAATCATGTCGCGAGCCAGACTCAACGCATCCCTGGCCCTCCCCGCCCCGAAACGTCGTCCTCTGGTTCTGGCTCAGGTGAGGTGCCGACACACCATGGACGCGCGTCCGGCAAGTACATGCCTTATGCGCTATTGGACTTTGATAAGACGCAGGTTTTTGTCGACTCGATTGATGGCACGCTAAAGAACCCTTCGTGGGCTGGAACAAGCACGCAGTGCAAATTCGACGTGTCCCGAGTCACACCCCTCACCATCCACCTCTACATCCGCAACCCCAACGCGCCGCCCAAGTCCGGAAGGGGTAAGCACGTCTTTATTGGCAGCCTGCGAATCGATCCTGATTTCGACGAGCCATACAAGGAAGTTCAGTGGGTTGACCTCCAGTATGGCACGGGGAAACTACAGCTAAGCGTGGAATACGCTGAGCCACAAGCGACAAAGCTCAGCATCGATAACTTCGAGCTACTCAAGGTCGTCGGGAAAGGGAGCTTTGGAAAGGTCATGCAAGTTCGAAAGAAGGATACCAACCGCATATACGCCCTCAAAACTATCCGCAAGGCAAAGATCATATCTCGTTCCGAGGTAGCACATCTCAACAGATCTAGAGATTATCGTCCATCTTAGACCATGCCATTTGGACCAGCGTGGCACAACTTTTATTGCGTAAACTGCGAGCATTATTTCGGGATCATGTATACGAACCCCTTTGAGTACGGGCCCTTGATGTAAACCCTCGCCAGCAAAACCTCAAACCTACTAGACTAGAGGCACGCCCGTAACAAGTGTTATTGAGGGCATCCTGATACTTCTCAGTAGTGAAAGGGTCATAGCAATATTCGCCATACCCTCCTACTTGAATCCTCTACAGAGCACTGATGACCTCGTCGTACGCAGCTATAATGGGACTATGCAGTTGATCCGGGTCTCCTGAAGGCGTTCCAAAGCTGACGCGTCCATCCATATCCAGAGGGAAAGAATCTTCCTAATCTTCAAACAGAGGGCAAGCAGAGGGGCTTGACGACCTCAGAGGCCTCTGGAAACTCGCTCATTATATCCTCAAGGCCGTTCGCGGTCATGTCTATCACTTCGGAGAGAATTCCTTTCTTTAGTAATTCCGCAGCGACTCATATACTATTAGAACAGACCAACTGGTGCTAGCCAAGGTTCACAAGCGGCTCGTCTCAAACGCAACCTGCAGCTGACGTCGGCGAGGGTAGTCACGTGCCTGGTCACCACCACCCTCGTCACTTGCCGACCCCAACTGCCGAGTTCCAACCTCGTCTTCGACCTGGTGGGTTCCTCTCGAGACGGCACTCTCGCTCGGGAGTGTGGAATCTGGGGAAGATTTCGCAATGCGACCAACCATCGGTCGTTCCCCCGTACTGCCGGGTCGGCCTTTGGAGTGGGGAGGGAGTCTGAGGGTGGGTGTGATGGGTCGGGAGTTGATGCTGCTCATGGCTTTTGACGTTAGCACGTAGAGAGTTGGGAGGGTTGCGGCATTGGAAATGTGTTGTTGTTCATTTGTTTGATACGGCCACCTATAAGTTCACCCTCCTCCTCTCCGGTTGCTCTCTTTTCATCCGTATAAGAAGAACATAGGACGACTTACAACGAGTATTCTCGCACCCTCGACAACAGTACCTCTTTGCTGCAGTCCACCTCATATCTTCAGCCCCCTCCTGGCACATTTCCCACCATGGAAGGCGGCTTGATACAATCCCTCATCTCCTTCGTAGCAGCTCACTGGGCCCTCCTCCTCGTCGGTCTGTCGACTGGCTACCTCGTGCGGAACCGCTACTACAACGGGCTGAACCGATATCCCGGGCCTTTCTTGGCTTCCTTGACCAACTGGTGGCGCCTCGTGGATAACTTGGGCCAGAATTCCGAGAAGACGCACCAGGCGCTTCACGCGAAGCATGGAGGTGTTGTTCGCTTAGGACCAAACGTCCTCTCGTTCTCCGATCCCAAGGCACTGAAGCCTATCTACGGCCTCAATAATCAGTTTGTCAAGGTAACACCCGCATCGCCATCCTCCTCCTCCTCCTCCTCCTCCTCATTCTCCACATAACTTACGAGTATCTACCAGTCCGACTTCTACATAGTCCAGCAGTCCGTCGTCAACGGCCACCGTCTAGCCTCCCTCTTCAGCACAGTAGACAACGGCTTCCACTCCCAGTTCCGCCGCAGCGTCAACTCGGCATTCTCCATGACCTCCCTGGTCCAGTATGAGCCCTTCGTCGACAACACGACGAAGCTCTTCCTCGACCAGTCGCAAAAGTTCTACGCGGACAGCGGAGAGACGTGCGATTTCTCGAGGTGGATGCAGTTTTACGCTTTCGACGTGATTGGTGAGATCACTTATAGTAAGCGTCATGGCTTTATCGAAAAGAACGAGGATGTGGAGGGTATCGTCGCGTACCTCTCCAAGCTATTTCTCTACGTTGCTCCGGTATATCTATCCATCTTCAGGACATTAAGATCCTAGACCCCCTGCTAATCTTCCGTAGATTGGGCAAATCCCCTTCCTCGACTTGCTCCTCTTAAAGAACCCCCTCGCTCTCAAGCTTTCTCAATGGGGCCTCTTCGACTCGACATTCCCCGTCGCCAAATTCGCCCGCGCCCGCATGGCTGAGCGGCTCATCCCCGAGCTCAACTCAAAGGCCATTCTGCCCACCAGCGCTGCCGTCAAGCAGCCCCAGGGTCAGGACCTGCTCTCCAAGTTCATCGCCGCCAGAGAAGCTCGACCGGAGTTCATGACGGATAACTTGGTGCAAACGATGGCTGTGTCCATGGCATTCGCGGGCTCGGAGACTACGGCTATCTCATTGTCTGCCGTGTTTTATTACCTCTTGAGGAATCCGGACTGTTACGAGAAGCTGAGGGGGGAGATTGATGATGCGGCCCGCTCTGGGCTATTCTCGGACAACGAGAGTGGCCTCGTCACGTTCTCGGAAGCGAAGAAGCTGCCTTACCTTGATGCTTGTATTCAAGAAGCATTCCGAATGCACCCCGCCGCTGGTCTCCCCCTCGAGCGAATCGTGCCCCCCCAGGGAGCGGACATACTCGGCCACCACATCAAGGGCGGCACCATCGTCGGCTGCTCAGCCTGGCTCATTCACCGCAACAAGGCCATCTTTGGTGAAGATGCCGACATTTACAGGCCGGAGAGGTGGTTGCCTACACCTGGGTTGAGCGTGGAGGATGAGACCAAGCGTATCAAGGAGATGACGGGCACCATGTTTCAGTTCGGCATGGGAAGCCGGACGTGCATTGGCAAGAATATCAGTCTGCTGGAGATTTACAAGCTTGTCCCTAGTTTGCTGCGGAGGTTCAAAGTAAGTCCCGAAGTCTCCGTTTTGACCGGTTATCAACAGAGTGCTGACCGTGATTGCAGGTTGAGTTTGAAGATCCTAGTAAAGAGTGGCGGACTATCAACGCTTGGTTTGTCAAGCAAGTTGACTTCAATGTGAAGTTCAAGAATACAGAGATTGTACAACCAGAGGAGTTGGCTGCCAAGTGAAGCAATAATCAATTGATTTATAAGAAGATAGTAATGTATACATCGCAGATCAGCGTCCGAGTCCTTTCGTTCGCTTAAGACTCGTAGTCCACTTACATAACACGCAGCTTTCTCAGATATAAATGTACTCCAGTGAAAGCGGAAGCTGTGGGAAGATTATGGGGTAAAGAGGCTGGTGTTCTGAAACCGTGGGAGATGTCCGTCTGTCAACTCTACTTACACCAAATCTTACTTGGCATTGAGATGCACGCACTTGGAGAGATGTACAGCATCAGTGACCTCGCCGAGCTGGCCGTACAGTGAGCGTATATCGATCACTACATGAAAACTTTCTCAAATGCCTCACCTACGCCTCTCTCGTGAAGCCAACCCTCCAAAATCCTCATATCATTCCTATTCGCCCTCTCCCCTCTCCTCTCCCCCATCGTATCTGTAATTTCCGTCATATCCCCAAACGCCCTGCTCAGCCGATCCCCTGACTCCCGAAACCGCTCGCTAACCTTCTTGTGCTGCGAAGGTATGTCTCCCCAGCTCTCCGTCTTGATGAATTTCATGAAGTCGTCGATGGCCGTGGAGCCACCCTCGAGACACAGAATGCCAGGCTTGCCCGCTAGGAGGAAGCCGGTGAGGTTGAAGGTGGGTGCGTAGTGGACTATGTCGTCGCGCTTGGAGCGGGTGCTGATGGAGGGGAAGTAGAACCAAGCGCGGACGGTGGGGGCGTCTTCGTTGAGATTGGATGCTGCTTCTGCTCGTTTGAGGCTCGCCAAGTGCTGAGAGGCTGTCTCTCTGACGTGTTCGATTACTGTCAATACGTCTTCGTTGGGGATTTCTGCGTTTAGGCGGGATATCTCGTTTTTGCTCATCCATGCTGGCTGTTGGACCCTGACTTTGACGGGCGGTGGTTCCGTACTTTGCTCTTCCCCAGAACCGTCTTCTTGGTGTACTAGTGGGAAGGATAGGTTGACTAGTAATGACTTGGACTCGTCTAATGGGGAATCTTGTGCTTCGGAAAAATACATGTTGAGAAGCATGTTTATCGAGTCTTTTGAGACCCCTGACACCGTCTCCTGTTCGCTCTCACACCAGTCTCTAAGCATCTCAAGCAATTCAGAAGATCCGTCTTCAAGCGTAACAGCATTGTCTGATGCATACATGGCCATCAAAAGGTCAACTTGGCCGAGCTGAAGCTCCATGAGCTCCCTTGGTAATATATCTAGTTTCCGGCTTGCCATTGTGAACGAGTGCGTGTTTGCAGCCTTTAAGGATGGATAATGAACGGTTTGATAGCAAAGGGGGGTTTGGGTTGTTGGCTTGAAATCAGTGTGGCTTTATGTAAGACAACCTTGTCAAATTCTCACGACGATATTGAGGAGATAAGTGCCGGCTTCGGCTTCGAACAGGAATTAGCAAAATTCAAGATTATCACGTGACGCTATCATTGTCTCTCTCCTTACGAGGCTAAGCTAGATAAGAGTATCTTGAACCCGCGCTTCCATACCTCCTATTGCTGGATTTCTTGTTTGCGAAAAACGTCTATAAAAAGGTTTAGCATGAACTTGTTTAGAGTAGCCGGATAGCTGCTTACCCCGTATTCGCAGATGGAGGCGCCGCAGTGGCATAGGGTAGTCCTTGCGTCATCGGTCGACGGCAGTTAGACCGTAGCGCAGCTTGCCGCAGACACAACCTCCTCCTGTTTGGACTGTCATGGTGATGTTGCTCTGGGAGTGTGCCGGCTTATGAATGTGTTTGTTCTTAAAATGTTGAGTAGAAAACGTTCAGTTGAAGAAGATGGGAGTGGAAAGAAGATCCCAAGCCAGCGAAATAATCAAACAAAACTACTGTTCGATGGACGTGTCGATGTCATTCGAATGTAAACTTTAGCAAACCACGAGATGGAGGGACCTATGTAAGCCAATCAACTCTTGTAATGGACTATCTCTGGAAGTAATCCAACGCCCTTCCGTATAATCCCATCTTGCCCTCGGAGTACAGATGGATGATCCTAGCCAGGTCTTGGGCATCCCTATCGGCAAGCGTGTGGGAAAGTCTGTGGTCTGCGTGGGCTTCGTGCTCAGCATCCTGCACCATGTCTACATAGGCCTCCATATCCGCCCACTTCCCAGCCTCATCTCTATCTAACGGCTGGCCTCGGTCGTCGTACCGCTCAGGTATACCCAGAAGACGAGGTAGAGTACTCAGGTAGCAAGGAGCGTCAACTAGCTCCCAGGGCACGGTATAGGCGCCATCCCAGTCAATCACACCCACAACTCCATAAGCCTTGGTAACAATTACGTTGGAGTGGAAGAGGTCCGCATGGCGAATAGGAAATGGCCCTTCCTGGGTGAACTGCTTACCGCTGCTAGCCAACTTGGCCAGCCGGGCTGGGAACTGGCCGGTTCCCTCGATGATCTCGTCAACGAACGATGATGGTGTAATATCTCGAATGTATGATTCCTGGCATGAAAACCGTACGACATCAGCCCAGGCCTTGATAAAGGATGCCGCGGTATCAAACGGTCCTCCGATGCCAGGAATAGGACCTACGGCGAAGCTGCCGTCTTCGCGACGGACCACTGTACCGATTTGCGGGAGACGGGCTGCAGCAATCTGAACCTGTCCGAAGTCAGCTTAGAGCTTTACTTTCCTTCTTTTAAATCCCCTTCCTGCAGGAGTAATCCCAGCGATAGATAGATAGATACTGCTTACTTACGTGTGCACGCGCTGTGGTTCGGTAGAAGGTGTCGCGATGTTCGAGCGGGACGAGGCCCCAATCAGCCACCTCAGTCGCGAGCTTCATCCGCGGCGGTCTTGCCAGGCAAGAAATCGAGGAGGACAAACGCCGAGGCCGCTGGGTTTGCATCGTCGAGTTCGTAGGCGAAAACGTTCGGTACCGGAGCTTTGGTCGTGGCCTTGAGCATGGCAATCGTGTCGATTTCGATGCGCAGTCTTTGACACGTCTCGGGCGTCGGCTCGCGCATCTGTACGCGGGCAAGCCAACGGGTCCCGTCCTGGAACTGGAGCACGCGTGCGAGAGAGCTGCCGCCGACTTGGTAGCCTGGGAGAAGTTTGCAGGGCTCGTCGTTGTTGGCTTGGGAGGCAGCGTTGCAGACGGCGTCCCAGTTGGTCCGCTGAAGACAGCGCTCAGTTTCCGAGCGGATGTATGGTTGACCTCGACCCCATTCCAGGGGGAAGTCGCAGTCGCTACCGGACATGATGATTTACCTGGGATCGGCAAAGATGGCGAGAGGGTGGGAGTTCAGGGTTATACGTAGTACAGCCACCTTTCTCGAGGAGGGTTGCAAGACATGCATGGGTGATATAGACGACACATATCGCTTGATCGAGTGGAAACGACGAGAACTGCCGACTGAGGCGCGAAAATAGCACTGGATGCAAAGCGTGACACATTACAAACCGATGATGATGATGTCGAAAGCTCTACAAGATTGCGCGCAGCTTATGGTGTTGAGCCGCTCAGAGGGTTGCAGGCCGGACGGGAACGTTGTCTTACTGTAGGAAGTAACTGTACTGTAGTTCAGCACAGCCTAAAAGCCAGGCGCCGATAAGTTACAGTAGATCACTCCCGCAGGTCACCTGACTCCCACCACCTCCAAAGGCGTGGAACGCGACGGGTGTAACCCTTCCTGAATGTCAACATACCTTCAGATACTTGCGACCAAACACCCTTCCGAACAATTCTCCAACTCTGAGCTTATGCTCCTCGGCCTGCTTCAACCTCTGGCCCCCGTCTCAGGTGCCTCATGCCATGCGGAGGAGCGGGGAACAGCTCTTCTCCACCTGATGAAACAAGAGCGCTTAGCCAAAGCGCCTAACCACTGGCTGGTGGACATCTCCTCAGGAGTGATACGACGACGACGAACCACACGTTGATATTCTTCGTCATTATGGCTCGCACTCGAGATCAAGGTACTGTTTCATGAAGCGCCAAGCGATGAATCTACTGACTATTGAAAAAGGGCTGCGGCCCCAGAGCGTCCAAAAGTCACCAAGCACCCGTCGCACCCATCTCCAACAAAAGAGGGTAGCCCGTGAACCGTCCAAATCGCGCCAACGGCCATCAGTCCACGCCAACAAGGGTCTCTCACAGCAGGTATGTCGATCTTGCGACACTATGTAGGCACCGAAACTAAGATACCCAAGGATTCCGCGTTACCTGGCAAGCGTGGCGCCAAACGAGACTTTGAATCCCTCAACCATCGCAGCAGCAGTCCTCCTCATAACCCCCCCCAGAAACGGTCGCCTAACCAACCTGATCAGTTTCCGGATGGGCTGGTGAACGTGAACAGTAACAGTGCCACCGACGAACAAATAGATCCAATCGGATTCTGGGTGAGAGAGGAGAAGTGGCCACAAGAATACTTCAAACCCAACATGGAGCATCTACTTCCTCGGAAAAGTTCACAGTCGTCTCTTGGTCGCAAGCGATCCAACTCCGCTACTTCTACGACGCCCAGCGATCAGAGGCCAAGGGAAGAGAAGAGTACGCCCTACCGAGATCCGCGCTACAAAACACTGCTTGCTATCAAAGACAGTTTCATGGATGAATCGGACCTGGGTATCTCAAGGGAGAGTAAGGATACCTACCTCTCTTTGCTCAGCTCAGCTCAGACAGTTCCGGATAACACTCTATTCCAGGATGACCTGTTTAAGCAAACATGCCAAAGGGTCGAGGACAGAAATGAGGCGAGAATCATCCGGGATATTACGCCTTTAATCGTCCCCCCGGCCGAACTCTTATGCATCTATAGGGACAAGTCACTCAATATCCTGATAGAAGGCGTTAACGAAGGCTGGAATAACTCGATCCCACTAACTGGGACTCGTCCTCAGCCCGACTACTCTGTGGGTTTCAGGCGTGACGCGTTCAGCAAAGATCAGCTCGCTAGACTTTCGCCCTTTCTAGGGGACTTCATTGCTGGAGACCAATCCTTCTTCATGGGCACATACTACATGTACTTTCCATTTCTCGCATGTGAGGTGAAATGCGGTACCGCGGCGTTGGACGTGGCAGACCGGCAAAACGCCCACAGCATGACCCTCGCTGTGCGAGCTGTCGTTGAGCTCTTTCGAGTTGTGAAGCGCGAGAGTGAGGTTGACCGGAAGATCATAGCCTTCTCTGTCTCGCATGATCACTGCTCAGTTAGGATCTATGGCCACTATCCGGTAATAGACGGAAGAGTCACTAAATATCACCGTCACCCGATTCACAAGTTCGACTATACAGCTCTTGACGGGAAAGAAAAATGGACAGCATATCGATTCGTGAAGAATATCTACCAGACGTGGATGCCGGATCATTTCAAAGGCATTTGCTCAGCCATCGACCAGTTGCCCTCTGATGTGGGTTTTGACGTTGCACCACTGCCGAAAACAGGACTCTCCCAGGACTTGCAAAGTCATCAGCCATCGCGACATGCCGCTGAATCAGACTCTGTGCCTGTGGGTCAAAGCAGTCAGCCGAGCGATGTCTTGCAGAGAGTCGAGACTCCAGGTACTTCGTGTACAGATGCCGGGGTTGCGAAGAGGAGGAAGGGTAAGAAAAGAGTCACATAGTTTAGCAGCATTAGGAAATGTCAGAAACCTTCAAGCGTGGCTGTAGTTGTCGAATTTCAAATGGATCAAGCGCGAGCTTTTAGGTCAACCGAGCTTTGCCGGCTTCAGGCTCGGCGGCTCTGGGTGGGAGGAGCTGGTCCAATGGTCGGATGACTCTCTCGGCAATGCCTTGCATAAAAAGCCACCGGAGACAACCTCCCCCGTCACAGACTAGAAGCACCAGCAGAACGGCAAAATGGAGAAACGGCAGCCGGTCTTTGCGTACGCAAGCTTTAACCTCGATGCCCTTCTCGCCTTGGCTGAGGCCCTACGGAACAGACCTTGCTCCTGCGATCGAGCAAGGGAACCATACTATCTTGCAGCTCTTCAAGCACGAACGACGTTGGGGTATCGTACATCTTGATGAGCAAGGCATCTGGGCAAAACTTGTCATCATTCGACTGGCCATGGTTCGCTCTCGAGATGCCTTCCCGGCACCAGAATCCACTCCTGCCCCTCGGGACCGAAGAGAAAGAGAAGATCATGCGCCAGCTTGGGGCTATCGCTGCCGAGCTATCGCAGGTTCGGTTCAGGGCAATCGGTTCACTATTCGAGGACGAAGATGGCTATACTATCAAGCAGTGTCTGTCTCCCAGCCATACGTGCTACGACAGAGACTCCCTTGCCATCGACCGAGGTCCTTTTGCCAAGGAAAGCGACTATTTCAAGTCCCTTGCCTCGGCAAGTTTCTTACATGCTAAAGAGCTCCCCATGGATACCCACTGCTTCATCACTCCACTACCCGCTCCAGACGACTACTCAGAATGGTCCGACTACAAGTTATCAGCCAATCGATGGAACGACTTCATGACCGTCGACGACAAGATCAACAGCGGCAGAAACAGGCGAGACTATTGCATCGCGAGCCAGCTGGCCCAGGATATGATTCCCTCCCTCTTGTCTCGGTCGTATCCGGCGGGATTCCCGCTTCGCCACTTCGACCTCAGCGTGAACAACATCTTCGTGGACGAGGACATGAACATTACCTGCGTGATTGACTGGGCTTTCTCTTCCTCGGTCCCATTTGCCGAACTGCTTGCTACGCCTGGTATGCCGCATCCGCGAGAACTTGCCGACCAATCCTTGACGACTTGCTATCGAGATGGGTTTGAGCAAGCATCTACGCTGAAACCATCATGGGAAGACACGGAAAAGGTGTGGCACTTTCAGCGATTGCTTTGTATGGATGCTTTGCAGGACTACACTCACTTTGAGCAGCTCTACTCATTAGTTACCAAAGAAGAGTCATCGAGTATCCCAACTTTATTCAAAAACCCACGAGAACAGACGGAGCTCTTGGGACTATGGCAGCACACGCCGACTACTAATAAGCCAAACAAGTACTTCTCGGTTAAATCCATGACAAATAGGGAAGCGGTGGCTAGGAAGCTGACGGTCATGATGGACCTGAACAAATCCTTTGTAGCAGACCGGAAGTTGTGGCGATGGCTTGCAGATGCCTTGGAGGCTGAGCTATAATGTATCTAGAGCGTGTGGTTAGTTTATCATTGCTTGAAAGAATGAACACGTCTTTGTAGCCAAGATGTCAGAGAACGCAGACAGAGGTAACAAGCATATAACAGCGAGCGTTCGTTGTTCGCCGCCGCTGCTGCTCAACCTACTGGCATCGGAGCCACCTCCCGTGCCGGAATCGCGCACACCGTCCCAGTCGCGCCAGGCCTCCAGGATGTCGTGAGCGTCGCGCCACTGCGCGCTGAAGTGTGGTAGCTCTGACCAGTGTAGCTTCCCATCGGCTTGGGTGTAGCTGCGAAGCTGTCGCTCCGCGTCGGACCCCGCAGATACGTTGCTGGGCTGTGTAGAGGGCTGTGCACGGAGAGTGTCTAGGAGGGATAGGTGACGGGTGTGGGAAGACGACGTGGCCGCGGCGGTAAAGAAGGCATCCCAGAGCTCCCAGAGCGCGTGGACGGGGTTCGAAGAGTTGGTTATGGCGGTGACTATCTGGGCGGCTGTATTGTCTGGCGATGGCACTGACGTCGAGATATCATTCGTAGAAGGGAGTAAATATTGTACGGTCTTGGAGAGGGGGTTTGGAGGATTAGTTCCGGGTGTGTCGAGAATGGTGGTCATTTTGGAAGAGGAAGAAGGTGAAGGTGGTAGACTTTGGTAGTGCTCTCTTGGCCAGGAGTGCCGTGTTTCATAGGTATCTGTGCTGAGATGAGATGAGATGAGATGGAGATGAGATAGAGATGGTAGATATAAAACCATCACCGCATCTCATCTTGCCTTGACGAGTTGTCGTGTTTACATGCCATTGCAGTCATCGCTTCATCGCTCGAACTCTTGCAGGTTGCACGATGAGTCTCCTGAACCCAGCATAAGTAGGCACAGCCACAGCCTCCTTGCCCTACTACGCCTCAGCTTATGGTCTTACGCTTGTGAGCTGGGAAGATGCTCTTTGGGGCGTTCTAAGAGGTGCTTTGCTACTTGCTGTGAGATACATGCTTGATATAACTAGCAGAAACAAAGGGTATGGACTGGTTAAAAGCAGGCAATCAAAGCCAACAATCGACGCAGTCTCGTCGAGCTAGAATCAGCCAGTAGTCGGATATCTTCACATCGTGCTATTTAAATATAACTGTGTACTAACTAATTCAAACTGTTATACACCACGTTCTCAAATCATCTGTACCAGAAGCTCACTAAGCTACATCTATAAGAACTGCCATACGATATGACAGAGTCTACAGATCGGTGACCCAAGCCTCCTCGGTATCCTCCTCGTCGAGGTACGCCTTCAGGCTCTCCTTCAGGCTCTCGACGTCGACTCCCTCACCATCATGTCTGTGCTTGTCGCACGACGGGATGGGAACACGCTCGACGACGTGGATGACACCGTTCTTACTGACAGCATCACGGTATCCGACCTTGACAACACCGTTCAAGATGATCGAGGTGAATCCCTTGAAGCCGTGAATGTCGACACCGACGCTCTTACCCAGCAAGGTAGGAAGCTCGATGTGGAAGTTACCAGTCTCGGTCAGCGCCTGTTCAACCGGCACGTTCTTCTTGCCATCTTCATCGCCATAGTAAATCTCGTCGCTGTACAGCGTCGTGTTCGCGACAATCTGGTACTTGAGCAGAGCCTTGAGGTACTTCTTTCCCGTCTCGCTGTTGAACAGGAAGGCATTCGCCCTGGGGCCGAGACGCGACCAGGCGCCGTTGGATGGAGCGAAGACGGTGCTGCCAGTCATCTTGACGTTGTGGATGTAGTCGACGAAGTCGGTCTTTTCGTAGGCAAGTAGGAGGGTCGAGAAAGAGGAAGGGAAGAGGCTGAGGACGCGGCCGACCATGGGTGGGGGGATGAGGATCTTGTCGACGGCGTGGATGTAGCCGTTCTTGGCTTTCTGGAGGGGAAGTTAGCAAGCCTGTCGAGGCTCAGAGATGGGAGTGAAAAAGCTTACGATGTTGACGGCTACAACCTTGCTGTAAGAGTTGACTCGTACACCAAACAAGCTCACACTGGTCCTGAGTCGCTGGGGCTCTCCGCCCAGAAACTTCTCGTCATACGCAGTCGGGAGAGTGTGCGTCGTCAAGATCCTACCAGCAGGATACTCGCCCAGTCCAATGTGGTAGTTGATCGCGGCCTCGATAAACTCGTCGCTAGGCTTGTCCTTGTCACCATGGTGATCGGGGATATGCTCAAATGCCTCGTTGATGGGCGCGAACAGGGTGTAGTTGTGCTCGGTACCGTTCAACCGCTCCACTATCTTCTTGTGCTTCTTCAACTCCTCGTAAAACTTTGTCGTGTGCTCGCTCTTAGAGATGAGCTCGTAGATGGTGTATTCCGAGCAGTCGTGCTCGCCGGTGATCATGGCCTCATCCGCATCCTCGAGTGTGTGCTTTGCCCAATCCTTGACGTTCCGGGCGGCATCGTGAATCTCCGAGGAGAGAAAGTCGCCTGCCTTGATGAAAGGAGCGATGACCTTGGTGGAGAGGTCGTCGAAGAGAGACTCTGAGTCCTCGGGGGCGGCTCGGATCGGCTGACGAGCGAAGCCTTGGACCGACTCGGGAATGACGAGTGCCGAGGTTGTTGCGGCAAACGCCGCTGCCAGGGCGAACTTCATGTTGGTGATATAATTATGAATAAGACGCGCAGGGAGCTTGCAGTAGCTCAGAGGCTTGTAGAGTTGATGAAACTGATGATCGTGGCGGTGATGTCACTGATTCGAACAAGGATCACGTGGTTTCACGTCCGTCTGTTCAGACGAAGTTTTGGAGGATGAGGGAGCTCAGAGGTTGTGAGATGCGCAATTCCTATATTTACAAAGAAAAAAGTTCATTACACGGTAAACTGGGTTGATAAGCAGCTCTTCACACGGCATCAGATGTGCTCGCAGCGAACCAATGATTCATTCTCCTGGACACATGCAGGCATTTATCATGAACGTCATGACCGGGCGGTGCAATGTTACCCCGCAAGTTTGCGTTTGCTCTCGGAAAGCTCGGGGGATCACGTGAGGCGTCAGCGTGAAACGAAGTTGGGCGGAGGTGAATCTACCCTGAATCTGAACGTCAGTCGTTGTGACTATTGTCGTGTCATTCATAACGCACTCCGCCTTTTGACTTTATTTCTGCTCAACTCTCACCTACCGTATTGAGTGAGCGTGGCTGAGTATGGTGAGTAAAGCCAAGATCAAAACACCAAACCACAGCGGGGAGTCGGTTTTGCGGGGGCGGGCCGTCAATCGTTCGGCCATTGCTTGCTACGCAGTACGTACTCTAGACTAAGTAGTCGATTTGACGATTGCTGGTGTTATTATCCGTACATGATGGTTGGTCTTTTCCGTTACGAGTTGGAACCCATCATCTCCACCGCGCCGCACCGATGGATGGCTAGACACGGGTGATGTATATATCGGGAACATGGTCGACAAAAGGCCCCTGCAAGTCGCGTCCCATACATGCACGATGAAGGCTAGTTTTCATGCACTTGCAAGGTGTTCAATAAACCACAAGAGGGGCCACGCCTACAAGCATGGAATAAGCTTAACGAAATAGGGGAGTTTTTAAGATTCCCAGTCTGGGGCTCCAACAGCAGTGCGACGACGGACATTGGAACTCTTCGCGAGGTGAGAAGAGATGGGAATATCGTAGATAAACGATGGCCGCTCGGAATGATGCAAATGATGATTTCGTAATCTATACCTGTTCGTTGTCACATTCTTCGCTGGAATGCAGCTCGCTCACCTTCCGAAGCCGGCAAGTGTCGGCGCATCTCCCACAATTCATGACAGCACGCCGTCAATCAACTTGCCACTCCTTCGTTCGGAGGCGTCGGTGCAGATTATCTCCGTCTCACCAGGGAAGTGCCTGGACTAACCTACTACGTACAGTACGTCGTAGTCTAGCAGCCCGCCTCTGTGACGTTGCACCGCGAGCAGGCGGGAAAGAAGCGGTCCAAGGGTCCCCCGTCCTCGTGCCGTATCAGCATCATTATTGCCGGTACGTAGCGGGTGATCTGGAAGACAAAAGCTGGACTAGACTAGACTGGTCTAGGAGAAGCACCGAATCTGGAGGCTGGGGCGGCTCCGGCTTACGGTGGTCCAGGGGTTGAACGGATGACGGTGGAGATGGGTACGGGGATAAACTCGGCAGATGCGAGATGCGGCCAATTGCCTCCTTGGTATTCGATCGGAGTGCCCCGTCGCACTGGGGCAATAACGTAACTTTTACCAAATGATTAGGGAAACACTTTCTAGACTGCGATGTAGGAGATATTGGATACCCAGTAGATTCGCTCATGTTGTCAGTTTTCTCAGCTTCCTTCACACAAAATGAAGACAGAGGGACGGGGCGAAGAAGTGAGTCGACGAGCGAATCAATGAATGAATGAGTTGAAGTGGTGGAGACTCGAGAAAAATTCGACCGAGACAGACAGTACGTACTGTACTGTACTGTTAGTGCTGATGTGGTAATGTGGTAGAAAATTTCTAGAAGCCACAGCCGCATTGAGGCTACTGCTAGCGCGCCTCACCACCGACTTCAAACCTCGCTCTGTCGGTCTTCACGTGGGTGGAGTCACTAACAAAGCCATGATTCGGCTGAGGAAGAGAATAAAATGGATCTACCCCATATCAAAAACATGTTCTTTGCCGTAAATCAATTCCACTCCGACGCGATAGCTCACTCCCCTTGGCGCCGATGTCGCACATCTTGGCAGCGTTGGAATAAACTTGCATCGCACCTGAACTTTTCGGGCTTGTCCGAGCCACAACCGGCTCCGTACGTCAGAGTCTTTTTCAACTGTACCTTCCCCAAGCGTCAAGCTTTCACTTCTTCTCCCCGCTTGTTGATCTGGCTTGAACTTTGATCTCTTTAACACATCATCATCTCTCTTATTGTTCTTGTTTTCCTCTTCTCCTTCCTCCTCCTCATCATCTTCATCATCTTCATCATCTTCATCCTACTCGTCTCCGGTTATCAGGGTGTAGAACAACAGCGACAGCGACAACGACAACGACAACAATACGATATTTCCAACATCGCTATCCGGGACTTGTATGGTCCAGTAGACCGACTCGCGTCAACACGATCCCCTTCTCTTGAACGACCACGATGGGTGGCCGAACTACGAATCACGATGTCGAGGGGGACCTCGACGTGGCGTCTCAGGATGCGGCTGCTTACGAGAAGAAGAACGTCGACGTCGAAGCTCCTTCACCACGCACTGCGGCAGGGAGCGAAGACAATGCGGTTGTAGGGGGCGAGGAGGAGCTGATTGACTACAAGACCTTGTCATGGTGGTAAGTACACATTGCGGATGGCGTCTGTCACACGATGCTTTCGGGTGCTAATATCTTCATAGGCAAGGTGGTCTTGTTCTCGTTGCGGAAACTGTCTCGCTGGGAATCCTCTCGCTGCCATCCGTCATCGCCACACTCGGTCTTGTACCCGGAATCATCCTCATCCTCGTCATGAGCGCCCTATCAACATACTCTGGTGTTCTCTTGGGCGAGTTCCGCAAAAACTACCCCTTCGTCCAGAACTTCGGTGATGCCGTCGAGGTCATGGGAAAGCCGATTGGTATGGGCCGCGTATTTCAGGAATTCTTTGGCTGGGCCCAGGTCATCCTGCAGGTCTTCGTCATGGGAAGCCACATCTTGACCTTTACCATCTGCCTCAATACCCTATCCAGCAGCGCAACCTGTACCATTGTCTGGGCTGCCGTTGGCTTAGTTGTGTTTTGGGTCCTCAACCTTCCGCGAACTCTCAAGTACACCAGCTGGATGTCTATGACATGTGAGTCATGATCCATTTGCCATATGTGACGCGGAAAAGTACTAACTACCCCTCAAAGCTTGCGTTTCCATCACCGTCGCCGTTTTCATGACGCTCGGTGCCGTTGTCGATGAACGACCCATTGGTGAGGCCAGCCTCGCGGCCACGACACACATCGGCTTTACTAGCGCTTTCCTGGCCGTCACCAACATTGCCATTTCTTTCTGTAAGTCTATTGCGTTGCCAGGCTACTGCCAGTATTGTCTAACGGCTTTAATAGCGAGCCACTCCGTCTTCTTCAGCGTTATTGCCGAATTCAAGGAACCCCAAGATTGGCACAAGGCCCTCGCCCTCCTCCAGATTTCCGACACGACCCTCTACCTCATCGCCTCCATCGTCATTTACGTCTACTCTGGCCCCGATGTTCCCTCTCCCGCCCTCTCCGCCGCCAGCTCCAAGACGATGCGAAAGGCTATCTGGGGTGTTGCTATTCCCACCATCGTCATCGCCGGTGTCATCTACGGCCATTCCGCCGCTCGCTACCTCTTCACCCGCATGTTCCGTGGCACCAAACACATGGTGCGCAGGACTAAGCGCTCCGGAATCGCCTGGTTCTGCATTACACTCGGTATCTGGGCCCTCGCCGTGGTCATTGCCGAGTCGATCCCCGTCTTCAACAACCTCTTGGGTCTTATCTGCGCCATCTTCGTCAGCTGGTTTTCATACGGCTTGCCCGGTATCTTTTGGCTGTGGATGCACTACGGCAACTGGTTCAACGACCGGAGAAAGATCTGCCACTTCTGCGGCAGCGTCTTGTTGCTGATTACCGGCATCATGTTCTGCGCCCTGGGTCTTTGGTCGTCAATAGAAGCGATTGCCAATGACGAGGCTGGAGATCCTTGGACGTGTAAGAGCAATGCTGCACCTTGAGATTTTAGTAGTTGTTATACATATAATTAATTGAGCCTACGGGCTTTTCGAGTTCAAATCATTGTTGGTACAATCCGGCGTGCTTATGTGAGGGATTATGAATGAGAGAGAGGGAGAGAGAGCTCAAGAAGGCGAGTGAGGTCAAAAATAACTCATGCTTGCTATGCTGGCTGCGCTTGCCACTCTACAGCGACGTTCTATGTCTCTATCTGTTCCTATCTGTCCAAGTCTTATATCTATCTCTTCTATCTATCGTGTATCAGTCTATACCCATTCTATTCTGAACATCTTGTAGCCGCTCTCATCCCCCCGTCCAACCCCCCTTCGCTTCTCCAACCACTGCCCCTGAACAATCCTCAGTTTCTTCCCTTCGAGTACGGGCACGTCATCGCTCTCAAAGGCGTCCCTGACCGTCTCACTAACTCCGGCAAAGCGTCCGTTCGGCCTCACGGTAACCAGCAACCAAAATACGCCCGCTGGTTTGAGCAGCTTCCCCGCACAATCACGTAGCCAGGTCGCGTGCTCGGGGGCGTAAACGACGTCGGTTGCGACGAGCATGTCTGCTGGGAGGTGTAGGGGCGCGGAGAGGTCGGGAGCTGACCAATCGAGCGTGCACGTCTGGACGATGTTGTCCTCGGGGAAGTTGGCGTCCACGTTGGCGCGAAGATTGTCCATGACGGCAGCGTGGTAGTCGGTCGCCACTACGGTGGACGAATTTGAGAATCCCAGGCGCGACGCCATGCTAGCCATGACGAGGCTCACGAGGCCTGTTCCGGCGCCGAGCTCGACGATGCGCGGCGACGGGCCGAGCGCGGCTTTGGTGAAGGAGAAGGTGGATGGCGAGGAGCAGAGGAGGTCGGAGAAGACTATGCTCGCGCCCCAGCTCTGGAGGCCGACGTCTTGGTGGTCGGAGGATGAGCGGCCGGCTAGACCGTCGTTGAGGTGGACTCTGACGGGGACCGTGTCGTTGTCGGTGCCGTCTGGTGCAGAGCTGAGGGTGAGCTGGAATGAGAATTCGCGGGTGAAGTCCTTGAGCTGCTCGTCCGTTCGCTCTTGGTCCGTGGTGGTGCTGGTTATGAAGGATTCCAGGATGCTGGCTGCGTCTTCGACGGCGCGCTGTCGGGTTTCCTCGGTACTCTGGCAGAGAGCCTCCTCGGCGAGCGCGATGAAGTTTGTCAACCAACGCTCGGCGACACTCCGCTCGAACACGTCCGCCCTGAGAAGCGCGAGTTTCCCATCCTGATCCTCGTCGTCGTCGTCGTCGTCGTCGACGCTCTCCTCCTGCTCCTCCTCGTTGCCTGAAGTATAACCCGAATCGACAACCTCTGCAGGGTGCACCCCGGCGCTCTTGACTTCGGCGTTGACGTCGAATGCGTGCGACGTAGGCAGCGGGCAGTAGATTGTGGTGAGGCCGTCGAGGGCTGACAGGATGAGGGATTCGAGGTCCTTCTGCTGGTGAAGTGGCGAGCGCAGGGGGGGTAGGCTGCTCGATGGGGGAGGGGGACAAGATGTTGTGGGCCTCATCATGCACTGCCTTTTGGGGGTGAGTGAGTGAGTGAGTG
>QUZF01000073.1:0-21077 GCA_003693555.1 Coccinonectria pachysandricola | reverse complement strand
TGAGAGTGAGAGTGAGAGTGACGGGTGAGAGAAGAGAACCAGCGTTCCCTGCCGCTAGGATGGATTTCTTTAGCGAGCTTTCATCTTCAGCATCGTGAGGTTCGGCGCCGGCATCGGCTTTTTGTTTAAATCTCGTACAGTTTTCCCGTGCTTATTTGACTCTGGCAGCGCGCGAAGGGGGCGCTAGCAAGCGAAAAAGGTAAAGGGGAGGGAAAAAAAGGAAAAGGAAAAGGAAAGGGCCCTAACGGCCGGGCAGCGCAGGGGTCCCAGTGGCCGTTGGAGTGGGTGGCCAAGGCGGGCTTGAGGCTATCATCGATAAAATTCTCTGGGCGAGTCCTGAGGTTGTGCCTGAGACCCACGTGCTTCTGCTCTAGAGGGTCTAGATCCAAGATTTAGTCTAGCCTAGTCTGGGCGATGGCGGCTCAGCATCCGCAGCTAAACCTAATTGAGAATGCAATGAGAAGGTGTCGCGACATGGTACGGAGGTACATCTGTACATGGTGGGAGACGGGATTTATAGATGTAGCAGATGCTAGATGTCGCAGATACTAGCATACACGCGACGTGCAGACTTCATCAGAGGTGGTACTCTTGAGGCCCATTTACTCTTACACCACGTCTTTCCCAAACACCCTCGATACCCATGTCGTCTTGGCCGCTGCAGAAATAGATGGTCAGTCCCGCTCATAAAGAGGGATAGAGAAAGAGGAATAATGAAGATGACCCACTCTTCTTTCATGCTGACAAAAGGCTCAGCCTGGCCTTCCCTCGCATTGGGGTTCCGGAAAATCATGTTCTTCTTCTGCCAAGCTGGTCAGCCAACGCACGCAAGACATAGGTGGCTACACCTCGAGGGCTGGGGCTCTCTTACCAATCCGAGGCTTAGGTGTATCGCCGGAGGACTAACGACAATCTCCTCCTTCGCCTCGCCCCCATTGACCATGGCCAGGATGTTGTTCGCGACCACCTTGGCTTGCCCGCTGCCTGGACGAGCTGCCTTGTGAGCCCCGCTGTCGGCCACGTCTCCGGCCGCGAAGAGATTGGGATACTTGGGATCCCGGAATTGGAGGGTGGGCAGGACGTCGACGAAGCCGTTTTCCGGGTTGATGATGCGTGAGCCGGGCGTCGTTTCGAGGTCCGCTAAGAATTGGTTGTTTGGGACCTGGCCTGTTGCTGGGATCGCGAGGTCTGCTGATATGGTGCGGCCGTCCTGTAGAGAGACTGTGAAGGCGCCGCCGTCGGTGGGAAATCCACCTTGAGGGATGATTGCTCGCGTGCCTGTGATGAGTCTTTTCCGTCATGGAGTTAGCAATCACTTCGATCTCGGACGTGGCTGTTTGGAGGGGTTGGGGTTATGCTCACTTGACTCCCAGCTCTTCAAAGCGATGTCGAATAATCTCGTTCATCTTTTGATGGTACAATGGCATCAGTCTGTCGCGAGAGTGAACTAGAGTCACTTCCTTACTGGGGTACAGCTCTTTCAAGTCCGCAGCCATCTGAACACCCACCGCTCCACCACCGACGATGACGACGGAGTTGGCATCTCGAACCCTTCGCTGGAAGCTCTTGAAGTAGTCGACAGATGAGGGCTTGTCGTCGTGCTGCATGGAACCAGGCGCCGGAAGGCGGGTGCCCGTGGTGACGACGACGTACTCGAACGGGACCACTCGCGAGCCCTGCCAGTCCCGATCCAGCACGACGTGATCTCTGCGTAGGGAGTGGACCTTGGCTCTGACTACTGAATGTCGCGCAGGATCTGGAGATTCGGCATATGCACCCGAGTAGGGGATGAAGGCCTTGTGTTCGTGCTGGGGGAGGATGGCGAATCGTGGCTGTTTTTGTTGTCAGAGAATGGTAGAGGCAGAGAAGGATTTGCTCTGGACATTCAAAACTTACAAAGGCGAAGAGATGGTGAAAGTGACTGTGAGGTTCCACGAGAAGAACCTAGGCAGATGGTAAGTATGGTGAGCAACAGGTTCAAGGTTGAGTCTCATCAGCGTACACGATGCGTCTTTGGTAAGGCAGCTGCGAGTTCTTTGACTGCGGCCTGCAGGTTTTGTCAGTCCGGCGATCTGCGCACAGCATCGGAGGTCACGGCGATGCAAGCAAAGACTGACCAATCCGACGTAAGAGCCGCCAATCACGACCACGTTCTTTAGGTTCTCAATCATGGCGAGGGAGAGTACTGTGCGATGGAGACTTTCATGAGCGAGAATGGATGTGGAGATACGCGATTAGAGTAGGAGTTTACTAACTACGATGTAACATTTAAACGCACGTCAGGTTTGTGATGATGATTGTTATGTCGGAGATAGAGCTGATTGATAAAAGCGAAACCTGGATCTGATAGTTCCGGAAATGCGGGCTTTCGGATCTACGGAGTTAACGGGCTCGATATCCGGGTGCTGGTACGGTACCGTAAGTTACCCAACTTCATCCGTGGCTGGCGACTGACAAATTGCAGTAGGATAAATGGAAGAGTACGTACAGGGGAGGAAATGCTCTACAGCTACTCTGTGCATAGCGGTGTGCCCATCTCTAGTTCTGTATTCCCTTTCCAAACCCAACCGAGAAGGGGTCACGAACGGCAGGGGTACACGGCATTTCTTTTTGGGCAAACGGCATCTTTCCGAGTCACTGTGCGATGTAGCGCGGTGCGGTGTGGCTCAGCTGGGCAGGGGACGGGGGGTTGGTTAACGTGGTGAACCGCATAGGCCGATCAGCCAATCAATCAATCCAGCAATCAATCAATCAATCAACCTGGTAGTGTCAGCGGTGACTTCAACAGGAAGTAGTTATGTGTAAAGTTGCTCCTTGATCTAGGATGAAGTAGCGCCCTTGACGCGCTTCTTTCTTTCCTTCTTTCTTCTTTTCTTCGAACTGCTCCATACGGGCGGGCGACAGTGGGCTCTATATCGAACGCATATGGTGAGGTAAGCGAGATGAAACGATGCTACGTCGTCCTAAAACTCCCCGGCCTTGGCCTTTAAATCTACCAAAGGAAGATGGATCGTAAGATCGTAGCCAGGGTTGGGTTAGGGGTCGAGGGCTATGCAATGCAATGCAAGATGAGTACATGTGAGGGTGGCGCAGCTTGGCAAGAGAAGTTGAGGCTGCCCACCCATGATTACTAAGTTAGACTACAGTACTTACTTCGTTCTACATGCGTACAGTACTACTCTAGGCAAAACAGCGAACCCCCCGTGTAAGCGTGTAAGTGAATCGCAATAATGACATCTACGGGGTTCCCACACTGGGTCAGATCTTCGAAACTTGGCTCTCTGTAAATCAGAGCCCACTTCATTACAAATTGGCAAATGTAGGGCTGAATGTGGTATCTCAAACGTGAAGCAACCGAAAAAGAATGGGCATGGACCCGTCGGTGATCTCTTCTCTTGTGATGAGCAGGGCACGGTTGCAATGCGACTCGCTGGGAGACGCTGGGAGACGCTAGGAGACGCTGGGAGACGCTGGCAACAAATTGCCGATCTCGGTGGCCGCGGCCAGCGAACGCGAGAGTGCGCCGACTTATCCGTGTTTAAATATGGGGTACGAGCGTTTAACAAACCAGGACAAATCAGAGAGGGAAGGAAAGGAAGGGGAAGTGGAAGTGGAAAGGGAAGGGGAAGGGAATGGGTAAAAAAAAAAAAAGGGTGAGCGGAATGTCCGCAATGCATTGACAAGGGAACGTAATCGCTGAATCTAATGATACGCTGAAGCTTCGTTGGGAGTTGGAGGTATACGTAGGTAGGCTTAGCTCCTGTTCATGTTGTCGGGGCGGGAGGAGAACGAGCGTTGTCACAGCGAGGCTTGCTAACGCCTAATTATAGCCTTTTTTTTTCTTCATCATCGTCATTAATCTCAATTCGCATCAGTCTGGAAACGCCCATCACGTGGGTGGAACGAGCGGGTGTTTGCGATGTGCGGTGTGGGCGTCGCGTTTGAATGGGGCAGGCGTGGTGGTATTAATTACGTCGCTGCTGCTGCTGCTGCTGCTGTTGCTACTACTACTGTACTGCTGTTACTACTGCTACTCCGCGTGATAGATTCACCACCACTGTCGTTTCCATACAAGACGAACGAGCCCTTGACGTGTGTAAAGCCTGCCTTGCTTTCTTATTCCCGTACGGACACAACACGGTGATCGAGTACTGGACTCGGTGAACCCTGTTCTCCTCCTCCTCCTCTCTTTCCTTTCCTTCCCTCTTCCCTCCTACTTCTTACTTCCTATTTCTCATGATACAAGCCTCTACCTAGACGTCTTCGAGATGTCTGCCTCAGAAAGCCATGAGCTTCGACAGCTCGAA
This sequence comes from Coccinonectria pachysandricola, assembly GCA_003693555.1. Taxonomy (NCBI): domain Eukaryota; kingdom Fungi; phylum Ascomycota; class Sordariomycetes; order Hypocreales; family Nectriaceae; genus Coccinonectria; species Coccinonectria pachysandricola. The sequence continues at coordinate 16,770 of QUZF01000073.1, read as the reverse complement.
CCTGCTCATGTCCGACGAGAACCTCAGCATCCTTACCGCAAAGTGTCATCGCCCTTCGCATCCGGCAGTAGCGATACCATGAACAGCAGCACGCTTCGAGATGATTACGACGACGCCGACTCAATCGCCTACGCTTTGAAAGATGTAGAGAGCATCGCCGAGAACCTGAGCCGCACCTCGTCCGAGCTGAGCCAGAGGTTATGCGCCTTCAACCCTCGACCCGGTACCGAGCTGGACCCTTCTTCGAACAACTTCAATCCGAAAGCGTGGATGAAGGCGTTTGTGCATCTGCTCGAATCTGAGTCGGGAGTGCCTCCCCCGAGAGCCCTGGGAGTGGCTTTCCGGAATCTGAACGTCTATGGTTGGGGAAACGGCGAGGAGTACCTCAAGACGGTCATGGATCTGCCGTTCGACATCATCTCCGAGGTCGCGCGCTTGCTCGGTGGGAAGGGAGCCAAGAGGCGGGTGGATATTCTCCGCGACTTTGAGGGTGTCATCGATGAAGGAGAGTTGCTGCTGGTTCTCGGACCTCCAGGTTCCGGATGCTCGACGTTGCTCAAGACCATTGCCGGAGAGACGGCCGGTCTCGAGGTCGACAAAGACTCATACTTGAACTTTCGCGGTACGCACCGGCAAACCAAACCTCCACAAGCAGAGGAACCGACGACAAGGGACTCGCGTGCTAACTAACTGGCCCATCTAGGCGTCGACACATCACTCGTACGCTCCCGATTCCGAGGCGACGTCCTCTACAACGCAGAGGTGGACACTCACCTAGCCCACCTCACCGTCGGCGAGACCCTCTCCTTCGCCGCCAGCGCCCGCTCAACCCGCCACGTCCCCGGGGGCGTCTCCCGCGCCAAGGCCGACACCACCATGCGCGACGTCATGATGACCATCTTCAGCATCAGCCATACCATTCACACGCGGGTCGGTGACGATTTCGTCCGCGGCGTGAGCGGCGGTGAGAGGAAGAGGGTGAGCATCGCGGAGGCGGCGCTTACGGGGGCCAAGTTGCAGTGTTGGGATAATACGACCAGGGGGTTGGATAGCGGGAATGCCATCAACTTCTGTCAGCATCTGAGGTTGCAGGCTGATGTGTTTGACACCGCTGCTGCTGTTGCCATCTATCAAGCTCCGCAGTCTGCGTACGACGTAAGTTCCTTCGTGACCAGTCTTGATGAGCTGCCCCCAGTGCTGACTAGATTACGCTAAGCTGTTCGATCGAGTCACGGTATTGTACGAAGGACGACAGATCTTCTTTGGCAAGACGTCAGAAGCAAAGCAGTACTTTGAAGACCTGGGCTTCGAGTGTAAGTTCCCACAAACCTCCCCTCGAATTCCAAACCGCGTAGGCTAACGACAACACGACAAAAGGCCCCGATAGGCAGACAACACCCGACTTCTTAACCTCTATGACGAGCCCCCAAGAGCGCGTCATCAGGCCGGGCTACGAGACGCTCGCCCCGCGCACCCCGGCCGACTTCGCCGCCGCGTGGAATGCCTCGGCCCATCGCGAGGTCCTGCTCGCCGAGATAGGCGAGTACGACGCCAAGAATCCAAGGCGGTGCCGCATGGTGCAGTACAAGGCCTCGCGAACGTCCGAGCAGTGGAATCGGCAGAGGGAGCATTCGCCGTACACCACCTCGTATGCTAGGCAGGTCGAGCTGGCCATCTGGAGAGGGTATAGGAGGTTGCTTGCTGATCCTGGCTTCACGATCGCTTCGCTGCTGTTCAACTTGATCATGGCGCTCGTTCTGGGGAGTTTGTTTTTCAACCTCGAGCAGGATTCTTCCACGTTTTACTATAGGGGTGGTGTCATCTTCTTTTCACTGCTCTTTAACGCGTTTGCGAGTCAGTTGGAGGTATGTCCCTTTCCTTCATTCTCTCTTTCTTCACTTCTCTTTTAGCCTTTTTCTTTTTTCTTTTTTCTTCTTTTTTCTTTTCATTCCCCTTGCTCCTGAGATGAATCTTGCTAATCTAAACCTCAGGTCTTGACCGTCTACGCCGAAAGACCGGTCGTCGAGAAGCATAACCGCTACGCGCTCTATCACCAATCTGCCCAGGCCATTGCCAGTTATCTCGTCGATCTGCCATACAAGACCCTCAACATGTTCACCTTCAACCTCGTCGTCTACTTCATGGCCGACCTACGTCGCGAACCGGGCTGCTTCTTCTTCTTCTGCCTGACGACCTACATCACCACCCTCGTCATGTCCACCATCTACCGCACGCTAGCCAGCCTTACCCGAACGCCTCACCAAGCCATGGTCCCCGCGGCGATCCTTAGTCTGGGACTGATGATCTATACGGGTTTTACTATCCCTACTACTTACATGCTTGGCTGGTCCAGGTGGATGAACTATATCAACCCGCTCGCTTACGCTTTTGAAGCGCTCATGGCGAGCGAGTTTCATAAGCGACAGTTTCCATGTGCTTCGATGGTGCCCCAGGGACCGGGTTACGAGAAAGTACCTCACGATTCACGAATGTGTTCGACTGTTGGTTCGGAACCTGGGTCTACGACGGTTGATGGTGACAAATACCTCAACTTGTCTTTTGGGTATACCAACGCGCACAAGTGGAGGTAAGACTAAGAGGCCCTCTTCTGACTGCCACTTCCCCCTCACTCGATTTCTTTACTCGGAGATTATACTTACACATCCTAGGAATATCGGTATCCTCTGCCTCTTCCTAGTCGGCTTCTTCCTCGCCTACGTCATCGCAGCTGAGTTCGCCCAGCCTCCGAGGAGCAAAGGCGAGGTCCTAGTCTTCCGTAAAGGAGGTCTGCAGAAGACCTACAATAGGCCTGCGAGTGGCGATTTGGAGATGCAGAGTACCACACGACCCGTGGTTACCGAGAAGACGCATGGTACGCAGAATCAGAAGAAGCAGAGCACCGCCGGTTCATCAATCTTTCACTGGGAGAATCTCTGCTACGACATTCACATTAAGGGTAAGGAGCGTCGTATCTTGGATCACGTCGATGGCTGGGTTACTCCTGGTCAGTCGACGGCACTCATGGTAAGTCCCCTCTTCACATCTTCTCTCTTGGTCAAAACACATACTTACTATATCAGGGAGTATCTGGCGCCGGCAAAACCACCCTCCTCGACGTCCTCGCCACCCGCGTGACAATGGGCATAGTTAGCGGTCAGACGAGAATCAACGGCCAACCAACAGATGCATCCTTCCAACATCGCGTGGGCTACGTCCAGCAGCAAGACGTCCACCTCAACACCACCACCGTCCGCGAGGCCCTCGCCTTCAGCGCCCTCCTTCGTCAATCCGCCGAGATCCCCCGTGCCGAGAAGCTCAAGTACGTCGAGGAAGTCATCGAGATGCTCGACATGCATGAATTTTCGGATGCGGTCATCGGAACGCCCGGAGAGGGTTTGAATGTCGAACAGAGGAAGAGACTTACCATCGGCGTAGAGCTGGCTGCTAGGCCGCAATTGTTGGTGTTCCTGGATGAGCCCACCTCTGGCTTGGATTCGCAAACTTCGTGGGCTATCTGTGATCTCATCGAGAGGTTGACTGCGAGTGGGCAAGCTGTGCTCTGCACTATTCACCAGCCTTCTGCTGTGCTGTTCCAGAGGTTTGATAGGTTGTTGCTGTTAGCTCCTGGCGGAAAGACGGTGTACTTTGGAGGTTTGTCTCAACTCTGTTCTTTCTTTCCTTGTTTCTCATCGTTCAAGCTGGATTTGCACTGACATCACGCAGAACTGGGCGACAAAGCTACCACCCTACTCGACTACCTCGAACAGAACGGCGCCCCCCCTTGTCCCCCCGACGCCAATCCAGCAGAGTACATGCTTCAGATCATCCAGCCTCCCGCTGATGGCTCGGCTGGCATCGACTGGCACGGCATCTGGAAGCGTTCCCCCGAGCACCAACGAGTCAAGGCCGAACTGCAACGCCTAAACCTCCTCGCTTCGACCCAGCCGTTTGGCGGTCCTTCGTCTTTGATGGGACATCCCTCGCAGCACGATGAGTTCGTGACTGGCTTTTGGGCCCAGTTCCGGGAGGTCCTCTTGCGTACCTGGAAGCACTTTTGGCGATCACCAAACTACATCTGGTCCAAGACTGCTCTCATCGTCCTTGCCGTGAGTCCCCCCCCCCTTCTTTTTTCCCTTTCTTTCTCCCCTCTTACTATTCTTCTTCTCTTCTTCAGAGTTTGAGGGAGATTCTGTAATCATCGTGAGCTAATGAACGCGCACAGTCTCTTTATCTTGGCTTCAGTTTCAACGCGAACAACAGCAAGCAGGGTTTACAGAACCAGCTCTACGCGATCTTCATGTTTCTTGTCATTTTTGGAAACATCAACGAGCAGATCATGCCCATGTTTGTGCCTCAGAGGTCTCTTTATGAGGCGCGTGAGCGTCCGTCTAAGATTTACCGGTGGAGCAGTACGTCCCTTTTCCTATTCTGATCATCTTGATCTGTGCAAGACGGTGAAGACTAACACTGCTTTAGCTTTTGTCCTTTCCAACATCCTGGTAGAGATGGCCTGGAACACCCTCATGGCGGTCTTGGTCTATGTCTGCTGGTACTACCCCGTCGGGTTCGTGCATAATACCACTCCCGACGATCGAGCCATCAGGGGGTTCCTAGTTTTCCTCTTCCTCTGGATGTTTATGCTTTTCACGAGCACCTTCTCACACTTTGCAATCTCTTTCATGGAGAGCTCTGAAGAAGCTGGTGTGCTGGCAAGTTTGCTCTGGTTGTTGTGCATAGCCTTCTGCGGGTAAGTCGTGATTAAAACACCCCTGTGGATGTTGAAAGATTGGAGGAGTTCTCTTGCTAACTTCGACTTCGATAGTGTCGGCGTACCTCATGCTGACCTCCCAAAGTTCTGGGACTTCATGTATCGCGTCTCACCGGGCACATACCTCGTCGGCGGCGTCATGTCGACGGCCATCTCGGGCTCGGAAGTGACATGCACAACGACGGAGCTCCTCCACATCGCTCCGCCGTCCAACATGACCTGCGGCGAGTTCTTGGGACCGTACATGAGCCAAGCGGGAGGTAAACTCCTCGACGCTTCCTCCAAGAAGCTGTGCGAGTACTGCTCGTATGCCACGACGAATCAGTTCTTGGAGCGGTTTGAGATCTACTACAAGGATCGATGGAGGAACTTTGGATTGCTGTGGATTTACGTCTTCTTCAACATCGCAGCTGCTTTGGGGGCCTACTGGCTATTCAGGGTTCCCAAAGGCGGTGGCGTGAGGAGAGGATAAAGATGAAGATACGAGAACTTATACACATTACGAGTATATCTATACTTCCACCTATGCTGCGCAAAGGTTTGTTTGCTTGCTTGGATTTGGGGAAATGACTTGACGATCGTTTGGAGTTTTGGATTTGTTTTCATCACATACCACTTTCCTTTATCTTGAAATTGCAGGTTTGGAGTAGTCAGCACTTTAGAGCGAGAGCATGTTTACTTGACTTGGACGGAAAAGACTTGATATTTCTAAATAGAATTACCAGAGCTAGACTCTGATCGATACCCTGAATACAGATTACTTATGATTGACTCTCGTGTTTGATGTGATTGTAGGTAGAACTCACTCCTTCGTCACTGAGACACAGTTGCACTGCGTCCAGACAGTGTAAGTTAGTATACTACTTCTACCTAGAAGTACAAGCCACTTCCTAGGGGCTTGGCGGATAAATATCGGACGTGGTTCGTCAGCGAAAACCGAGTAGGGTTAGGATTAGGACCCGAACTTCAACCTCTCACTCTGCCTCTGGCCATAATACAATACATCAGTATATTCCCAACAGACCGCCCATGTTCAGCCTTTTGCATCGAGTTCCCCCATACGATGCGCTTGGGCCTCGCTCGACGACCTCCGTTAGACTGACCTGATTCTATGGCCATGCCCAATCGATTGCCGCTTCTCGGGCGCCCCCCTATCACGTACTCCTCAGCTGTTCGCAAGAGCCACAATGTTCTGAGCGAACTTGATTACGTATCCGCAACCAAGAAACAATATACAGACCTCTGGGCTCAGCGAGAGTCAATCGAAGCTCTTGTCAGGAACCAGCTCAGACTCGAGAAAGAAGATACCTGCACGGTTCTCGGTCCCCAAACATGGATTCAGGGAGCGTTCAATGTTTGCGTGCTTGTTGAGGTGACTTCGGGCGGTTTGACTACGAAACTTATCTTCCGCTGCCCCAAGCCTCACAGACTTGTTGGAATTGTGGACGAGAAGCTGAGCTCCGAAATCGGAGCGTACGTGTGGATGCAAGAAAATTGTCCTGATGTCCGGATTCCTCACCTATTTGGGTCCTCCTTCTGCTTCCGCCTGGCCGCCCTATCGGCCTGGGTTCGTTGCCCTGATGAAAACACAATCTCCATATTGCTCCCTCTCTTCACAATTCCTCCAACTACAGCATCCTCGATAACCGCGTTGTACGATCCGGACGAGTCTCGGCTGCCTCCTGCGTCGGCCATTGTTCAGGTTCGTGTTGACGTGTGATGGTGGAGAGATTGAAGTATGATAGAGTACTTCAGTGGATATGTCGTGCATGGTAGCCTCTTGATCACTTATAACTTTTGAAATGCGCCATGAGAAATCGGCGCTAGTATCGAAAGGAGGAGCATCCCCATGGGGGAGTAAGTGTGCACAGAGTGGGGCTGTGCTTAGCGATGGCAGAGAGAGTGCACTGTCAGCAATGGCGTGTTGAGGCAGATAAAGGCGACGTAAGTCTCGAGATGAGAGGGTGGAGGCAGAGCCGCATGCAATGCATTGCATGCATGAACAATAGGCCTCAATGAATGCCCCAGTTCTCGTAGCGAATGGGTTCCCCAAAGCGGAACGACCTGGGGCAGCATAGCATTCACGTGGATCCTATACATCCTCTTAATAGAGAGCCTTCGGTCACCTGCGCTCTATTGTCTCCTGAGAGAGGAGGCTTTCAAGGGATTCAGAGTCTTCAACAAGAGCTGATACTTGATTTTTGCCTGTAACCTCGCCGGTGTCTAAAGCGGCCGAGGGCGTCTCGACCGCCTTTCGATCCGAAAGCTGCTCAGCACATCCGTCGCTCAGCTTCTTCTGTTCCATTAAGAATCCTCCCCGTACGTAACTCCCGTGCAAGTCCCCGAGTCTGAAGAGCGGTGACAGGTCACGTGCGTGGACCGTTTCTCGACCTGTGTCATATGACAACATGGACCGCCCCCCGAGCGGAATTCCGATTCCGCGATTGCGGCCATCGGAATCGTCGGCTTAAGATCAAACGGAGGCGGCACGGGGCCTCATGAGCAGAGTAAGTTAGATACGCAGTAACGTTAGCTTAAAGGTTGTATGATAAATAAGCGGGTAAGAAACGAGGCCGAAGGGCGTGATATTGACATGACGATACTTTTGTATCATGTATATCGAACTATATTGAGGCATCTCAATAACCCGACCTTATCATTCCGTCGCAGGTCTCATTATACATACCTCTCTTTACCTTCTCGCTATTAACAGTTCTGAGCATCACTGATTTGATACTCGACATGCCTGACTACACCCTCTACTCGTACTTTCGCTCCTCTTGCTCTGCTCGTCTCCGAATCGCCCTTCACCTCAAGGACATTCCATACGACATCTCGACCGTCAACATCCTCCAGAATGAACACCAGACCGACAAATATCAAACCTTGAATCCCTCCATCTCAGTGCCAGTCCTCGTCCACCACCCACCAGGCCGGGAACCAACCACCATCCCCCAATCCATCGCGGGACTAGAGTACCTCGAAGAAGTCCACCCTCGCGTGCCCCTCCTCCCTCCGCCGTCCGATCCCGCGGCGCGCGCCCACGTCCGCACCCTCGTCGGCATCATCGCCATGGACGTCCAGCCTGTCACGAACCTCCGCGTCGTCCGCAGGGTCGGGGACCTCGGCGTCGGTCAGGAGGAGTGGAGCGGGGAGTTCACTGGGGCTGGGTTGAGGGCGTATCAGGATTTGATTCGGGGGTCTGCGGGCAGGTACTCGTGCGGTGATGGGATTACCTTGGCTGACGTTTGTCTGATGCCTGCTGTTTGGAATGCGGAGAAGCTGGGGATCGACATTGGCGGGTTCCCGGATGTCGTGAGGGTTGCTGGGAATTTGAAGGAGCATCCTGCTTTTATCAAGGGGTCTTACTATAATCAGCCGGACACGCCAAGGGAGCTTCGGGCGTCTTAGGTTAGCGTGCAGGCTCTTCTCACTTCCAGATAGTTGTACTGTGGATGAGTTTGCTTGGTTGCGCCAGATTACACTCGGTTCCATTGAATAGCTGTTTTAAACGTCATCTACTTTGATCCGCTATACTTGATAGTTCGCGATCCAACTCGTCTAGACTAGAAGAGAGGCAGAGGTGCCTTGATGGTCCCGGATACCTCGCCGAATCCGACAAAATCTTGACCGTTCTTGAACGCACCACGAATCACCATCGTATCCCCATCTTGCAGGAACACGCGCTCTTCTCCCCCTTCTAGACGAATCGGCATCTTGCCGCCCTTCGTCTGCTCCAGTAAACTACCTTCCGTGCCTGACTCAGTACCTGAGATGGTACCAGAGCCGAAGAGGTCGCCCGGACGCAGGTTGCATCCCGTGATTGTGTGGTGGGCGATCATCTGGGACCAGGACCAGAGCAGGTTGCTGGAGCTGGTGCGGGTGATTGTCGTCTTTTGACCGGCGGGGGCTGAAAGTTGGGTTAGAATCTCTGATCTTCATCGGAACTTGAAGATCAAAAGGGGGAGGTGGATGCTTACTGATGATGTCGACTTCCAAGTCAATGCCCAGGATGTTGTCCTTTTCTGTCTGCTTCAGATACGGCAGAAGCTCCGTGTCATTCTTGATACCGGGGCCCTTGGAAGGCTCTACCGCGTCATGCAAGACAACCCAGGGACTGATGCTCGTCCCAAAGTTCTTCGAGGTAAACGGCCCAAGGGGGACGTACTCCCACGCCTGCACATCCCTCGCACTCCAGTCATTCATCAAGACGTAGCCGAAGATGTAGTCCTCCGCATCATCTACCGCGATCGGGTTCCCCATGGCGTTCTGCTTACATACGAACATGCCCATCTCTAGCTCGACGTCCAGCTTCAGACAAGGGGAGAGGGAAGGAACCTTGTCGCCTGGCTTGAGAATCTGGCCCCAGGGGCGGTAGATGGGCGTGCCGGAGGGTACTACGCTGCTGGCTCTACCGTGGTAGGCGACGGGGAGGTGCACGTAGTTTGGCTGCAGGGCGTTCTCGGGCCCGCGGAAGAGGACGCCCACGTTGTACGCGTGGTTCTTGCTGGCGTAGAAGTCCGTGTAGTCGCCGATGGAGAGCGGCAGGAGGTTCTGCACATCCGAGCGGGGGACGAGCGCGACGCCCTGCAGCTCTCTGTCATCTCTGAGGAGCTCCGGGTGCTTCGTGCCGGTGGAGAGGATGTCCTGGAGATAGGCGCGGACCGTCCGGTGGAAGGGACGGCCGAGCGCCGCGAAGGCGTTGAGGGTGGGAGACGTGAAGGCGCTCACGTGCTTTTGAATTTCTGGCGACGCGGAGAAGCCCTGGTGAGACGCGAAGCTCTCGAGGTCTAGGACGTGGTCTCCGATGGCGATGGCGGGTCGTGGGTTTGCGTTGGTTGAGGTGGTGATTATGCCGAACGGGATGTTGGCGAGGGAGAAGTGAGAGCCGGTGGGAATTGGTACCCAAGACATGTCTGCGATGGGCTTGACGGGGTTTCTTTTCTGGTGGTGGGGATTAGGATGAAGGGTGGATTCTCATGCTCTGCTGTTAGATGCTGTGGGAGCGTGGATGATGGTGATGGTGATGGTGATGCTGGTGTTGATGTACGTCAGAGAGGTGCTGTCCCGTCCCGGACGAGAAGCCGTGACAAGCCGACTCGCCCGGCCGAGAAAGCGGGGCCGGACGGAATGCTGGTATCCGATTCCGCGATTCCGCCAAGGCCGCGAGGAAGCGCGTCCGATGATATTTACTTTTACTGTTGGGCGATCGATGGCCACTAGTACAGTACTGAAGTTGCTGCTGTCGCAGCTTCACTTCGTAAGCGGGTATATTTGGGTATACTAACGTGTAAATGCTAATCATGACAACGCTTCGATGCGCGCCTGCAATCACTCTTACAGTCGATTGCTTATTTCCTCCAGCAGCTGGACCTCTTCCTGTCTTAGGTAAATATCATCGGGAATAATAAGATGTCCTGGTCGGATCAGAATCTGGTGCTGTCTCGGGTGATCGCTATCGACAATTGTCCTCGCAGAGTCGTCATCCGCAGGACCCCTGGCCTCCCTACTGGTCTGCGCACCAGCACTCTCCTCGTCGGCCTTCTTCACCGCCGGGCTCTTCTCAGCCGCCGCTGCAGCCCCGACCTTGTCAGGCGTCCACCAGTACACGGGATACCTGCGCTGAACGTTGTTGACCAGCAGCGCGACGAAGAACATGATTGTGCAGTTGAACAAGACCACGGGAATCATGAACCAGCCGAGGTTGCGAAGCCCCGCGTCCACGACGGCAAGGAGGGCTGTCGCTCCGGCGGGCGGGTGTATCGTCTTGGTCAGGCCCATGAACGTGGTGGCGACGAAGCAGGATATGGCGCCGCCTAGCCAGCGCAGCGACTCGAAATCGTCGCTGCGCTCGAAGAGTTTGGCGACGCAGACGCCGATGATGCACGACATGGTCTGGCCGATCCAGAAGTTTCGGGGTTGGGCAAGGGGGGCCTCTATCGTGTAGAATTCGAGAACGGCGCTGGCACCCTGTGATGGTAGTTAGCATGTGGAGGTTAGGGTGAGGGTGGAGGGAGGTGGTGGGACGTACGAAACTGCCGACGACGATGGGTGCGCCGCGATGGACGAATGAGGGTATACGCTCCGAAGCGAGCATGATGATGATTAAGCTGACGAAGACGCCCAGCGCACCCCATAGCAGGGGGAGGACGGTGCCGATGCTACGGGGCTTGTCTCTGCGGTAGCCCAGCCAGTGGGCTATGGGATATGGGATCTTGTCCCATGGTGGTTGGGGGATGTAGGGGTCGAGGAGGTTGTCGATGTCGAAGGTCCAGTTTCTGATGTCTAGGCGCGACATGTTTGTCCCTTCTGTGGTTGAGGGTACGTCGGTCGGGATGTTCTGGATGTCGCTGGGTGTTTGGAAGGGTTCAGGTCGCGATGGATTGGATAGAGTAGACGTCGTGGGAATCTCGAGATCTGGTATGAGCAGGAATTAATAGAGGCGGACGGAGATGTCTCGGCAGTGGATGCGAGGACGCCGACGATGAGATTCGAGGGACCTTTGGACGAACGAGACGAGGTGCTGGGGAATCCCTCGTGATGAAGGGAGAAGAAGAAGGGAAGGTGGGAAGAGGAGAAGTTGGTAGGTAGGCTTCAACGCTTCGGCCGCGGAGATGCCTCTTTCTTAGCAAGCAGGACGTGACTTGTAGCGAGAAGGCCTGCGCATCCGATGCTGTTGCGATTTCGTAACCAAAACTCGTCGGGGCCAGCTCGCCTTCCAGTCGGCTTCTTGCGCATTGGGGGTTTTGTTTTCATTTACGTCACAGCTCTTCCCGGCTAAGTACGTCTCTTGCTCTGGTACCACTTGCAAGGGCTACAGGGGCTTGACTGCTGACGTCCTCCCATGCTCGCGCTAAAACGGCACTGTGATGCCGCCACTACAGCAGACCGAGGCTGGAAGAGTGGGGAGCGGAGAGGGAAGAGGAAAAACACGGTGTTTGCTCGGCAACTCGGTGGGTAGGATGGGGAAAATCTTGGAGGAGAACGATGCTCGAGATTGAAGTAGCCATCTTTCGGCCGCCCAGAATCAGAGTTGCAAGGCTTCCGTAGCTCAGTTGGTTAGAGCTTCGTACTAATACTTCTACCTTGAAAGTGTTGGTGATGCGGAGGCCGCAGGTTCAAGCCCTGCCGGGAGCAAAACGTCTCACGACGCCTTACGACTTGTCTTTTTACCCGCTGGTTTCTTTTTGTTCTTATATAAATCCTTGACTGTTTGGTCTTGCTACGGGTTTGCTCTTGAATTTGCTGCTGATTTGGAGTATCCCTCTCCTGCGATGAGAGTGCAGGGTAGTTTGGCTCAGCGACATCTGTCACAGATATGAACCGCGCAGCTAGTGCGAGCTTCCTGGATCAAGGGGTTCAAGATGGTCGAGAAGGGGGGGTTCAAACGGCCCTCCACCGGCCTGGCCGTGCGAATAAACCCCCTTGCGCCGCTAGAAGCTTGCCCGCTCGAGCAATCGACATCTACTGTAGACTACTCTCCACCATCCGTAGATTGAAGCGTGGTAGACTGGCGCTAATCGAGAGCCGGCCAGACGCCAGAGCATTCACCGCCATCTTCCTTCAACCATCGCACTCGTGCGAATAGACACGGCTGGAGTCTGTGAAACATTGGCGCGAGAAGTTGCGGCCCTGAAGTTCGTGGACGAGCGTTGTCTCGGCCAGGCTGGGCACCGTCTAGCGGCTGTGAATGTCTCGGAGAGAGGAGATGCGCGTGAACGGGGCATCACATGAGCATGCGCTACTAGGTTAGAGATGCGCCCATACTCTGTAGCTCGCGTCGTGACGTTGGCAGCTGGCATGTTAGCCAACCTGCAGGATGACTACTACCTTGGACACGACCATCTACTCTTGACAGATGCCACGGTAGTAGGTAGACGCGACGCGACCCCACCGTTTACCGCCGTTGGCGATCCAGTTATCTACTCTAGGTGTAGTACTGTAGGTTACCCCGGATTTCGAGACCACGAGGCTGGGAGACGTGACGTAACCGGGGGACAGCGGGGATCTCTTGGAGGCTGTGGTGGGGAGAGGGTTGCATGCGGGGACGGCGAGGACGATCATGTCGAAGAATGACTTGGTCGTGCTCCTTATTGAGGGTGAAGAGGGCGTCGGGTTTGGGGCATGGTGGAGATGATGGACCGGGTGAGGTTGCTGTCCAGGGGGTTGGCTGGCGTTGTCGATGTTGGTTGGAGCTGTGGCCGTTGAGATGTCCGAGAGCCTTGGTCTCGTCTAACTCTGGAGTAGTCTAACGTTAGGGATGTGACAGCGTTAGAGTGAAGGCTGAGGCCTGCTGTGGCTGTCACCTCAGGAGAGGAGGCGTTTGGCTTACATCCTGATCATCCCGATGCCGTGATGAATGGGCGCCATGAGCGGCATGCGGCGTGTCAGCTCAATACTAGGTTACTCCCCTAGTACCTCGGCGACTTCGACTTTTGGAGATGAGATTCGATCAAGGAGTCAAAGGACGTGGGCTACCGCGTTAGTTTAGCTTTCTGTTGATCATGTTATCACTTCTCATGTTGAGTCGAGAAAGACCTGATAGGCGATTTAAGCGGGCTTATGCTGGTTGTCGCAGGTCTTGTGGGGAGTTTATAGTGGCAGACCTGCGACCTGAGCCCCCTAGCCCCTCTCTCCCTCCCTCGTCAGCATCAACTCCAGTGGACACTCACCCAGCTTAAGTTGGGCTAGTTCTTAACCTTAAAGCAGCCATCGACCCTTTGTTCTTGGATCCTTACAAACTCCCCTTCCTATTCTCTTTCGCGATCGCGCGCAACCTCTTGTCACGACCAGACACTTCTACGACCGGGGGTGCTTATTCTTCTTCTCTTCTTTCGCACAGCTGCTGTGACGGCTGCTGTCGCGCGACAACTTCTCGACGTAGCAGTTCTGTCGAAGCAGACCTCGCCGCCTACCTCATACCACCTGACCCGGCTCGTCCGTCTCACCGACTTGAATCTACATAAGCAATCATCCACCTGCCTACGTCCTCGTCCTCGTCCTCTTCCGCATCGAGCATCGAACCTCCAACTTGCGTACTACATAGAGCGCCGCGACCATGGCCAATCCTTCATTCGATCTGGTCGCCAGGGCTTCGGCCTCTGGGAGCGGCATCCTCGATGGCCTCAACCCCATTCGCTACAATCCCAAGGACCCTATTGCCCTCTTCATCATCCAAGCATGCATAATCATCATCTTCTGTCGCCTCCTGCACTACCCTCTGTCCAAGCTCGGTCAGCCTCGCGTTATCGCAGAGGTCATTGGTGGCATCATCCTCGGCCCCTCCGTCATGATGCGCATTCCAGGATTCCAGGATAACATCTTCCCCCCGCCCTCCATGCCCATCTTGAGCAATGTAGCCAACCTCGGATTGCTGCTGTTCCTGTTTCTCGTCGGTCTCGAGGTGGATACTCGCATGTTTCGCAACAACTGGCGCGTTGCCCTCAGTGTTGGTCTTGCGAGCATGATTGTGCCCTTTGGCCTCGGCGTTGCCGTCGCTTGGGGTCTTCACCGGGATTTCCCTTCCCCCGTTGAGGACATGTCTTTCGGTACCTTCGCTCTCTTCATCGGTACTGCGCTTGCCATCACCGCCTTTCCCGTCCTCTGCCGCATCTTGTCCGAGCTTCAGCTACTCAGCACTGCCGTCGGTGTCACCGTTCTTGCTGCTGGCATTGGTAATGATGTGACTGGTTGGGTCCTCTTGGCTCTCAGCGTTGCCCTCGTCAACAACGGTTCTGGCATCACGGCACTCTACGTACTTTTGACAGCCGTCGCCTGGGTCTTGTTCCTCGTCTTTGCTATCCGACCTGCCTTTATGTGGGTTCTACGCCGCACCGACAGCATCCAGAATGGTCCCTCGCAGGGCATCACTGGTCTGACGCTCCTCTTGGTGCTCATTTCTGCCTGGTTCACTGCCGCCATTGGTGTCCACGCCATCTTCGGCGCCTTCCTCGTCGGACTGATATGTCCTCACGACGGTGGTTTCGCGATCAAACTAACCGAAAAGATTGAAGACTTGGTCACTGTACTCTTGTTGCCGCTCTACTTTGCGCTGTCGGGTCTCAATACGAATTTGGGTCTTCTTGACGATGGCTTGGCTTGGGGCTATGTTATCGCCGTCATCATGTGCGCTTTCTGGGGCAAGATTATTGGTGGTGCTGTCGCTGCTCGGCTCAACAAGTGTTTGTGGCGGGAGAGTCTTGCTATCGGTGTTCTCATGAGCTGCAAGGGTCTTGTCGAGCTCATCGTCTTGGTAAGTTTGCTCCAGAATGCCCGTTGAAGAGAACGCGTCTAACCTATCTCTCTCAAGAACATCGGTCTTCAAGCTGGTATCCTGTCTCAGCGCACCTTTACCATGTTTGTCGTCATGGCAGTGGTATGTTTCCGAAATCTTCGGTCAACATGTGCGTCTCCCGCTAACATCGTCAGGTCACCACCGTTACCACTTCACCCTTGACCAAGTGGCTGTACCCCTCGTCTTACCGACAAAAGGTCGACAAGTGGCGCCGTGGAGAGTGCGATTGGGAAGGCAACCCGCTCATCAGCGAAGCCAAGGCCTCGGAACACAAGATGGAGGAAGCTCTCGACAAGGCTCAGACGCGTCGCCTGATTCTGCATCTCCGACTGGATGCCCTGGCTGGCCTCTTCAACATCGTCGCTCTTCTTGGGGACGCTAAGAAGGTGACCGAGTCGGCGCGCACTCTGCAGGACCCTGGCGTGCCTCGCCCTTCCAAGGACGAAGGTTCCCCAGCTCTCGAGATGGTTCAGACTGCGACCCAGCCGCTCGTCACCCGTCCCCTCGAAGTCCACGGCATGCGTCTCATCGAACTTACCGACCGTACTTCTTCCGTCATGCAATCTGCCGAGCTCGAGGAGTTTACCAGTCGCGATGCCGTCTTCTCTGCTTTCCAGACCTTCTCGCGTCTCAATGGTGTGGCTGTGGCCGGCGAGGTCTCCGTCATTCCTACCTTTGCTTTCGGCGAGACCATCGCCTCCCACGCCAACCAGGTCAAGTCCGACTTCATGCTCCTACCCTGGAGCACGCACGGTGGTTTGTCCGAGGACAACTCGGCAACGGCATTGTCCGAGACGAGCTCACCTCACGACCGATTCTTCAGCAGGACGTACATCGATTACGTCCAGAATGCTGTCGCGCAAACCGCTTGCACGACGGGTATCTACATTAGCCGCGGACCTGCGGACGTGACACGCGCGAAGCGACCAATCCTCACGACTCAACCCACCGGTCTGTCCGTACACAGCGTGCACGACTCGCCCGTCCTCCACACACCGCTCAACCAGACCCAGCACATCTTCCTGCCTTTTATCGGCGGCAGAGATGACCAGACTGCCCTCTTATTCGTCCTTCAGCTCGCGCACAACACCAACGTGTTCATCACCATCACCCACTTCATCTTCTCTGATGACGATAATGCCCGTGCTACTCCTTCGAGCGGATCGGTGAAGAATGGCGGGGCGGATGTGGCCAAGGTTATCACCAACGAGCCTTCAGCCAGCGACCTCGACCTCCTCCACACTGCCAAGAGAACCTCTTCGGCGACGCTAGAAGGTCGCGTCACCTTTGACGAGATTCTGGCCGAGTCTGTCGGACAGCTCCCCGATCTCGCTGTTACGGCAGCGAAGAGGACTGTCGGAAAGTCGAAGCTCAACGTCGGCGATCTCATCGTCATCGGGCGAAGGCACGCCAGCTTTGCAAAGCTACTCCCCGACGACTTTAGTCTTGAGAGGGACTTTCAGCGTACGGTCGGTATCTTGGGTGATAAGTTCGCCCGAGCTGGCGTCAACGCCGATCTGCTCGTCATCAATGACGGACAGTCAAAGTAATGCGTACATTTATGCGATACGCCGTAATGTCGTATGCATGGTCTGGTATATGTGGTTCACGACGGTACATGTTTTGCATATAAAGAAGTTTTTTTTTTTTTTTTTTTTTTTTTTTTTTTTTTTTTTTTTCTTATTTTTTTTTTCTTTTTCTGTTTTTT
>QUZF01000072.1:0-127639 GCA_003693555.1 Coccinonectria pachysandricola | reverse complement strand
AGAAGACCTTGGACTCGCCAGATTTGGCAGAAGGAATCAGGTGCTGGTCGAGGACCTCAAGGATGTCCTCGCAGATCTTGGCGAGCTCGGCCTCGATCTTCTGACGGTACTCCTTGATAAGGGTGACCTGAGAAGAGTTGCCCTTGGACTCCTCCTTCTGCTCAATAGAAGTAACTATTCTCCAGGAAGCACGGCGGGCACCAATGACGTTCTTGTAGGCAACGGAGAGAAGGTTTCGCTCCTCGACGGTCAGATCACGGTCCTCAGAGGCGACGATCTTCATGTTCTCGACCATCTCTATTATGCGCGCAAACGCGTCAGCACAATCATCGATTCCGGAACGGTCGTAAACATGGCAAACTTACCCTCGTATCGCTCGGCCTGCTCGGCGAGCTTAGCCAGATAGACAGCATCTTCGTGACCCATGTTTGCGTTGTTGACGACTATATGTCAAAAAGAGTCAGTCAGGGGTCACAAAATCTCAAAGAGGCGGTAACAGTTGCAAGAGAAAAACAGCAGGCTGGCGCAAGTCGCAATGGAGGGCAAGGGAGGCGTCTAATTTGTTGGAGTGATTGTAATCTCATGAGCGAAGCCACGTCTGATGGAAACTGACAGATGCGCTCAAGCATGCGCACGTCCTCATGGTGTTTAGGGCGATGGGCTTCCTCGTCCTCGGCGAGGCTCCCCGCTTCTAGCCTGCAGTGGCGGGGTTCTGACAACACCTCCTGAAGCGCGTGCAGCAGCGGCTAGCGACGATGCAACGACGATGCGACGTTGAAAATCTAGCCCGAGAAGGACGACCGCGATGGTTTCGTGGTGGTGAAGGCTATGCAAGTGTCTCGAGGAATCGTCTCGTCCTTTGGCTGGCTGGGGGGTAATGACGACAGAGGGGGGGGGGGGGGNNGGGAGGGCCACAACAACACAACAAACACGCAACAGCTCGCAACCGCAGCTCAATAAGCAGCGAAAGGCAACGTACCGGAAGTCGTTGTTCGATGTTGTTGATTTAGAGTAAGTTGTAAAGAGAGTTAAAAATCGACGAGTCCTGTTCCAAACAAGTCAGCTTCGCGAGACGGCGAGTAATGTGATGCGAACAGGATAGACGTACAGTCGGGCTTCGGGGATGTTGAGGGATTGGACAAGATGGTTGACGAGCGAAAAGGTGGACGGAGGGATGGAAATTGAGAAGGGGCTCTCCAAGGAACAGGGCGGCCCTTGTTGACGTTGGGGTGACTGCCTCTCAGTGGTCAGAGTGGCCGGCGGCCAGTGGCCAGTGGCTCATCTGCAGTGGCCCCAGCGGCCCAGCGGCCCAGTAGGAGGTATGGCATCACTGAGCTGCGCCTTCAGTTATGCACACGCTGGCACCTAACCCATCGCGAGTTGTCGCGTGGAATGACCCGGCAGTCTCACGTGCAAGTCAAAGTACCGACGCGGTAGACTTGAGCCTTGAAAGCGAAGACAGGGTACACGCCACAGACATGATCTGCGTTAGACTCGTCGCCCTCTTGCACTCTGACAAGATCAACCTCATCCCTGGACCGGGTGCTCCCTGTTCTCCAATGTACCCAAGCTTTGAGGTTAACGGGCTAGATGGATTAGTTTTGCTTAGGTATCAGAACTATTCATGAACGCTTCAAGCAATATTTATTTCACCAGGTCCAACCAGCCATGCGAAGACTCTTCGCCTTTACCTCGCTCCCTCAACAACTCCATCCTGGGGCTAGGATGTTGTTGATCGGCTCTTACACAGTTTTACACAGCGCTCTGCCTCGTTTGGTTGAAGCTCGTGCCCACGATACAGGGGCATTTACGAGAGGCAAGGGCAGGTAGGGAATTTGGAAGTTACGCTGCCTTGGCACTCCCCTAGAAGCATCCCTTTACCATCAACACTGTACGAGCCTCAACTCATATAGCTGATTGTTATGTGAGCTCAGGTTGCTCCATCGTACCGCCATCGTCACGCACCACCACCCAGCTGTGCTTACTATTACACAGTACAGCAGTATTTAAAAAGCAGGATCCGTATTGATCGGGAGGTTCCTTCTGCGCCACACTGGGCGGCTGACACTAGAATAAATCGCACACAATGGCGTTGTTCGGTGGTAACCTGAAGTTAAAGTGCGAATCGGCACCGTTTGTCCCAGCTGGCAAGGCGAGAGAGGCTCTGACGTTATCCTGCAAGTGCAAGCGCTGACGACAGCGCCTTCAGGTGGAGTAGCACCGTGCCGATCTGGCATGAGCCAAAATGCCAAGTGAGAATGGAGCGCTTTAATAAGTCTACTTTGCACAGATAGAAAACCGTTGAAGGACTGGAGAGGCCGCTTGTGAACCCTTGTATGTCTGATGCTTCTCGGATGCTGGGTATCCTCACTTTGACGAGCCATGAGTTGACAGGCATCTGGAATAGACACATCGTTCTGTGTTCGTCCGGTTCTGGTGACAGTAGCTTCAGGTTACGGTTTCTTCGTCAGTCAGCGAAAGTCTCCCCACCTGCAGTTGATAACCTGGCGCTTGATGATAGCCTTGAAATGCCACATCAGTATCGTCATGTGTAGCCTCGTGAGCTCCATGAAGCCACCAGGCAACCTACGCGGTGTCAAAAGTCACCTTATTCGAAGACGTTCCAGCCGGGATTTACCGCTACGAACCGCTCGCGTTACGGGAGTACCATTCTCCATGGCCGTTTGCGACACTGTCCCTCAAGTACCCACCTATGACCAAGCTTGCTTACTAGAGCTTAAGCTTGGCGCAGACTGGATCAGGTCACCACTCTATCGCTCTCAGCTCTTCTATCCATATCCGCTCACGTCATCGCCGGCAAAACAATTCACTTCCACATCACCCCCTCAAACTACGCATCACAACACGCCAATTCTTTCAAACCACAACCATGCTTCGCACATCTTTCCGCCAGGCGGCCGCTGCCCGTCCTCTTCGCTTCTTCTCTACCACTGCCCGTGTCATGGCTGAGGGTGATACTGGTGCTCCCCCCAAGGTTGGTGGACAAGGGTAAGTTCCGTGACAGATGAAATGCCGCTCGACGAATTGCGGGCATTGTTCGATGGCACAATGCTAATATACATCTCAGCGATGCTTTCCAGCGCCGGGAGAAGGCCAATGAGGACTACACCATCCGCATGCGCGAGAAGGAGAAGCTCCGTGAGCTCAAGGCCAAGCTTGTCGAGCAGCAGCAGCACCTCGACCGCCTCTCCAAGCATATGTACGTTTGAGATACCCAATATGCCCAGCTCGATTGACTTAGCCCTGTGTTTGAATTCTCGTAAACATCAACTGACACATGCTTCTCTTAAGTGACGATATCACCAAGGACCAGGACAAATAAGCTCATTTTTAACATCCGAGTCTCGGTTAACGGAATGTTCGGGCTTCGCTTCCGAAGAGGAACTCAATTGAGGCAGATCATGCCAATCCACACAATTACCAACACCACCAACATCGATGGGATATATCGAGGAAGTGACAGATTGGCCAATGCTCGTCTTTTCCATTGTCTAAGCTAGTGTACAAGAAATCATTTCGTGCATACGTTGCATCTTTTCACTTCGCACAAATGTTGCATGCCAGTTTAGCTCTCACGTACTGCTGGCTCCGCAGCAGATCGCATTAACCTGTGTTGCTTCGATCCTCATCTCCTAATATTTCCTACAATACCATTGAAAAGTCCCCTAAACTCCAATACGATCAATTAACTTCACACCTACTCTTTACCTCCGACCCATGTATGATCGGTAGAAGCTCTCAGCCGCATCATTATCAGATCCAGCGTAGTGACCTCCCAAGTTGCTGCTCGACTTTTGTGCAGCAGCCACCTTGGTGTGGAGCGCAGAAGCGTTAGCATCAATCCACTGCAATTGCGTAAGATGACCGTTCAAGACACGAACGATCTGGCTCAGCTGTTACGTCTTGTTAGCTTGATTCCCCTCAACTATCGTACGTGCAACAGGCAAAATACTTACTGGGTCTTCGGGTTTGGCACCCTTGTTCAACGTGCCCGAAATGTCGTTGATCTCCTTAACCATCTTGGAGAGATCTCGCGATTTCTCGTCCAATTGTTGTGTCAGCTTCTCAGCTAACTTGTAGGTCCTCTCGCGCTCCTGGTCAGGACCGGCCAACTGCTCGCCAGGACCAAGCTGCTTAGCAAACATATCCTGGACCTCACTCTCGTATCGGTCAAGCCAGGCCTCAAGCTCGTCCTGCTGGCCCTCCACGGCTGCGAGCTGCCGCTCGATCTCATGGCTGGCACGCTCAGCCTCGAAGGTATCGAGGTACAGCTTCTGAATCTTCTCACCGTTCTCCACGAGGTTTCGGTCCCAGCTTGACACCATCGTAGCCTGCTCCTTAAAGTCTTTCTGATACTTGGAAAGATCAGAGGCCCAACGAGTCACGATATCCTCCATCGTCTTGTTCTTAAGTCGCGCCATTTGCGAGGTTGGTCCCGCGGTCGAAGCGCCCAGCGTGTTTGTAGTCGTGTTCTGTGCGGCCGGCTTTGCGGCATTCTTATCCGTCGCTTCTGTCGTAGGCTTAGCTCCAAATAGACTCCCAGCAGTAGCAGCTGCAGGGGCAGATGGGGCTGTTCCTGTTGAAGGCGCAGTGGTGGATGCTGGCTGAGCTTCCTTGGAGGGCGCTGCACCGCCGAACAATCCACCAGCTGGCTTGGATGCAGCGGCAGAATCACCGCCAGTTTTAGCAGCACCACCAAACAGTCCACCAGCGCCAGTCGTTGATGTCGGGGTAGTGGCAGAAGCGGATGAAGTGGTTGCAGGTTTGGCGCCAAACAAACCTCCTGATGAAGCGGGTGTGGTAGAGGTAGTGGCGGCAGCACCTCCAAACAGTCCACCAGCAGGCGTTGAGCTCGGTGCCGAAGTGGTAGGAGTCGAGGCCTTGGCGCCGAATAGGCCACCTGAGGTTGAGGCGGGCGTTGTGTTAGCAGTTGTAGAAGCGGGTTGCGAGGTAGCGGCATTGGCGTTGCCAAATAGACCGCCAGAAGTTGGGGCTGCCGTGGAAGCCGGCTTAGCACCAAATAGACCTCCGGAAGGAGTGTTGCTAGCTTGCGCTCCTCCACCAAAGAGACCAGATCCAGCTGTAGAGGTAGTGCTGGGCTGAGTGGCGGAAGACGAAGTCGTAGCTGGCTTTGGAGCACCAAATAGATTCGAGCTCGTACCAGAGGACTGCGTGTTGGCATTGCCAAAGAGACCAGTCGCCGCGGGCTTTGCAGAGTCGCTCGGTGGTGCACCAGCTGGAGTGGTAGAGGCTAGCGAAAAGGCAGGCTTCGCAGGAGTAGCAGATGCCATGGTGAAGGGTGCAGCTCCCTGTGTAGTTGTCGCGGTGTCCGTTTTATTACCAAAGAGTGAGGTGCCAGTGGTAGAGCTGCCGGTGTTACCAGCATTGCCAAAGAGGCCTGTAGAAGGAGCTTGGGAGGCGGTTGCGGCTGGGGCTTGGCTGCCATTGTTCTGGCCAAAGAGACCACCGCCACTGCTTGGAGTTGATGCAACGCCGGCACCACCAAACATGTTCGTAGCAGGCTTGGCGCTCGCGCTTGCACCTCCAAACAAACCTCCCGATGCAGGCGCCGTACTGGTCGCGGCATTACCAAAGAGGCCGCCGCCTGAAGGTGCAGAGGTTGTGGCTGATGTAGAAGGAGCACCTCCAAACAAACTAGGTCCTGAGGCTGGAGTACCGGTTACGCTGCTGGAGGCAGTGTTTTGACCGAAGAGGCCACCAGCGGGCTTCTGCCCAGCTGAGTTGTTCTGTTGCCCAAACAAACCGCCTGAGCTGCCAGATGCCGTGTTTCCGCCCGTATTGCCACCGACATTACCGAAAGAAAAGCCAGGCGTCCCCGTAGCGGCTCCGAAAAGGCCACCAGAAGCCGGTGCTGTCGATGTTGTGTTGTTGGCGGGTGCGCTCGATGAGCTTGGTGTGCCGAATTTGAACGACATGACGATGGCTGAAGTGTGAGGATCAGCTTCCTCGAGTTGCGCAAGTGCTCGTTCGTGGTGTTCCCTCCGCCGTACGTGCGAAATCTGACAATTGAATGAGGCGACAGGGACGTTGGGCACTCTAGATGTTGTGCGATATTTCTTTCAATGGCCGCAAGGAAAGCAGAAGTCGTCGATGGCGATGAGATTCCAGAGCTAGGATGGTAGCTTTTTTCTTTGGTGATGGTAACCAGGCCCACGCGGAGAAGCCGTGGCCCACGCGCGCCAGGCTGCCCCATCGCGCTGTGCCAAGCTGCCTGAGCTGGTACGTACCGATCCCGACAGAGCCGCGCAACTCAACTTGCCCCACGTGATGAATCTCGCTGTTAGTGAGCTTCAATTCCTGGGGCTCCATGACAAGTACATCTCCTATCTGTTTACATAGCACATCTCATCGCTTCTCGAGAGCCACTGCTTTGGCCTTTGTTTTTGCTTGGTGCCTTTTCGTAAGAAGGAGGAATATAAACGACTTCGACCAAGTACAGATCGTTCCATGGCGACCCGTACGACCATAACGAAATAAACGAACCAAGCTCCTGCACCCCTCGCCCCACGTCACTCGAAAGGACATCGCATACCCTTAGCCTTTGAACACCTACCTCGACTCTCTATCTTACAATCTCGAATACGCTGGTTGTCATGTCTGACTCCGAAAGGCTTGAGCCTCCGCAAGGAGCACCTGTCGACGACCCTGGTGCTCACGAGATGGGTAAATGACCTCTTGTCAATTGCATCCTACATATACTAACTGATGCGTCAGATGCTTCTGAGTCAGATGATCAGTTTACGGACGCTCAGTCTGGGACTGAGGTTCCTGCCAGTAGCCCATCGATTCCTAAGACACGAGTTGAGAAGGTTGATGATGAGCCATCTCACGGCGAAGTACCTGGCACCGATGCGCATGCGATGAGGACTCAAGATGCTCAGCCTGACGAAGTCGCCATTAATCCCGATGGAAATCCTTCGAGGCCGGAATCTATGGGATCGAGTGCTTTGGCCGGTACGATCCCCATAACAGTAGTAGAGGAGGCGCCTGGCCATGGTTCAGGGCCGCATTCTGCCGAATTTAAGGAGAGGCGCAAGTCGGATGCCTCACCAGATATTTTGGTGAACGCCGAGGGCGAAGTGAAGGAGATTCAAGGCAAGAGTATTACTGGTACGAAATAGCGAGGTCCTACAGCGTACGAAGAAGAACCACGTTAACTCATGAACCACGTTCGCGTAGATGACCCACCATCACCAACACCTGAATCTCCGAGTCCAGCTCTTGAAGCCGAGGTCGCGTCAAATATTGAACCTACGAAATCCTTAGAACCTCCCGAGCCGTACGATGAGGTTGAAGACCGAGCTGTTAATGATGAAAGTGACGATGAGGCCAATGGTGGAGATAGTGAAGGTGGTGATGACGACTTTGGTGATGACTTCGACGACTTTGAAGAGGGTGGCGAGGATGACGATTTCGACGATTTCGACGAAGGATTCCAACAGCCAGATACCGCGGCACCTTCAACGCTGGGCGCCCTACCCCCCCAAACATCACTGCCATTCGTAAGTTAGATCGATCTGAAGCCTATCCCTATGTACTAACAGTTCTCCAAGCCTGTACCTGACTTTGACGGTCTAGATCCGGACAGCATCATCTCAACGACAGAGCCATACTTGCCAAGCCTCTTCGCGCCTGATGAGACCGACTTCCCTATCTTTCCGCCCCTATCGAAAGACTCCTCCATCTTCCTCACACCCCGATCCGCCTCCCTCTGGTCCCAGCTCGTTGCCCCTCCACCGCTTGCCCCGCCCGATTGGATCCGCTCACGCATTCGCCGCCTCTTCCTCGTCTCCCTCGGCGTGCCCGTAGACTTGGACGAGATTCTCCCGGCTTCGAAACAGAAGAAGCTCGTCCTCCCCTCTCTCAACATTCCTGGCACAAGCCCGCGCACATCTAGCGACTCACGTTCTGTCTCACGGCTACGGCAAACAGAGGGCAATGCATCGTCGGCGTCTGTAGATACGCAGGGCAAACAGAAGCGCAAGGGACCCCCGCCTCAGCCTGAGCTGGATCTTGTGGCTGGCAAACATTTATGCATGATAACAGATGAAGCGCTGAATGGCATGACGGATGAGGAGCTCAAGGCGCATATCAAGAAGCTTGAAGCTATGGAGGAAGTAGCAAAGGAGGCTTTAGAGTATTGGAAGAAGCGAACAGACGAGAAAATTGGCGATAGAGAAGCTTTTGAGGGGGTGATAGAGAACCTCGTAAAGCATGCACGAAAAGTGCGCAAATAAAAGCACATGATCCGGGTTCATCAGTTAACCTCATCAATTTTGGGTTCTAGCTGTTGCTTGCTCTGTCATATCCTTCACCGTGAGGCGGACTGACATAAACATGCCTTTACAAATGTTACTACACAGCTATCCATTCTCCACGCACTGCGCCCTTTCCCCCAAGCTCCTTTGGGAGTATACTTGAACCCTCCATATGCTTGTTGAGACGGTAAACAAACCGCAGGTGTTCTCTCCCTCATCGCGAAACGCCAGCTGTTTACCAAAAGACCATCGTATACGCATTATTGTCGGCATCAACGTCTTTTCTGGCGGCCGTTCGAAGGCGGACTGTGGCGCATATGTAACCTATCCGCTTGTTTCCAACTTTGCTAGCACTTAGGAGGTGCTGGGCTCGAGGGTAACACCGCTAAATTGACACGTTAGTATCTTGGCCTTTGGTTCAAGAAATGAGATTACTTACGCAGCGATGGTAGCCCATCCAATAAGGCGCCAGTGCTTCTCGATACGTCGCGATAGAGCAACCTTCTCGCCGATGTTGGTGCAGGCAGGGCTGGTCAGGACTAGCTTAGCGGCATCGTTCTTGATAGCAGCAACCTTGGCACCAGTTGAGGTAGAACCAATGTTGACCATGATAACCTCGTTCTTGGCCAGTTTGGCAACCTTGGCCTGCTTGCCGTCGGCAGTTCGGACACCGAGCAGGCGACGGAGGAGGTAGAAGTTGACCTCAATCTCGCTGTAGATCTCAGGAAGTCTGCCCTTGAGACCCAGGACAAAACCAACCAAACGATCGGCACGGCACAGGGTAGGGTCAATTCGGGTACCAACACCAATGAGACCACCAGGAACAGCGTACTTGAGGTCGTTGGCCTCGGAGTTGAGCGAGACAACTCGGCTGAAGATGGGGGTGCACTTAAGAGCACCGCTGTCGTCACGAGACACGATACCAGGTCGGATCTCAATCTCGTCACCGAGCTTGACGACACCGTGTAGGATACTACCACCAGCAACACCACCCTTGAGGTCGTCAATCTCAGCACCGGGCTTGTTGACATCGAAAGATCGAATGACGATCATGTGGGGGTCAATGCTGAAGTCTCTGGGAGGGACGGGGATGGTGTTGACAATAGCCTCGTTGACAGCATCGATGTTAAACTTGAGCTGGGCGGAGATGGGGATGACAGGGGACTTTCCAGCGACAGTTCCTCGGATGAACTTGAGGATAGACTGGTAGTGCTGCTGAGCAGCGTCTTCCCGCATGAGATCAACCTTGTTCTGCAGGATGATGATCTTGTCGAGCTTCATGATCTCAATGGCAGCCAAGTGCTCGGAGGTCTGGGGCTGGGGGCAGGATTCGTTGCCGGCAATAAGAAGTAGAGCGGCGTCCATGACGGCGGCACCTGACAACATGGTGCTCATCAGAATATCGTGACCGGGGCAATCGACAAAGCTAAGGATTGTCAGTGGGAGTTGAAAAATATGAAAAAGCAAGCTTGACGGAATAGCCTTTTGGCGCAACTTACGAGACGTGCCGCAGTAGGCGGTAGGTACCCTCGCAACCATCGCGCTCGCAAGGAGGGTCGACCTCCTTCTCGCTCTTGTAACTTCGGTAGCAGCCTGGTCGAGGGCACTGGGGGTTATCACACTTGTAGATCTTGGCATTGGCGTAACCGAGCTTGATGGTGATGTTTCGGATCAGTTCGTTCTTGAAACGAACAGTCTGGACACCAGAGATGGCCTTCACCACGGTAGACTTTCCGTGAGCGACGTGACCGATGGTACCGATGTTGATAGTGGCTTGTCGCGCAATAATCTCGGGCGTCAAAGGGGTGAGGCTGGCGACATCGAGGTCTTTGGGATCGGTCTGAGGGGGCAGCGGAGGTTTTACGGCGGCGGGCTCTGCGATAGCTGGGTTGGACTTCTTCATGGCCGACTTGAGGGGCTTCTCTTCGCCCTCGCCGGGCTCATGGTGCTCGACGGACTCGCCGGAGTCGGACTCGGAGTCGATGTCGTCGTACTTGGGGTCGCCGTTGGCAGACATGGTGGAGGCGGGGCAATCGAGCCTGGTTTGGGTAGGGTTTTCTATGGTAAAACCGCAATCGGGGCAGTTGAGAGGGAGAGGATGGGTCGCCTAATTCGGGAGAAATTTAAGCTCGCAGGTTCGGTGGTCTTGCGAGGATTGTTCGGGCTTGGTACCGTCTAGAGCTGGCAGTTTTACGTATTTCGCTGTGATGTTGGCAAAATTCCTCGTGTGCAGTCAGTAGAGATGACTATGACTCTTACGCTAGCCTTGATTGGGCGCGATAAGAGATAAGGATCTGGGCTGCCCCTCGTCGGGTTAAAGTCGGCACTTGCGGTTTCGCTTGCCTCCATAGGCTGCAACTGTTGTTTTCTGGTCTCCTCATCTATCTACCATGCTCAACAAGCACACGTCAAAATAGACATGATGTGAAACAAGTTTCTTCGAGAAAACTTTGCTATCATCTATGCCGAGCTGGACGGAACAAGGTAGCCGTGCAACTACTGCTGACTGCTGTAGTTGTGCTTACCTCGTACATCTCACCTCAGCCCGACCTTTGATGCAGTACGCTCGTTACTACACGCTCACACGTAACTGGATACTCTCGAAGTTGACTAATAATAGCACTGGCTACCTGGAAACATTCAGATACGGAGCATACATAGTACACGGAGTTTTACGGCAACAAGTCATAGCCTACTAGGAGGAGGATGGTTTCGTTTCCGCCACACTGAGAGGCACTGTTGACCTGTTGCTGTTACATTCGGCATCTGGATTTCCAAGATTCTTTCACACCTGCCTTGACCATACCGAGTTTCGCAACTTACGGGGACACGGCGAGGATCGCCTTATCGCCTTGAGTCCCCGTTGGAGAGCTTTCGCTTCCCCAGCGTGTCTCGCGCTGATGGAGATGGATCAATCAATCAATCAAAAAAAAAAAAAAGCACACCTGCTTTTTGCGTCAATGAACTGATTTGACCAGTCAAACGACGATCATGGCCCAGTAGAAAAGAGAGACCGGATCAGGCGTTCGAATTGAGGCATGGGAGTCGGACGCTTAAGAATGTGCCCCGGAAGGTTTTCCACAAGCTAAAGAGGAGCAGTTGGGAACACAAACCTCAGGATTACTTGACGGATCACAAGCACGAGCATGAGCTACGAATTGCCAAGTACTCGTTGCCGCCGTTCGTGCAGCTGGCTGTGTGCCCATCACGTACTCTGATGCACTGATTGGCGGTGTCGAGGTGAAGACGGAAATGCAGTGCAGCCGATGAGCCTATCAAGACGGCAGACGGGCCGCTGACACCCTTGTCCGATATGTCGGGGGCTGGGCGAGGGTTGGTGAGGGTTGGTGACAGCTGAATGAGCGGTTGCACCCATGGGCCCAATTATATCCACAAAACACTTCCCCTCCACGATTTTCCCGCAACATTAACCGCCGAGCTTCAGTCAAGTCCCGGTCAGCGCTTAAACAGTCCCCACCAAGGACAGACACATCGAGCAGCCGGTAATGCAACGACGGGTTACCCTAACTTGCCTTCCAAGGATAGGCAACCCTCTTTTGATCCAGGATCATGTCTCAAGGTTTCCATCGGTCAAGATGGTAAAGCAAACATTCTGTTGTCACTTACACCAACTTCCAGCCGCATACGTCCCAGACACTGCTCTTCCATGCTCCCAGAACAGGGAAGATATAGTCAGCCACAAGCTAGTTGGGCATTTGCGGCCTCCATCTCCAGTCAATGTGGTACGGTAGGGCATGGTACGGTACGGTACTGATCGGCTCCTCAAGCGATAACTAGCCACTTGCTTGCTGCAGCCGGTCGAGCAGCCAACAACTCCCATGTAGTAGCACTTGACACCACCCTTGAGCGGGAGAGCGGGCGTCTATTTTCTCAGCGTGCTAGGCCAATATCACCTGGCCGGGCGTTTCGTGTCTACCTATCACATCTTCAGCTCTACTTCCGCCAGCCCTGGCATGTAAGTATCTCGTTATCGAGCTGCTATTTGCGGGTTTCCCCTCTCGAATGCCATGCATGCTATGTCCGAACCCAAGTCTCTGCATCGGCGCTGCACACTCTCATGTTGCTCCATCGAATGAGCGTGTTCGCCTTCGTCCAATGCCACCAAGATCAAAACTCCCTCTAGCCCTCATCCACAATACCCTCGGGCTTTCTCTTCTGCTCCTTTGCTAGCTGGTCTCACTTTTCCCACTACAATTTCGATTCTTTCGACTCTTTGGCGAAGTATGTGCCTTTGACTGCGTCAAAGAACAAGCTCAAAATAACTACCAGAGTCATTTCTTATACATTTCACCTCTCTTGATTCTCTGTTCGCCCACTCACGGCATCATGCCTGGACAAGGTTCGTAGAGGATGGGCGTATTTTGCTTTCATGAACTGGCAACTGACATGGATATCCTATCAGACCAGAAGAGGCGGCCTACAGCCCTCGATCTGACTCCCACACGACCCGACTCTTCCAATTCGGACTCATCCGACGGTTCCCTCAAGCCTCGCACGCCTCGTTTCGCTGAAGCTACCTCAGTCCACTCTCCTGTCGATGGCCCATCCCCCTTTGCCGACCCCGTTGGCTCACACATGCCTCAATCACAGCCTGGCGATGTTGGCTTTGGTTACATCGGTCATCGAGAGTCCGTCCCCGTTCCGATGACTCCAAAAACTCCACTCAGGAGTGCCATGAAGGTGCCTGGAACCCCCGCGAGGTTCAACAACCCCCTCAGCCCGACGTTCGCCAACGAGGATGTCCTGGAGAAGCGAGAGCAAGAGACCGAAAAGGCTCAGGCTCGCGATGTTGTATGTATCCACCTATTTGATATCAAGCAAGTTACCGTCGAGGCTAATCATGGAAAACAAAACAGAAAATCAAGACTCGTGTTCGTATGGCCAAATTTGCCCTCCGTGGCGTCAGTTTCAGCTGCTCCCTCATCATCATCGCAATGCTATCTGCTTCGTTCTCCGTCTTTCACGCCACCAAGCTGCTGCCCGATCAGAGCAACATGCCCTCATGGGCCAAGAACACGAACACTTGGCCTCAAAAACTGGTTCTATCTATGGCATGTGTTCAACTTGCTGCTTGCATCTTGATTTTTGCCGCCTACTGCCGCGGTGGCCACAAGCGAGCCGAGAAGGTCGGCACTTACTACACGATGTTTGCCATTGGTTGGGTAAGAAACATTCTCCTTCGTTTACCTGTGGAGAATTGACACACTGATCTTTTACTTAGTTCATAGTCAGCTTGGTCCTCTGGGTTATCACTGGTATTCTCTATCAACACTCCAAGAATAACAGTAATAACAAGGACATGTGGGGTTGGTCCTGCGTCAGCAACACAAGAGCAGAAGTGTTTGGCGACAAGGTCGACTATGCACTCATCTGCCGCTTGCAAGACTGGGCTATGATCTGCATCGTTCTCGAAATCGTCATCGAGGTTCTCTGCATCAGTCTTTACAGCATCATCTTTTACCGGTACTACACGAAGCGCCGCCTTTTCAAGTCAATGGACATGCGAGACCGCGCTCGATCTGATCTTTACCTCGCCCAACTCCGCACCCAATCTGCCCCCAACACACCTGGCTTCGGCCCCAAGTCACCCGGGTTTGGCCCCAAGTCACCCGCCCTGAGCCAGTACGCCATGTCTCCCCGCCACCCGCCCGCTGCCTACCGCAACCTCGCCGACATCGAGGAGAGTCCCAGTCCCTTTACGCCTGGCTCCCAGGTCGTCGAGCCGCAGTCGCAATTCGCCAAGCCAGAAACAAGCTTCAAGCTGCAGCCTCCGCCTGCCAAGGCTCGCTCTGCCACCCCCAAGTTGGACCAGGGCGCCTTTGCCTCTTCGCCAATAGAAGCACCTCCCGTTCCTACAGTGCAAGTCCAAGACCTGGGCACTACCGGTCCTGATGAGCCCACCTACGAGGCCGTCCCGATCCCCGGTGCGTACGCTGGTCAGGCAATCAAGAGCCCACCTCCGTCGCATACGTCGTTCGGGCAGGCCCGTTAACATCCCTCTACGAGGGAGAAGCTCAACTCTTGCGTAGAGGGTGTTTGGTTTCAAAATTGTCATTTGTTTCATCAAGCGATGCCTCGGCCACGTTGGTTGCAGTGCGGCTTATTTCAGTGTTGGTTTAATCGGGGATCAGTGATACCACTTGGGCGTTCTTTTTATGGGTTTTTATCTTCTTCCTTGAATCTTCTGGACCAGGGCCATCTCTTCCCTTTTTCTTCACATACAAGGGGAAGTAGTGCCAAGTATAGACACATATACATGTTGATTAGAGGGTAATGGATGGGCTGTACAGGGTCTTGTTAGGCCTACGACGATGTTGATGGGATGAGATCATGACACGGCAGTAGTTTCACATGTTACTGCTTCTAGCTTTGCGGAGGACATGACTCGAAGAATGAGGATGAATTGAGCAGAAATTATATGGTATGGTCTTAAATATCATTCTTTTCGCACTCTACAATATCCGCGGGGAATTGTGAATGTACTCGAATAAAACATGGTCTCGAAGTTCCCAACTACAAGCTTATACTTTAAAAGTTGATATGGCGCTCTCCACGACGACCAAGTTTTCCTCTGGTTACAGAACGACAGCTACCCCCAGATTTCCATTCATCCCCCGTAGTGAGCATGAGGGGCGACTCCACCAACAGCTTGACAGAAACGTGTCTCGAGGCTCATAGGTGGTCATCATCCCTGGACACCAAGAGCCAGAAAGCGAAGGACGAGATAATCACATTGGCGAGACAGTCACATGAACGAAGAGCAACTTTATAAGAAATAATCATCATGAAACCTAAATACAATAGGGACAAAAGCAGGGTAAAAAAAACCATTGCATTACTTTTGGTAGCCCACCGCACCTCCTGGTATTAGGTGCAAAGGACCCCCCTAGCCTTTATCGTGCAGGCTGCGTGGACCTCCTCCCTCGATCGCCTCTGGGCCGGCGACAGCGCCGCCCCAAAGGGCACTCTAAGAAAACGAGATCTATCAACAAACTGCAGTGAAATTCTCCGGTAAACTACTCCCCAAAGATGGCCAGACTACCTGTATCCGGTGTTCGTCGTTACAAAGACAGGCAGTCTGGGAAATCGTAGCTTTTTTTTTGTGCTTATGTGACGCTTAGATAAGGTCGGCAACGTTCATGGGCATCTCCTCGATCTGGGTGCTGTAGAACTGCTCAATCTCACGCATCATTCGGACGTCCTCAGCGGTGACGAAGTTGATGGCGACACCCTTTCGGCCGAAACGACCACCACGACCGATGCGGTGGATGTAGTTCTCACGGTTGGCGGGGAGATCGTAGTTGATGACCAGGGATACCTGCTGGACATCGATACCACGGGCCAGAAGGTCAGTGGCGATCAAGACACGGGAAGAACCGGATCGGAACTCCTTCATGATCAGATCACGCTGAGCCTGGTCCATGTCACCGTGCATGGCGGAGACAGTGAAGTCACGGGCGGTGAGCTTGTCGGTGAGCCAGTCGACCTTTCTGCGGGTGTTGCAGAAGATGACGGCCTGGGTAATGGTGACGGTCTCGTACAGGTCGGAGAGGGTGTCGAGCTTCCACTCCTCCTTCTCAACGGCAATGTAGAACTGCTTGATACCCTCCAGGGTAAGCTCGTCCTTCTTGACCAGAATGCGGACGGGGTCGCGCATGAACTTGGTGGTGACCTCGAGGACGTCCTGGGGCATGGTGGCGGAAAGAAGGACAACCTGGGTAGACTGGGGGAGGAGCTGGAAGATGTCGTAGATCTGCTCGGTGAAACCGCGAGAAAGCATCTCATCGGCCTCGTCGAGAACGAACATCTTCATGCTGTCGGTCTTGAGGAAGCGGCGCTGGATCATGTCGTGGACACGGCCGGGGGTACCGACAACGACCTGGGGGCCGTCCTGAAGAGCCTTCATGTCATCACGGACGCTGGTGCCACCAATGCAGGCGTGGCACTCAATGTTCATGAAGTCACCAATGGCGACGACGACCTTCTGGATCTGCTGGGCAAGCTCACGGGTGGGAGCGAGGATCAAGGCCTGGCAAGCCTTGAGGTTGGTGTCGATCTTCTGGAGAACGGAGATGGAGAAGGTAGCAGTCTTTCCAGTACCGGACTGGGCCTGGGCAATGACATCGTGGCCCTTGATGACGGGCATGATGGCACGCTGCTGGATAGCAGAGGGACGCTCGAAACCGTAGGCGTAAACTGCATAGGGTGTAAGCGTCGTGCGGGAAATAGATCGGTAGGGTTGTGGGCGCAAGACTTACCACCACGGAGGAGCTCAGACTTGAGGCTCATCTCATCGAAAGAGTCGACAGTCTCATCGTAGTTGGACTCGATCTGTCCTAGAGGGCAGCATGTTAGCGTCGGCCGCGATGTTGCTGGCATTTGACTGGGAGCCGAGGGATCGGATCTTCCCCAGGTCGAACAAGAGCCCAAGCGCGCACATTGCAGCGCTGGGCTGGGATGTGCCCGCCCCCACCAAGCATAACTCACCCACCACATCGTTGCTGCAACTTCAGGACGACGAGCGGGCAGGTGCAAGAGAGGCCTCGAAAGATACGAGAACTGGCAGTAGAGGATCAAACTCACCCTCGGGGACGTCCTCGAGTCCCTTATCGGTAGCCATATTTGCGGGTTGGGCGAAAAGATCTAGATCAAGCTCAGCTCGATCTAGAGATGTCGTAGAAGCGTGGGGCGAGTGGAAGGGAAAAAAGAGGGCAGGCTTCTCGGAGAAAGCTGCACCTGTCGTGAACTGAAGACTTTGGGTCGTCTAGATTCAAGGCTCTCGTAAAATGACGAGAGTCGAAAGAAATCTAGGAATGGGAGTTGATATTTTGTTACGTTGATGCAGGAGGGAGGAGGAGAAAAAAAAGTCGATCGAGGGGCGGTCGTGGAGTGTATTTTTTTTCTCTGCTGCCCGCCCGCTTACCTCAAAGGTAGCTTAGCCAATCGTTGGAGCGTGAGTGCAAGAGGTGGGGCAGGTCATTAGGGTACCACTGGTACCCTTAGCAAGCTTTATTGCTACTACTACAGATGTGGTAAGTAGTAGCATACTAGAAGTACTGCACTGTACTAGCGAAGGGTTGCCAACAATCTGGCAGTGGAGCAAGCATAATTTTTCCCCCCACCGCCCACCGATACGCCCGAAGGCCGTTGTAGTTGTGGTGTCCAGCGCCATAAGTTAGAGGGTTATTCAATCAAGGCTCCAGGTCGTTTTGGTGTTTGGTAGGAGGCGACGGGCCGAAGAGTCTTCTGGTTCAGTACGAGAGTAAATGGATGTCGGACTACATCTCGCCTCGTCGTAGTCAAGTTTTATCTATCCAAGACTCACTGAGCTGTTGTTGGATTCATCATCAACGCTCAAGTCATTCATACAGCACACTCACAGCACACAGCACGCGGCTTCCCTCTGACATTTGCAAAACTTTGTCTACTCTGGCCAGGCTCGGTCCCCCCCACGAAACGCTCGAGCTCCGCCCCAGATCCTCGGGGAAACGAGATCGTACGGTTTACTCTGTCCCGACTCAGCCCTGCAATACTCGTCTTGTATTTCGGGGACTTTCTTCCCTCTGACTCTTCTTCATTTCAGTCTCCCATTGTTCGTGGTGGTGACTAACACCGATCCAACTGGGAGTCGCCCCCAACCTTAACCCAAAATGCCGTCCGCAGTAACGTTATCAGATGAGAGCAGCAAGCGCCAGCACGGCGCGTTGTGTGACAGGACAGTAGAAGCCTCTGACTCACTCCTCGAAGTTGACTCAATCCCTCTGCATCCGTTGGGGTTGAAACCTCTAGGCAACCAGTATTTCTTCGAGGGCCGCAGTGCGCGCAAGTCTATTGGCGCCTGGGCTTTACTTCCCGATGAGATTCTCATGCTTGTTCTCGAGCATTTTGACGCCGTCACGCTGCTAAGCCTGGGACACACATGCAAATTCTTTTATGCCTTCTGTCACTCGGATGAGCTGTGGAAGGCTCTTTTCTTGCAGTAAGTCTAAAGATCGGAGTATTCTGGTTTCTGGTTCTGTTTTTGTTTCTTATTCCATTGCCTTTTCCCCCTGAAATCAGCACGCCATTCGGTACTTCCAAGTGTCAGCTGAACCAACAAGCTGTCTGGCACATTCTTTTCTGTGACTCAGTCAGTATTTCTTAGCATCCCTGAGGCTGACCCGAGAACAGGTCACCACCTAAGGATGGCAGGTCCTTTCGATGGCAAGGGTCTTGGAGGTCGACCGTTCTCGGGATTCCCAGGGATGAGAGTCCCAAGGTCGACTGCAGCAACGTCTTCTCCGATGTACTTCACCGACCCTTCGCCTGTAGCCATGTCGCTCTATCGCACTACTCTTCCAACATCCCGAAGGCGAATCAGATCCGCCGCTTTGAGAATCTGACGTACGAGCAATACGCAGATAAGTGGACAGAACAGCCGTTTGTCTTGACCAAGTGTATTCAAGATTGGCCCGTATGCTCGGAGTGGACCATCGAATCACTTCTGGAGAAATACGCCGAGATCGAGTTTCGGGCCGAGGCTGTCGACTGGCCATTTTCGACTTACTGCGACTACATGCGCGATAACGCAGACGAGAGTCCCTTGTATCTGTTTGATCGCAAGTTTGCGGAAAAGATGAAGATCAAGGTAGGCCGCGGAGAGGGCGCGGCGTACTGGAGGCCGGAATGCTTCGGGCCCGATCTCTTTGAAGTCCTCGGATCAGAACGACCAGCTCACCGATGGCTGATCATCGGTCCTGAGCGCAGTGGCTCAACCTTCCACAAGGATCCCAACGCAACGAGCGCTTGGAACGCCGTCATCGAGGGCGCAAAGTACTGGATCATGTTCCCACCCAACGCCGAAGTCCCCGGCGTGTACGTATCCCAGGATAGCAGCGAGGTGACGAGCCCGCTGAGCATTGCCGAGTGGCTGCTCACATTCCACGAGGAGGCTCGACAACTGCCTGATTGCATCGAAGGCATATGCGGTGACGGAGAGATCCTGCATGTGCCCAGTGGGTGGTGGCATCTGGTTGTCAACCTCGAGAAGGGAATCGCCTTGACGCAAAACTTTGTGCCCCAATCGCCTAACTTGAACCTCGTTTCGGAAGTCTTGTCGTTCTTGAGGGACAAGGCGGACCAGGTTAGTGGGTTTGAAGATGCCGTCAAAGACCCTTTTGGGTTGTTCACGGAGAGGCTAAAGTCTGAATATCCGGGAGTTCTCGAGAAGGCCTTGGAAATGGCTGATCGGAAGAGTGGCAAGAAGCGCAAGTGGGATGCTGCTGTTGGGGCGGCCGAAGATGAACAGGGACGCGCGGGGGGGTTCAGCTTCGGCTTCGGCGGGGATAGCGATGATGAGATCCCCTGAGATGTGTCGTCCGAAGGTGAGAAGATGTAGTTCCATGTAAATACTACCTATAGAGGAGGTTGGTAAAAAGCGAGTCTTGAATCGAAGCCTTTGGGTTGATAGCTGGTTGATAGTTGTCGAGCCCCTTCATTGCCACTGTCACAAATACTACGTATGGCTTTCTTCCTCGACAGAAGGTTGTTTTTGCCACAGCCCCGTCTCGGTAATCGCCTTGACTACCTACCGTAGTAACTCAGCTCAGTGAATATCAGCCATGATGAGCGGCCGAGGTCCATTGCTGGGTAAAGCTGGGAGCTATCGAAGTTGTTGGTCAGCGCAATGGTCGGTGAGAGACCCCAACCCTCGTCTAGAGTAGAGAGAGTAGTCTAGCGTAGACTACTAGTCTAGCTTGACACCTCCCTCGCCAGTGTCAACTAACAAACAAAGAAACAAACCGCCAAGGAATATCACATGAACATACAGTGCTACGAAGTAGGGACGTGTCTCTCCTACCTGAAGAGGAGGGTATCATAGGTGAGTTTCAGAGTCCCTTGACGAAGCTGGTGACGTAAGACTGCAAAAGCGAGAAGATCAAAATCAACAAGTCCCGTTTATTACTCACTTTCTAGGGTCGGCATGCGAAGCGTGTCATTTGCCAAAGGTGACGGCAACGGTATTAATTAGCAGTCTCTTTCCGAGATACGGACGTGGCACGGCACTGCGTGGATGTTGTAATGATGCGTCTCAACCGGCACTTATCGCTAAATTATAGCCTCATACGCACCCACTGTAGAATATGTAGAACGTCGGTTTATTAGGGGGCTCGGTAGCGCCTTGCAGCACGCGGGGGTGCCCCTCTCAAGCTCGGGCGGCTTACTACTGTATCTTCTGGAGCTTGCATCATCCACCTCTCCAGCTTCCACGGGGACCATCCACTCGCCTGTGACGCAGGTACTTTAGCTGGCTCTGTTTTATCGAGGACCAGCAGGTACCGATTCTGCTCTGTGAGGTGGGTGCTCTCGCTCGCGGACAACTCTCCACCATCATTATCCGGGCCGCGCTCGCCATCAAACCATCTCCCTTCTTCCTTCTTTTGCTTCGTCACGTTTCTCTTTCTTGCGCATGCGCCTCATTCTGCCTGTTTTCGCCTTCTAAACTGCCTGATCCTTTTTGACCTTCCGTCTGCGCTGCGACTGCAACTTTGGAAAGTAATGTATGCCGACTTCTCGCCTGCTTGCCTTACCTTGGCTCCCCCCCCTTGTCAACTTCGTTGACATGTTGCATCTCCACCCATTTGCCTCTGCGTTTCCGCGTCGCCTCGCACACCCCTGCCAAACTCCGAGAAAAGGCGGCTAACTATCTCAAGACAGCTTCTCTTCCTGCTATCTTCGTGCAGCTCACCCGAGCTTCGAACCTCGCCCATAAATCGACTTGTCACCATTCATATGCCATCGCATTCGTTGTTCGTCTCCACATCCTTCACTGCGCGCAAGCCCCCGAGCTAGTCGACAGCAAGATATCGAGTCTACATCGTCCGCGTAATCGGCCTGTCGACTTCGGGCATCGTATCGCGACCATGGTATCCGACGAGCATTACGAGCTATGTCTGCCTATTCTCCAGAATCCAACCCTTGAGGATGAGGACAAGACGGATAAGCTAGAGGAGCTCTTCCGCAAGGAAACGAACCTCACGGGTACTTCCCTTGACAATGCCGTCCTCGATGCATTATGGCGGTATCGCGAATGTGGAGGAACGTCGACATCACCGCCTCCCATACGACCGGCAATATTGCGACGACCTTCCCCAGCTTCTTGGCGTGGCTCGCCTACTCCAATCTCGGCATCTCCTAGGCTCGGCGTCAGTCCATTAGCTCCTCCTGGTTTCGTGCCTTCTACCTTTGGCCGAACCAAGTCGACGGTATCGCCGTTTTCGTCTCCTCGAGCTTCTCCACGCCTTGCGCTGGCAACCCCCGTTATACCTCACAGCCCCAACTTGAACGCATACGAGTTTGCCAACGACCTTAGCCCTGCGACTGAAATATTGGGCGATTATCAAGCGGAGAATGTCGAGTGGCTCGTCAACGACGATGCTGTGAGCGTTACTTCATCCGTGGGCACTCCAAGTGGTCTCAACGCTGCCGCGCCCGAGTTCTCTTCCATGACAGCTCAGTCGGCTGATATGTCGCCATATGACATGCTGCGCTCCATTCTCGGCCAAACTAAGACCGACGACGAGATTGAAGCCGCTTTAGCTGGACACGGTTATGACCTAAGCGCAACCATTGTATCTTTCATGGAAGACCAGGGCCAGAGTCTGGACAGCAACTTAGCTTCTCCGCCATCGGAAGAAGCTAAGAATGTATTGATCGGAAAGTCCGTATTGACGGATGGCAGGCCTACAACACCTGTTGGTCAGCAGAAGTCGGGAGTAATCTGCAAGTTCTATATGTCGACCGGGCAGTGTCTCCGCGCCGATTGTCGTTTCAGTCACGATCTCAGCAATCACCTTTGCAAGTAAGTCCGGCTCCTCAACAGCTACTAGTCTAGGCATCTTCTGACGTGTACCACTCTTAGGTACTGGGTAATGGGCAACTGTTTGGCGGGTGATACGTGCATTTTCTCCCACGACCCTACAAAACTGATGAGCAAGCTCGCTATTGACGGAGCGAGCACACCTCCTACGAAGGGGCAAGGTAACCTCTCGCTACAAGACCTGAACTCATTCCCATCTCTGCATTCGGGCACCTCAGAGTCTATGGGTGGCTTTCCTGGAAGCAGCAGTTTTCCTGCCGTGGGTATCACTCCGCCGCCCGGGCTTAGGCACATGTACGGAACGGAGAGTCCCCGATCGCGATCTCGTCCCGCCAGCCGACATCAGACGAAAGATGCAGCCGTTGCTGCTCCGGCCCTTGATGATAACGATGCTTTTCCATCACTGGGCTCAGCATCTTCAAAGCAGGGCAAGAAGCATCACGGCAAGCGAGGTGGTCACGGTCACGGCAACAGAGATAACGCGGTACCAAGCTCCCTTGCCGACATCGTCAAGATGTCACCCTCGCCTACACCCGGATCACCTCGTCTGGAGTATAGCAAGCTCGGGCGAAACGGCAGTGCCACCGGTCTGAGGAACGGGGAGAATAGCGCGGCCGCCCAGGCTATACCTAGTCCCAAGCACATCCCGTGGCTGGAAACGGGCGAACGCGCCAACAAGGCTTACTTGAAGGCTCGCCAAGAGGCCATTAAGCATGGCGGCCTTCGAAATAAGTTTCTGCAGAGGTACGGATGTCTCGGCCACCCAGATATGCATGTCTCCCCCGCTAACTTGATCAGCGCTGCCCAAGCCTGGAACCGGAACGATGCCCGAGCAGCTAAAGCTCTCAGCCTGCGTGGGCAGAGTGAGAACGATCTGATGCGAAAAGCGCATCGAGAGGCGGCACGTGAGCTTTACGAAGAGCGCAACCGGGGCGGCACGGGCGGGCTCGAGCTCTACGTTGACCTCCACGGCCTACACCCAGAGGAAGCAGTTGAGTATCTAGAAAAGGTACTGATGGAGCACGGCAAGGAGGCGCGGCCAGTTTATGCCATCACGGGATCCGGGCACCATAGTAAGAACGGCAAGGATAAGGTGGGCAGAGCGATCCGAAACTTTCTCAACGAGTGGCGGTACGCGTACCGCGAGTTCTCGGTGCCAGGCGATCGCAACAACATGGGCGGCATACTCGGTATCGACGCGCGCAGCTGGGATAAGTCGTTGGCACGGGAGGGCAGCGGGTCCGGTGAGGATAAGGATGATGTCGATATCCTGAGCCAGGGCGTCGAGATTGGCGACGGTAGAGTGAGGCTCCTGGTGCGAGATCCTCCCAAGGGGCCCAGTGCGCGGCGATGACGGCTGGGGCAGAAAGCAGTAAAAAATCAAAGAAAAAAAGTTGTTATCTTGATTGACGTTTGGTCGATACTCTTTGGATCTTGTGGTTCGTTGATGCAACTTCTAAGTTAGCCCAAGTGCGTTCAAGGTTGTGCAGCATATATGCATCGTGAAGTTCGTCGTTAAAGAGCTTGTGTGTGATGTGCCAATCAATCACTTGTCCCCAGCGCAACACGAGCACCTTAAATTTTCCGGCGCTAGCACCAGCATCCCGAGACGGCTCGGGGCGTTTCAGTGCGAGAACCCCACTGTTAGTGCTGCCACCGAGTGCTGCACTGTCCTGTCCCGTCCTGCCCTGTACCGCTGTACCGTATCGTGCCGTACTGTACTGTACTGTACTGTACTGTACGGGACCGTCGCTGTTTCCGTCACTTACTCAGCTTAGCTCAGCCTCCTCAGCTTCCGAGTCCGAACCTCTCCCTCTCTCTCTCTCTCTCTCTCTCTCTCTCTCTCTTCTCGATCAGGTTCACGGGCCGATCAGGGTCCTTCACCATTCACGAACTGCCAAACCGTCGCGACTCTCAGCTGCATACCTTCGGCTCGTTGGCATTGTACATCTGACGCCGCGATTCGCCAACAATCAGCTTGTCTTGACCTATGATTCTCTGGACGTCCGAGATCCTCCGTTTCGGGCTGTGCTGTTTGCTGCCCTTTATAGAAGAACCATCATCCTCCAGGCCCGCATCGTCGGCACAAGCTTGACCTCCAGCTCCGCCTCCAGCTTCGCTTTCGGCTTTTGATAACCTCCGCATAACGAACATCAGTGGCGAGCGGTATGGCTGTGTGACGACTCCTCGGTACTTCTATAAAACACGACGATTCCTTGAGCCCGTTGAAAGGCATAGGCTTACTTCAAGTCGGTGAACCATCACCCGCTTACGACGCATCCTCTACACCCTCGGACGATAAACCGCCACGATGCCCGCAGACTACCGCTCTACGGCGCAAGCCCTCGCTCTCTCCCCCTCGCCGCACTCCTCGCCCTCTATGCCACCATGGTCCTCGGCAGCCCCCTCCTCTGCCTCATCCGGCGGACGCAGTGGTAGCAATAGCCACCGCCGACATGGTTCCAATCCGCTCCTCTCACGCACCGCCCATGGCTCCTCTACCTTCTCCTCCTCGGCGCTATCCTTCCCACGTCGCATCTGCTCATCCATGACTCTCCTCGGAGAGCAGATGATCAAGGTATTCATGCGCCTCACACCTCTGCAGCGCGCGCTCTCCCTCGTCGGCCTTGTCGTCATGTTCGTCTTTGGCATCCTCGCTCTCATCTACTCGCATTCCTTCTTCAAGTGGCTCACGCCTTACGCAAAGTCATGGCGCGATCTGCCCGGTGGATGGTTGATAATATTCTTCCTGGTAGCTGCGACGTCATTCCCTCCGCTCATCGGATATAGTACCGCCGCGACCATCTCTGGCTTCGTTTTCGGGTTCCCCTTGGGATGGCCCATTGTTGCGTCGGGTTGCACGCTCGGCGCTTTGGGTGCCTTCTTTGCGAGTCGGACTGTTCTCAGTGGGCACGTCGATCGCATGGTGGGACATGACCATCGCTTCATCGCCTTGAGCCAGGTGCTGCGCCAGGAAGGCATCTGGTACCTGACGGCTATTCGCTTCTGTCCCCTGCCGTTCAGTCTTAGCAACGGCTTCCTTGCGACTATTCCCAGCATTACCCCCCTGGCCTTCTTCATCTCCACAGCCTTGTCAAGGTAATTCCCTCCAAGTTAATCGACATCTCCGAGCCGTGAGTACTGACAATGCACCCTAGTCCCAAACTTCTTGTCCACGTCTTCATCGGCAGTCGCCTGGCCCTTTTAGCCGAAAAGGGTGACAAAATGTCCGCCGGCGACAAGGCCATCAACTATATCAGCATGCTTGTCAGCGTCAGCGTAGGTCTGACCGTCGGCCTTGTCATCTATCGTCGCACCATGGCCCGCGCCACCCAGCTCGCGCGCGAAGAGATCGGCCCGGCCGAAGTGCTTGCCGAGCAAGGGCAGGGTGGATACGAAGACTCGCTTACTGCTTCGCCGCTCATGGACCCCGAGGACGCAGCAGTCCTCATGTCTGAAGATGATATCTCGTTGTGGGAGCAGGAAGAGGGCGTCTATAGGGATGATGAAGAAGATGCTTTTCAGGGGAAGCACAGGAACGGCGACTCTTGAAAATGGAAGGTTAGATGTGAATTGGGGGAATGGGTCGGGTCTCTGGGTCTGACATACTCTTTGTACAATCATGATGAATGTGCCACACCGTACCAAAGGGCATGGTCTTTTATGTATATATACA
The DNA here is from genome assembly GCA_003693555.1 of Coccinonectria pachysandricola. Classification (NCBI taxonomy): domain Eukaryota; kingdom Fungi; phylum Ascomycota; class Sordariomycetes; order Hypocreales; family Nectriaceae; genus Coccinonectria; species Coccinonectria pachysandricola. The sequence goes on along the minus strand of QUZF01000072.1, from coordinate 101,784 downwards.
TGGGCTGGCTAAGTCGTGCAGAAGGTGGTTTAGAGGCGTTTCTGGATATGCTGTTTCACAGATGCACAGGTTTGGAGTTATCAAGATTAGACAGGAGCATATAGTAAAATGAGACTGTCCGAAGCGACACGTGCTGCAGTGGAATTCAATTTCTGGATATCATGTCGCTATGTAATTTCCACTCCTCGACAGTGGTCGTCGTATAAGTAAAAGTAAGCCTCCCCAAACGTGATGGCTGTGTCTTTGGAAGCAAAAATAAATGCTCATCGCTATATCCCAGTTGTCAAAAGAACCCAAAACGCCGATGCTCATGCAATTCGTAAAGCGCGGAAGAAAAACAGAGAGTGATACGAGGGGAAATGAGTGAAGGCCGCATCGGTCATTGGCCGCCCCGGTATTGGTTCATAAATTGGATTGCCTGTTCCATCGGGTATCCGATGAAGACCGGGCCGGTAAAAATCATCTGCGGCGTATTGTTATTAGAAACACCCTTGAATGTTTCAGGACTGATAAATGTCGGTTGGGGCGGATTAGGTTGTTCGACGGTGGTGTGTGGTGGAGGCGGAGGAGCTTCATTCTCGGGAAGCGTTGTAGGCATTGTCGGCGGGAGACCCTGGGTAGCAGAGGCATTTGAGGGAGGGTCGGGCTTCTGTTCTCGTGTCGGCGGAGGCATGCCCATGGCGGCGAGCTTGGTATGGTCAAAGGGGCACTTGCCTTTGCCCGGTACCTTCATGGTGGGAGTGGCCGCGCTATGGTCAGGAGTAGGCATGCGAACAGGGGCCGGGGGCGGCGAGAGAGGTTCATCAACATGTTGAGACTGGTCATAGATGGGGACCGATATGCCCCACGGGCGACTAGGTGACTCTCCTACTCGTATCTCCTTCAGAGGCCGGTCAAAGTGACCTTGACGTTCCGCATCTTCCTCTTTGGCTAACAAGGCTTGATCGGCGTCTTGATTTGAGGTCTCGGGATCCGTAGTTACGCTGATGGCTTGCGCCCAATTCTCAACTCGTTCATTAGCAGGTTGCTGCACATCACTCGGTCGTTGCAGGTTGCCTTCCTCTTCCGCGCCGGGGAGCATGGACTGGTGTAGCTGGCCTAAGCCTTCAATCATGCTGACCATGTCGCCATATTTGGAATCTATCTTCTGAATCTGGCCCTCGTCCCGGCCGTATCGCCGCAAGCAAATCTCATGGCTGCGAGGCAGCTCATGTTTGTGCATCTCAACATAGTTTGCAATCTCCTGGGCTGAATGCTTATCCATATAGCGAATGGGGCACTTGCCTGCCGAGGATGCGTTGGTAAGGGCAGGCTGGGACATGGACCCCTCGTACATGGCCGCGCAAATGGGGTCCATGGACTTGTGAGGAGTATGGTCCGGGCCTTCATGCCGATGATCCATGGTGCCGTCGGCCGTCTCCGGCCGGGAGAAGGGACATTGCAAGTTACCCTTCTTCCCTTCAACAGTGAAGTCCTGCTCTAGCGCCGTCGACATAGAACTGCCCTCTTCGTGAGAAGTATGGGAAACGGTTCCTCTGCTCGAAGCGGTAGTCTTGCTCGCGTCGCCCAACGAAGCCAGCTGGCTAGCCACCCGACGACCGTCACGAATAACTAGGGCGATATGGTGCTGTGAGCCCCGATCGTGGGATCTAGGAAGAGGAACAGGTAGAGAGTTGTCCACAGGGACGTAAGGCGGAAGCTGCAACTTGGCCAACGTATCGGCTATTTCTGGGGCCGCTGGGGCATACTTATCGGCCAGGTACTGAAACTGTTTCGAGTCATGCGTCAGCATTGATGATTCTGGTCTGGTAGGAGACGAGATGCAGGCGGTCATGATGGGTTGAAGAGAATAAAAGATCGTCCGTCAGGTGTCAGAAATGGTAAAGGTTGTCAATCTCGGCAAGACCAGTTGGTCAAATGCTCTTGATCTAGAGCTATGATATTCATCATGCTGACGGGGATAGAAGGTGGGGAAGGGACTAATGTCAATGCCATCGCCGAAACAGATGGCGGGGAAACGGGTTGAAACAAGGCACATGATGATGAACATGGCTAGTAGACGTGAATTTGATGGGGTGATGTCTGGGGGTTGTCGAACGGTTGCTTTGAAATCCAAAGCCCGCCTATACCATACAAGGAGGGGGGAGGGGGAGGGGGAGCTCAGCCAACGCTGATGGGCTGGATAGGAGCCGACGTGATGGTGCAGCGTAGTTGTAGTGTAGTGCAGTGTGTCGTAGTTGTCGTCCACGCCATGACTTGGTTGGTCCGTTGACTCACTCACCTGTTCGTGCGCGAAGCGCAACTTGTGCTCGAGAACCGTCTTGCGGTCCGTCAAGCTCTGCACCTCGTCAGCAAGGGCGTAGAAAGCATCTGCTAGCGAGTGCACGAGGTGAGGATATGCCATGCCCCCTTTTCTCTTGAAACTCTTGTTGAGAAGAGAGACAGAGGGAGGGAATGGGGGAAGGAAGAGAGGGGAGGAAGAAGGGGAAGAAAAGAATGGGATAAAATAGGCGAGAGAATTTGCCGTAGCGAGGCTGGATCGAGTGTGTGTTAGAAAGAGTGAGAGTGGAGACTGTGTTTTGCCAGAGAATTTCAGACGCAGTACGTACGTATACTAGTAGTGGTGAAGGGGAGGTACGTACCCAGGGCGATCTAGTGGTCCCAGCTCCATCGCGTCCTCTGATTGGACGACATCCTCATCGTGCGGGGGATCTTCCGTCCAATATCCGAAGCCTCGCGGACTTCAACACGTCGTGACTGGCAGCACAGCTACCCTGTATCTTAGGGAGCATCCGGCTATTTGTACCATACCAGTAGAGCAGCATGGAGGCGATGATACCAGATAGATAGATAGATAGCAACAAATACCTTTCCTTATGCATTTACATCCAACCCATCTTAACTCCAAATGAAAAATATCGAAACCTCACCCTGTATCCTCATCTAGGTACCATCATGTCAGCTTCCGACATTACCGCAGCCAAACTACTCAGCAGCAAATCTCACATCGTACCTGGTCAACTCCTCATCACAGAGCTCTTCTTCCAAGTCCCTCTCGATTACAGCGACCCAACCGGCTCCCGGATAACCCTCTTTGCCCGCCACGCCACGAAACACGAGAAGCCAATCTTCTCACACGATGCCGACGACAATGAAAGCGACGCAAAGAAGGATAGGCCCTACCTCGTATACCTCGAAGGCGGCCCAGGCTTCGGTAACCGCGAGCCTCAGGACCACCCGCTAGTCCGCGCCGCCCTCTCCCGCGGCTATCAGCTCCTCCTCCTCGATCACCGCGGTGTCGGTCTGAGCACCCCCGTGAGCGCGGAGATGCTCACAAGTCTCGTTCCCGGAGGACCTCCAGAGCATGCGCGGTACCTCTCCCTCATGCGCCAGGATAACACCGTCCGGGACTGTGAGGCTGTCCGCAAGTGTCTCACGGCCGGCTGGCCCCAGCACAAGCAGCCCTGGTCCATATTTGGCCAGTCGTACGGAGGATTCGTCTCCTTATCGTACCTGTCAATGCACCCTGAAGGCCTGCGGGAGGTGTTCCTGACTGGTGGGCTAGCTCCCGTCGGGAAGACGCCGGAACAGGTCTACGGAGCAACCTTCCAGAAGGTAGTTGATCGGAACCAGGCCTACTACGCTAAGTTTCCAGAAGACGTTGGGACTGTTCGCGACATTGCCGATCATATCGAGAAGAAAGGCGGCGTGCCACTGCCATCCGGTGGCCTGTTGACCGTTCCTCGACTGCTAACCATTGGCCTAGCCTTTGGCGGTCATGGCGGTTTCGATACTGTTCATGCGGCTCTGCTCCACCTCAAGTCATCCCTTGACCAGTTTGGTTTCCTCACCCGCGCTTCTCTAGTACCACTCGAGTCTTGGAATCCCTTTGATACCAACCCGATCTACGCCGTGCTCCACGAGGCCATCTACTGCGATGGACCTGGCGTAGCCTCCCGCTGGTCTGCTTTACGAGTCGGCGAGGCCCTCGAGCAGTTTTCCTGGCTTAAGAGCGACTTCTCCGTTGCTTCTACCACTGGGCCGTTGTATTTCTCTGGCGAGATGGTCTTCCCGCTGCATTTCGAGACGTATCCCGAGCTCAAAGCTTTGCGTCATGTAGCTGAGAAGCTGGCTGATAAAGACGATTGGCCAGCGCTATACGACAAAGAGAAACTGCGTAACAATACGATCCCTGTCTATGCCGCCTCATACGTTGGTGATATGTACGTCGATAACGGCTTCGCCAGGGATACGGCCAGGCTTGTCAAGAACGTAGAGGTGTTCGAGACGAACGCCATGTTTCATAATGCATTAAGGGCAAAATCAGAGGAGGTTTTACATAACTTGTTTAGTTTGCGGGACGACGTGATCGACTGAGGTGTCAATGCTTGGATCTAAACGGTGTCTATAATCAAACATGCCCCCCTATATATCATTCGCAAGGACGTTTGTCTGGAACAAGACACCCCCATGTTCCTTAGCAGCATGAGAAGCTAAAACCAAGTAAGCACCTGGCTATGTACTTCTCCAGGTGTAAATTATTGCTATCTAGAACGTCGCAGTAGAAGTTAGTCGAGGGTTAGAGCCCTTCGTACTGCTGGGGTCATTCCAGTTATGCCGTCCATCGAGGGGAGAATTTCTGCTCCAGGTCCTGCCTGCTGCCTCATTACCGTCTCCTTGAGTATGAGTGCTGAAATCTCAGGATTTGCAACCAGAAAGAAGTTGGTCTCCTCGGGCGCTCGCTCCCACAGCAATGGCTGGAGAAACCCTACCCGAGCCAGAATCATCCTGAGTAGCAGATCCGTTGCGGGAACCCCCATGTAGAGCTTCAGACATAGTCGCAGAACTTCTGGATGCGCCGCATCCGTGCCTGCTGCCTCTAGCATGTCGATGCACGAGCGCATCACTGTGCCACCGAAGTCGTCCATGAGGAAGCGGTTCGTGCAGATGTAGACGTCCAGATGAAGCTCGTAAGTCATCAGCCACGTCCTTAAGTCCTCCTCGTTGAGAAGTGGCGGCGGCTTCGGAGGCGGAGGGGACGGAATAGTTCCTGGGCGTCGTGGCACAGGCATTGGGACGCGAACGTCTGGCGGCGGGATAGTCACTCCAACAACGTGTGCAGACCTGTCCGCGCCGCAACGCCAGCAGCGGGAGTCTCTAGCGCGGCAGAGACGACACCTGCAGCCAGTGCGATGGATACCTGGCCTTTTCCCAGCGTTGAGACCCTCGTTCCGGTGTTGGGTTCGATTTCGATTCAAGTTGCGGCGGCGGTGACGACGCCGTCTCCGCTCTGATCGATCGCTCCCACCAGAGCTCGACTGACTTGACGAAGAGCTGGAGTCTGAGTTTTCTGCCGGTTCCGGTTCTCCTTCTACTGCGATACCTTTCCCCTTATCGATCAATGCGTCTGATGCCGGATGTTAGACTTTCATAAGAGATGGGTATTTAGGTGAGTACTACCCAGTGCTGCAGCCGCAGGCTTGAGCGGTTCAAATCGGCCCTCGTATAGAAAGGCAACGACGAAGTGGAAAATGGAAGGATCTTCTTCAGGCAGGTCAATGACTTGATCGTCGCCTTCGCGAAAGCCTCCACATAAGGCCTTATGAAACCATGTTGACTTGAGGAGGACTTCCCTGTGAACCTTGTGATCGTTAGCATAGATATTTCGATAATACAAGAACCGCAGATAAGGAACCTACAAAGAAGGTCTGTATATCGTGCAACGGGCCTACTCGGATAGGGATCGGTTCTGATGTATAGCGCCCATCTACTGTACTAAGCCAAAGGTCTTGAGCAGCGTCGAGGGGCGCTTCTTTGGAGTCTCCGTCATCACCATATGTTCTGTCGAGCACAACAACGCTCGGCTGACCTGAAGGCCCACGAATCGTGTGGGACAAGTGTTGCGCGTAGGCACTGCTTCCAATCTGCTCACGATGCTCCATGATGTTGACCCGACTTTGCGACAGCTAGCTTAAGCAAAACCCTCAACGCGTAAATGTGTAAACGTGTCATGAAAGGCGCAAAATAGTGCCAGGATTACGATATCTACCGCTCAAATCTCCCTCAGAGCGACCGAACCGCTCGTAGGCAGATGTAGGCCTTTGACCAATACCACCCCGGAGCCAACGTTGTGTCTGACAGGCGCGCGCTCGCCCACGACCAATTGCGAGGCGTAGCACTCGGCCCCGGCCACCCTCACTGTGCCGTGATGCGTGGGAAAAGTGATACAAATGGGACTTGAAGAGCACTCACAACGATACACTGTTGGCATGCCACCTTGAGGTAACCGGCACCAGGTGAATCATTCACCAGGTCTGCTGTCAAGCGTCCTAACGTGTAATGCATAAGTCACCTGGTGGACACACAAGTTTTGTCATTGACTGTTGTGAGACAGCCCAACGGCTGGGAGACGTAAGGCAGACCTGACGCCCACATCTGCTTCTCACATATGGCCGAGTCCTGCCGAGTGTTCATTTGCCAAGACCTCTCTTGTCCGAGGCCTCGTTTGTCGGTAAGCAGCCCAAAATCCTCGGTCTCCAGTGGCTCATCGTCATGGACAAATCGTCTTTGAACATATGTCCGATCATTCTACCTCAGCGTTCGCCTGCAGTTCTAGCCCTGCGAGTAAGTCAGTAATCACAGCACCCGTACTACAATTTTGTGCGAAGATTCTTACGCCAAAGGCGATTGGCCGAAACTGAGATGGCTTCAGCTTTTGCGAGTAATTTTTCGTCGTACTTATCGTTCTGCTGACCTTTGAGCCGTATCTTGTTGGGTTGCGCCTGTGTAATAGTCAGCAGTCCGCACTGTTGTCCATGTTTTCGTCCTGCTTACCTGCATCAAGACCGGTAACAACTCCTTAGGGTCAGCGTTGGCGATGGCTCCAATGCTTCGAAACCCATTTTCCCAAAACACGCGACTGTCCTCAACGTAAGTATGTTATCAACCATGTCGAACCGTCAACTCACGCTGTGCGACTCTTGATGAATGCTATCTTGGCCAAGGTGAGTAGATCAGCTCTTGCACCCGCGACTAGCCTGTCTGTGAAATGATCCAAAGCAGCAGCCATCACTCTTGATGCTAAGTCAGCGCAAGTTATCATATCGAAATCCAGGTATACTCACCCCCAGCCCATTTGCTCGCAGAACTTGATCATACCCGCTGCAAATCCCTGGCAAGTCTGAGCCAGATTCTGGACTGTACCTCTTGGCACGTCATACTTGCTTGCCACAATGTAGACTGGCATCTCGTTGCACAAGTCGCGCAATTGAAGAGCAAGATAGAATCGCCGATGCACTCGAGCTAGCTCCTTTTCTTCATCAGTGACTTCGCGGAAGACAGCACCCTGAGCTCTGCCTTGCATTAGCGGAAGGTTGCAGAGGGAGAAAAAGGAAAGAAAAAAGAAAAGAAAGGAGAGTCTTACAATCTGAGAACTGTCGTAGGTTTGATACCCAGAAAGCTCAGAACACGAAGACCGCTCTCATCCAGCCTTTCCATCTCATTTCGGAACACTTGCCAGTTGACCGTGACGCCAAACTCATGAACTGGCGTGAATGTATATAAAACGTGCAGCTCACCATCCATGACAAACGCCCTTAATGCGCGACTGAGCTCTCTGTGAACAAACAACCCATCGTTAGGATCCATAGCCGATGCAACTACTGCTTTGCCCAGTTGCGTTGCGGAGAACATTGAGAATGAGTCGCGGGTGATAAAACCCATATCTTCGATTTCTTTCAAACTCGAAGCAATGCAGTCGTTGACAAAGCTGGATCCGTGAGTGAGGCTAAGAAGAGAATTCGAAAAGTAGTCCGTGATCGATTCTGAGCTCACTGCTAGGCGCACGGAAACCACTTCGAGCAAAGCTCTTTGGTTGAAGTTAGTACCCAGATATATCATTTTCTTCGTGCGGGACTTGCCGTTGAATGCGTCGGTTTTCTGTGTTCAGACAGCTTGTGATCTCGGGCAAATCGGCATGCATGAGCTCTACCACCTGTTCAAGATCATTCTGGTGGCAGCAGAGGTACGTTTCTCCTAGAGTAGCCTTGCCTTGCCTTCCTGCACGACCACGCATCTGCCTTAGCATCGACGGCCCTATCAACTCCCTCCCCATCCGACAATTATGCAAGATCACTCTGCGTGCTGGCCTACCTTATATTTCAGAATATTTCCAGAAGAAGCAGAGATGGCGACTTACAGATTGATTCCAGCCGCGAGACTACATGTTGCAACGATTACGAGTAGTACCCCCGCGTCATATGCTGCCGCGATTAAGTCTCTTTCTTCTGTGGTTAACCCGGCCTATGGTAGTCAGAAACTTTCCTCCAGAGAAAGCAGCCCGATAACTCACGTCTGAGGTACCAGTATGTCAGCAGGTTACATCAGGGAAGCGAGAGACGCGAACCTACGATGAAATGCAACGCCGTAAGGCACTGTCTGCTCAAGTACCGGGTCAATACCGGTGTTGAGGTTTCGTAACTCGACCATTAGATCCATCCTCTTCTCGGCAGTAAGTTGGTCTGTTTCATATAGAGGGGGGACAATGCGACTAATCCATTTGGCGTCAGACTCGCATATCCCTCGGCTTCCCGCAAATACGAGAGCGCCGTAACCGGCAGAGGCTGTTTCATGAGCCAACGTCACCACAGCGTTCAGGACCGGATCACCAAGTTCCTTGTGTAGGGATGGCTCAATCCTTCGGACCGGCATAGGACAACCCTGCGTTGGAGAGGGCATACTGGACTGAGTTGCTGCTGCTGCTCTGATGAGGCTTCTTGTAGAACCTGCAGCATAAATCTTGCCATCATGAACAAGGTGCTCCTCGATAGGTACAGGTCGGTACCTAGTTTCATAAGAATGACCGCGAAGCCACTGGGCGATGAGATGCATGTTCTAACGGGCAAGGTTAGATGTGTTATTTCCAGGGGACTTCTGTTACCTACTGGAAGAGTGGCGCTCATGCCGATAATTTGAACGGGCTGTTCCAGACTAAGAATCTTGGTACCGATCAGTTCCTGCAGGTAGCCACGGTGGTCATCGTCTAGCATGTGTAGCTCATCCAAGACAACTGCCTTAAGCTCGGAGACTGAGCCGTCTTCGATCGCAGTGTTGATCAATGCGTTAGCCTAAAATGAGCCATAAGTGACTGTTCCTGAAGTAGTGAAGTGATGTTGTCCGAGTTACCTTCTCCAGGGTACAAATTCCAATGTCGAAGTCATTCCAGGTTGCTCGAACCTTGCCACCTCCGAAGAAGCCAACGACACGGATCGTGCCCTCATCCGCTCGTCGGCGCCAAAAGCGATCCTTGTCACTGCTCACTGACTCTTCGAAGAAGCGCAAATCTTGCACGACCTTCCGAAGCCAGCGAACCTTTTCTTGAACAAGGGCAACATAAGGCAGAACAAGTATAGCTTTGGTACCTCTCTCACCGAGGATCCTCTTCAGCATAAGGACTATACTAACTTAGCTTCGCGATTTGGAGCATCGATGAAACTCACTTACTGTCAGCGACAAGTGATTTTCCACCACCTGTAGGTGCACAGTAGACCAGGTTCTTTTCTCCTGCTAGCAGTCCAGGACCTTTGAGGCACGATTTCTGCCAAGGATAAATTTGGCTGATGCCTAGGGAGGCAAAGTTTTCAACAAGTTTTCTAGGTAGGTCATATACAGGATGAGACAAATCGAGCTCAGGGTCTCGAGAAGACGAAGGAGTTGCGGCAATTCGGTTGCGTTGACTATACTCGGATAACCCTTGAGGATCACCAAGGCTGACAATGCGACTCGGCAGCAGTCTAGGGACTGCGCTGGGTAAACTTAGGGACCTCTGGAACTGCACTGTCTGCACCGTCCCTCGAGGTTCTTTGCAGATGCGAGAAACACTGTCCGCTTCCTGCTCAGAACAGACTCGCTTCTGTCCAGCTCTAATGCTTGTGTCTGTAGTAGACATGATGCTTCTATCCTGTGCTGCCTGGACGCTGGTCGTGTGCAGCAGACCGCGCATGCTCTCCATCCTGAGCAAAGCGAACTACTTCAACCGTCAGCGATCTTAGCTTCACTAAAAGACAAAACATCAAAATCGGGAGGCAAAGGAGAATTTGTGGCGAGAGCAAAGCAACATCTGATCTAAGGTTGTCTTCCATCAACCAGTAGTGGTGTAGTATAGTATAAGGTCCGTCAGGAGAGAGGGAGACGTGCAGGCGTGATGCAGCGTGTAAAGACGGTACGCGATGTCACGTGTACGAACTCTGTCTGGCCTGCTACCGTGCGCCCGTTTTTTGTTTTGCCCAACCGGGCAGGAGCAGTGGCAGAAGAGCCACTTAAACGCGGGGCGTTCCTGACACCACGACAGGCTGCAGTCGATTTGCAGGGCTTGGGGGAATGGTGCCCCGCAGCCAGATGCGACAAGTTCATTGGCTAGAGCAAGCCCTAGCAACCATGACGGGTTAGGCGGTGGTCTCCGGTAGTCGGGCTCCCACTACCAGCCGCTCCGCTTCAATTTCGACTTCATCAATCACCACGGCGGCGTAAGGAATGATCGGACCAAAGGTTATGAATCCCTGGTACGTCGTGAACCGTCTGGGCACAGTCGATGGATAATCGGCTATGATTTGGCTGCCTTCGATTCTGACAAAGGGACGGTCTTTGCATCCGGGGTAGCCCTGAGATATAACGTGCTGGTGCATGATCTCTCCTTTTGGCGCCTTGACCCAAACGATGTTCGATGTCGCGAAGATTAATTAAAGACCGAGTAAGAGACTTTCGCCACCCGCTTAGTCGGGCGCCGGCGATCGACCATGCGCTGTGTACCGTACCAAAGCACGACGCTCCCGCTTGCTACCAAAGTACCGTGCTTGGCCCAGCAGGACGACGAGATAGCTGGCCGAGACCTGCACTAGCGTGAATGACTTCTTCGCTACTCTGTACATGCTGTGGATCTGGGTTCTTCAATAGGGATCATGTCGCAGCGGCACGAAGCATCTTTGCGCGTCTTCTCCCCGAAGTCGACGGAGACAACATGGCTATGCCGTACCGTGTTTTATGAATCATCGTCGCAAATTACGTCGAGGTGCTGGCGCCTGCTACTGTTGTTGAAGTGGATGAAGTGGATGAAGTGTCGTCAATCCTCTGGGCCCCAGCCCCACGCCTTTGGAGGCGACTATGCACCTCGAACTGCGATGGTGTCTTGTTGCAGCCAAGCCCGCTCCAGCCCGCTTCAGCAGCAGATGAACGCTGCACTTGTCGCATCTCCCAAGCAATGCCAGATTGTGCACGTTCCCAGCCGCTGCCCCATGCCACTCTTTTGGTTTAGGTCATTGACAGGATCGATGGCAAGACTTGAAAAGACTCGCATCGTCGCTCACTGCGACCTGAAATGCCGCCGAGAGTTAACTTCTGAATTTCTCTGTTGGCAGGATGTGGGCTTCTTGTCATTATCCGCTCGGTATGCCCCAATCTCGCATCACGACATATGAGCATGACAATGGTGCTGGCAGCCACTGTACGCACTTTGAAAATATCTTGGAAGTATCAAGATAGTAAATCCTAGTATGCCTACCTTCCCTGCACCTCTACATTTCCGAGGAAAAGGGAAAAGATGGTATGCTGAAAGGGATGGGGCTCAGAGCACTGCTCGCTATCTGCTGATAAGTAACTTATTTGGATTGGCACGAAGGTGGGCGTCAAGACATCTGCCAGACAAGATCCGTCCTTGAAGCCATGTCCGACAAGGGAGGGGACGACGCGGCTTAAGCCTAGCTACATGCCACCACCCATCTGGGTAAACTGGGCCGCCCACCAACGATTGTTCCCGACCAAAGTGACCCAACCATCAGCTTCGAAGAAGACTCGAAGAAAGTATCGCCGCGCGACTTGTATCTGGTATCTCATATCTGGTATCTGGTATGTGGGATTGGCTTAAGGTTTAGGTAAACAGGCAGACCACGTCCAACTTACCAGCCATCACCAGGGCCAGGGTAACAATGATGATGTACACTGAAAGCCACACATTGCCGATAACCTTCCCAAGGGCGTGGTGCTCATGCATCCGAAATGCAACTTGTCGACACTGTAAAATTCTGCTTCGGCTATAAGGCCTGAAGGAAGACAAGAGAAACGCGATCCTGGGGATACGCAGACGAAGTAACTCCAAACTATTGATACGAGTACATAGTAGTGAGAGCGACGTGGCATACTATCGATTCCGGCCCGTCGCCTATGAGCTGGAATATGCTGCAATCTATTACTGATAATGAGGATGATTTGCAACCACGGCTTTGGGGGTGCGGTGCGCGGGTACTCGTCATCGCCCTCGCGAGACTGGACCGTGTCAACGCCGAAGGGATTTAGTCCACACTCGAGCCTAGAAGAGTGGAGGAAGAGGCAGAGGTTGCCCCTGGTACAAGGAGAGAGGATGCAGCACGATTGAAGGGGTGAGTATCAAAATAATCAGCCTCTGAAAAGTGGACGTGAATGATTATTTTCCTCGACGATAGTATCTCAAGTCAGCAGTTGTTAAGGAGAGCAGTAAGCAGCAGCTAGCTGTGTCATCTCATCTCACAGTATGCCACCATTCGACTCGCTGCTCGAGGGCGTGCATGGGTGTATGTGGTGTGAAATGGCACGGAAGCGCGGATGAGCTGGCGAAACCGATGCCGAAATTTTCCTACTTCAACCGTCCGTGGTTCAGAGGACATCTCTGCGGTCCCATGAAAGTGCGCGAAGCCCTCATATCGGTTACTGCCGCTCAACGAGAGTCGAGTCCCAATGGCCATCTGTTTCTATGTTCTGGGGTAAATTCATGAGGTGTGGCTAACGCGAGCAGGCGGAGCCGATTGGGAGCGTAGTTTAGAAAGTTCATTTCGAGCTTCCCCCCTNNCCCCCCCCCCCCCCCCTACTACGTTTCGTTATGGACAGTATGTCCGCGGGGGTCTTCGATCCTGGCATCTGATGCCTATGTAGGCCAAGCACCTCTGGTACAATTTCGCGCTGTGGTGACATTCGCGACGCTGAGTGAAGTGGTCAGCCGTAGGATCGTGGGCGGTCGATCCTCCAGGGTTCGTCCAAACTCCGATCTTATACCCTCAGATTCGACTTCTTCACAACCCCATCTATACCCTTATTTGGCCTGTTGTTCGCTGGCTCTTGTGGGAGGAGAACTCGTGGGCACGCCTCAGAGTTGGGTTGAGAATCGTCGGCTCGTTAATGGTGCGAGACCCAGATGGGCCCGTGTGGAGACTGAGGCAGTACTGGCGACTGGGGTGGCTCAAGTATGGGCAAGGTTCTCTCGCATCTGTCTAGTGGGTGGATAGACCCCAGCACTGACATTGAAATACCGTGTCAGAACAGCCACAAAAGCTAGCGAGGTACCGGAGCTATACCTCGGTCTCTAGTACCGCACCCCCCGTGTTCTGCTAGTATGGTGGATGTATCGACCAGGTTAAGGGCCGCCGCCTCGAGGCGTGCCAGGACGTTTCTTCTCTTCCGGGGCTTGGGAATCATGCCTCTTCCTCCTTCAACTTCGCCTACACCTCCACTCTCCAACCTCAATTCCACATTCTGCCGTTGACTTTTCGCATCTTTCGCATCTGGAGAGATCACACGTCTCCAGTACACGCGACGTATTGACCAGACCAAAAAAACCTCCCTCGTGTCATCCATCTTTGCCTTACACCCTCCTCCGCCGCCAGATTACAACTTACTCCGGGCATGCCTCCATACGAGATCCGTCTCATCTCATTGCCGCGCGAGTGATCTTAATTTCGTGCCATGGCACAACAGAGTGTGAGTTCTCTCTATTTAGCTTTTCGTCTTGAGACTATCATTTTTCTCAAAACCTTTTCCCCTCGCTCTCTCTCTCTCTCTTCCCTCTTTCTCTCAGCACATGTCTCATGCCAGCCGCTCTCAACGAATGTGAGTGCTCGGTCGCGAAACAGACCCGACCTAATTATTCATCAGGACCCAAGACTTTCCGACCCAGGCGCTCAGTCTGGGGACGATACCATGACATCGCGACCAGATTCAGATGCCACGGCCAAGGACGTGGGCGCTGACACTGCCTCACCTTATGGTACCCGTTCTCGTAACAGGAACGGCACCTCGCGGCCAAACTATGCCGAGGACAAGGACATTGAAGCAGACTCTTATGATTTCTATCACGACAAGAAGGAAGGCGACTCAAAAAAGTTGATCAGGCAAGCCAACGCCGCCGCAGCCGGCGAACCCCCCCGGACTAATGCCAGCTCACGAAAAGCTGCTGGTGAGGACACGAAACTGTCACAACCCCAGAGCGGCCCTAAGGACAGAGAGCCGAGTTCCGCTGTATCGACTGTCGCATCTGCCGCGAAAGAGCAGACGAGTGTTGCGCAGCCATCGCGGAAACGCAAAGCCGCAGCCCAGTCGGCTGGTCCCACCAACCAAGCGGCCTCCACCAGTGGTTCGGCGAAGAAGGCCCAGGCGGTCGGCGCGACATCAACGGGCATCTCATGGCCAGAATCGAACATGCTGACTTTTGACAATTGCGAAGCACGGCCAGTGGACAGGCGGATGGTGGCCGACGATGGTACAGTCTTGGAACCAAATGGTAAGGCGCCCACCGCTCGCTGCAGAGCTCATGAGTAGAGCGAACTAACCGACGAGACAGATCATGTCTACCTGGTGTGTGAGCCTCCAGGCGAGCCCTACTACCTGGGTCGCATCATGGAATTCCTCCACGCGCAGAATGATACGTCCAAGCATGTGGACGCCGTCCGCATAAACTGGTACTACCGCCCCAAAGATATTGGGCGAAAGGCGCCAGACACACGCATGGTCTTTGCAACAATGCACTCCGACATCAGCCCGCTCACTGCGCTGCGAGGTAAGTGCCAAATTCGGCACAGGGCTGAGATTAAGAACATGGAAGAGTATCGCAAGACGCCCGACAGCTTTTGGTACGAGAAGCTGTATGACCGATACATCCAGAAGAACTACGACCTGATTCCCACGCCGTCGATTGTCAATGTGCCGGCCAATGTCAAAAAAGTGCTGGACGAGCGCTGGAAGTATGTTCTAGTTGAGCAGGGGCGTGGCAAGGAGCTCACTAGCGCCGTTAAGCTCTGCAAGAGATGCACGGGCTATTGCGCGAGGTACGTACCGTCGGGATGGCCCCACCTTCGACCCTTTGACCGATCATGGCTAACAACCTTGTACCTACAGCAACGACTCCGTCGATTGCGCCGTGTGTCAAAATACGTACCACATGAATTGTGTCAGCCCACCCTTGGCAAAGAAACCTTCCCGCGGATTTGCTTGGTCGTGCGCTGCGTGCAGCAGGGCGCAAGAGCGGAAACTAGAGGCCCGCAACACTCCCAACGTCAACGGCAGCCAGGTAGGAGAGGTCGACGAAGACGATGTTCTGGATGAAGAAGATGAGGAGATGCAAGGGGCCGAAACGGGTCGAACGAGCCCCTCTGCCGACAATCCTCACCACGAAGGCACCGCGGAGCAGGTTTACCAAGCCAGTTTGTGGCCTTATCGATACCTGGGAATGCACTGCAAGCCCGAGGACGCTCTCGATTACGACGACCGCATCTATCCACGCGCCAGCACTCGAATTGGACCACGAAATCAGGCCAACGTACTGCCTTGGCCTGGCCAGCCGGTGGAGTATGTCAAGCCTCTGGAGACCAAGAAGAATGGAAAGAAGGATAAGCAGCTGTCCAAAGATGCCCAGGCGGCCTTGGAAGCCGAAAAGGCGCTTCGCGGGAAACGACCCAAGTGGGTTCAGGACATGCCTCCAGGATATACTGCTCGCGGAGAGGATCACGATGAGGACAGCCCCAACTGTACGGCAACACCAATCTGGATACCCCCACCAAAGGGTGTCATTGCCTCGGAGGAAATCGATGAGTATATGGAAGAAGCAAAGGGGATGGCCAAGGAATTGGGTCTACCCGAGCGATCGACGAACCTCCAGACTGTGGCCGCAGATACGCTCTATCATTGCAAGTTCGACACCACACGAGCGCTAGCAGCTTTGCGCGATGCGGGCAAAGCGGTCTTCAAGGAGCCAGAGTTGACGCCTGCAGAGCTGAAGAAATTCGAAGAGGCAGTCGTCAAATACGGCTCAGAGCTCTATCTCGTCAAGAAGCACGTAAAGACGCTGAGCCCCGGCACGGTCACACGATTCTACTACACCTGGAAGAAGTCCGAACGCGGCAAGCAGGTTCGGGCTAACTTCTCAGGGCGCAAGGGCAGGAAAGAGGCTATCCGAGCTGAGAGTGCAGCCAGCAAATTTGTCGACGACGTTGCAGATAATGAAGACGATTCGGCCTTCGACACGGCCAAGGCGTCGGATAAGAAGCGTGTTTTTATGTGCCAATTCTGTTCTACGAAGCATTCACGACAGTGGAGGAGGGCACCAAATGCAGCCCCCGGCCTAGTCAACGAGACCGGCGCAAAGGCCAGCAATAAGGACAAGGGAAATCAGTATGTTGTAGCACTTTGTCGACGATGTGCGGAGCTCTGGCGTCGCTACGCTATTCGGTGGGAGGACCTTGACGAGGTAGCGAGAAAGGTCGCGCAAGCCGGCGGACGAGCCTGGAAACGAAAACAGGATGAGGAGCTCCTCAAAGAGCTGCAGGCTGTTCAAGAAATGGGCATGATGACTCCTGAGAGACCACCTACGCCTCAGCCTCCCCCGGCCGTCACCAACAAT
Organism: Coccinonectria pachysandricola; assembly: GCA_003693555.1. Classification (NCBI taxonomy): domain Eukaryota; kingdom Fungi; phylum Ascomycota; class Sordariomycetes; order Hypocreales; family Nectriaceae; genus Coccinonectria; species Coccinonectria pachysandricola. Next base: position 85,091 of record QUZF01000072.1, on the reverse strand, counting down.
CAAGAGCCACCCCGCAAGAAACTCAAGAGCGCACCCGAGAAGGAGACGGACCAGTCAGATGCTGGAAGTGCAACGGGCTCTGTCGTTTCCAAGAAGAAGGAAAAGAGCGTCGAACGTGTGGTCGTGCCTGAGCTTCCGAAGCCACGAGTCCTCCCTTGTGCAATCTGTGATCAGATGGAACCGCTCGGAGACCAGCACGTGTCTTGCCGCGAATGTCGTTTGACCGTGCATCGGAACTGTTACGGTATCCTCGACAACCGCAACTCGGGCAAATGGATCTGTGATATGTGCATCAATGACAAGAACCCGCAGGTCGCAATCGTAAGTAAGCCCCGCTTAGAAAGCCACTGTGCTCTACTGACTGCAACGTAGCAATACAACTGTGTTCTGTGTCCAATTGAAGAAACAGAACATGATTTTGTTGAGCAGCCAAAGTTGACGCACCACAAGAAGAAAATGTCCGAAAAGGATCGCGAGAAAGAGCGGCTGGAAGTGCAGCAGGCCCGAAAAGCAGCAGACTTCTACCGCAAGAAGCAGGAAGAGATGAACCGGCCAGTCAATCCTCGAGAACCGCTGAAGAGAACCGCCGACAACTGCTGGGTTCATGTCACCTGTGCTGTGTGGACCCCCGAGGTCAAGTTTGGCAATGCGAAGGCCCTCGAGCCCTCCGAAGGAATACCATCCATTCCTAGGGCAAGGTACGAAGAGACTTGCCAGGCGTGTAACAAAAGGAATGGCGCTTGTGTTGCCTGCCATCAGTGCCGCGCACCATGTGAGTTTCGCCTTGTTCACTTAGGCATCAATCACTGCTGACAAACTTGCAGTCCACGTCGAATGTGCGAGACAGCAGGGTCATGTTCTTGGCTTCGACATCACTCCTGTCAAGAGTTCACGCCGAGACCAATCCAACATTGTGACGTTGAAAGGAGAAAGCGGTATCATGGCAGCAACCCTCTGGTGCAAGGACCATGCCCCTACCAAGGTCACCGTCCACCGAATACACGAGGTGGCGGATGAATCGGGCCTCAATGCTCTGCAACTTTATGTGCAGAACTACAAGCAAGCCGACCTTACACTGACGGGCACAGTACGCAAAGCCAACCTGTCGGCGACGGCAGTCAAGACGACGGGCGCCATCGCACAGGCTCATGCCCGAAGGGGCTCACTGACAACTGTACCAACTGGTGGATGGAGCCATCTCAAGAACGGCGAGACCCCGGACGCAGCGTCGGATGCACAGCAGCCTGGAGAGAAAGTGTGCTGTACTTGCGGCATCGATGTCAGCCTTAAGTGGTGGCCCATCAACGATTTGCTAGAGCGAGAGCTCACGAATGGCCATTATGGTTCGCTCGGGAGCGAGGCACAGAAGTTCGTCGAACAGAGAAAGTTCCAGTGTCACAAGTGCCGTATTGCTCGACGCACCGCCAGCCGTTACCAGGCACAGCCGACGCCGCCCCCTGTCGAAGCGCCACGTCCTGTTGAAGCGCCGCGAGTTCCGGCCCGCGAAACGAGCATCCCAGCCTCGGTGCCATCTGTCCGAAGCCCTCCTCGCCCCTTGTCTAGTCATCCCGAGGCAAACGTCTCAAGCTACGCGTGGCCGCCGCATATTTCTCCGCACGTTGGCCCTCCGCCGCTCCCAAGTGTAACTACGCAGGTGGCTCATGTTGCTGAGCAGAGCTTGAGTGCGCGACCTCCGACTACTCCTCATGCATATCCTACGCCCCAGCCTCAACCGCCTAGGCTACCTTACAACGACTGGAGAGAGGGACCAAGCGGCCGGCATGACTCATCCCCTCGCCAACTGAACGGGGGACCGCCTTTGCTGCACAACCCACCTCCGATGTCTAACCTCTCATCTCTGCGACCGCCGCCGTTGTCGGGACCACCACCGGGACCGCCTCCTCCGGCTCCCCTGCCAGTGAGCTACCCATCTGGGCATGGTCCCGGGCCCTATGTCAACGGACTTCCGCCTTCTCCTGGTCGCCTGGGCGGACCGGCTCCGCCGTCACGGTACGTGCATCCTTATCAGACGCATCCGCATCATAGTCCGCCTCACCTGCCACCACCCATGACCAATGGGCTTCCACCTCCGAGAAACGACGGATTTGCACAGGGCCTGCATTCCCAGAGACCATCGCCGTATCCGGGTGCGCAGAGCAGCCCGCAGGCTTCACGAAACGGTCTTCCATACTCGCATGAGCAGCCGGCTCCGCGACCAGCTGAGAATCGACCAGCGAGCGGAGCAAGCGCCAGTCCCTCCCTCCGGAACCTTCTCTCATAAAAGCCCATCTCATTTTTGTGCCTCGTATCTAAACGAGATAGTGAGATACAGGCATACCTTGGCCAATGTTGAGATAACCTTGAAGACCAAGGCTTTTCAACAAGTAATCGGGGGCTTAGTTTGTCTAGAAGAGGCATCGCTTAGGATACCGGATTTAACGAACAAATTAAGTGACGGAGTACCTTACCTGAGCTGTTCGTGTATCAATTTGAACACAGGCAGCATTGACGGTGTAGATTTGTATACGAAAATGGTTACGGGGATCATATTTAGCTACAGGAGTATCGGGAGACTATACCAGCATTAGGAAGCGTTTAGCAATGGTACTTTTAAGACGAGCGGTGGGAAAAGTAGCCAAATGCATTTAGTAATAATATTAGTCTGAATTTCAAGTGAAGCTACCAGTGGGGTTTCCTTCTTCTTCTTCTTCAACCCACTCAAGCAAATAATAACTATGCAAGCTATGTACTGCATCAACATAACATTGTTATCTCGATTGTTGATGCGACCCTGGGACGTCGAGAACGATGAAGCTTCCAGTTTAACCAATCACAGATAGGATGCTGGTGACATGGGGCGACCCACCTCTAGGCGCTAAAGGAAACGTTCCGTCTGCATGGTGGCGCGCCTTCATCGTGGCGCTCTGATCGTGGCGCTTGGTCGCATTCGAGCCGAGCAGGTAAGCTACGCTATGTAACTTGTAGTTCCTTCCCGTGGCTCAGAGCCTCGATGCAACCACCAGCTTGCAACTTCAATCTAACCTGACTAACTACGTCAACTCAGCCTTTCATTGCGACCAGCTTCCCGACCCTCTCTTTTCTCCTATCACAAGCAGGCGAATTGTTCACTTGCGTGTGAGCTTGGCTTTCGAACATCATCCGCAACTGCTCTGAAATTACGACGTCCTCCGAGACACTGGATTGAGGCCCCCCCCCCCTTCCTGTTCCGACGCAATTCGTCCACCTATCGATCAAACAATCGAAACAAGGTGCTGCAAGGCCTGGGCTAAGCGTCACACCCTGGTACATTGACTGAGGGTCGAAGAAGAAGAAGAAGAGGAAGTGGAAGAGGAAGAAGAACTGTGGAGGTCTAGGACCATATAATCTCTAAATCCTGCCATCATGGCGCAAGTCCTCTCTGACCTATTCTATTCTTTTGGGAACTGCCTCAACTGCTTCCCTGGATCACCAACTCTCAAGATCAACAGTCGGAGCTTCAAAATATTACGGCTACTTGGCGAGGTAAGCAGACTTAGATACTCAGCCCCTCAATTGCTCATCCCGGCTTTTGACTGACGGTCTCCTTAGGGCGGCTTTTCCTACGTTTACCTCGTCGAAGACACAAACACGCATGAGCTTTTCGCCCTTAAAAAGATCCGCTGTCCCTTTGGCGCCGAGTCCGTACAACAGGCTATGCGCGAGGTCGACGCATACCGCATCTTCAACCATGTCCCTACCATCATCCCTGCTATCGACCATTCCGTGGCCACCGAGCGCGGCGCCGATGAGGCTACGAAGACCGTCTATGTCCTTCTACCTTACTACCGCCGCGGCAACCTCCAGGACATGATCAACGCCAACTTGGTTAATCATGACCGATTTCCCGAAAGGCGACTCATGCTGCTTTTCTTGGGGGTTTGCAAAGCGCTAAGAGCAATGCACGATTACAAGACGCCGGTTGAGCGAATGGATATGGGAAATGAGGAAGATCAGCACAGGGAAGCCGGTGCCGGCAGAGGGCAAAGGATGGATACGCGCGGAAAGCGAACGGAAGACGACGAAGAGGGAGAGCAGGAAAGGCCGTTGATGGAGGGCGAGAATTCGGTAACCGGTGGAAGGACGACCAAGTCCTATGCTCATCGCGATATCAAGCCTGGTACGTTGCTCTACAACATCAATTTTTCGGACCTTCACTGACTGATCGTATCAGGCAACATCATGATCGACGATGCCGGCTCAACTCCCATTCTCATGGATCTCGGTTCCGTCGCCCCCTCACCCATTCCCGTATCATCCCAATCTCTCGCTCTCCAGATCCAAGACCAGGCCGCTGAGCACTCCACAATGCCATATCGTGCTCCGGAGCTCTTCGACGTCCAAACCGGCACCGTCATCGACACAAAGGTTGACATCTGGTCCATGGGCTGCACCCTGTACGCGTGCCTTGTTGGAAAGTCGCCCTTCGAGATGCGTTCCGACGAAACGGGCGGTACGCTTTCGCTCTGCGTGCAAGGCGGAGACTGGAGGTTCCCTGACGAGGGTCCTAAGGGAGCCAAGAGGTCGAACTCGATGCGGACGCCTAGCGGGCAGGGTGCTGCTGCAGCGCCCCCTCCCATCGAAATCAGCGAACCGATTCGAGAGGTTGTGCGCAAGTGTCTCAATGTTGAACCAGCTGAGCGACCAGATATAAACGAACTCATCGACATGGTGCAGACCGTTATTGAAGAGCTGCCTGATGATGCTTCCTGAGCGTCGCCTATGTTCCAAATGTAAGACTGGGAAACAAAGAGGGGGTAGAGAGCGAGATTTGCGTAGGATGTACAGTTTATTATCCCCGTGCGTATATTGTCGAGATGGAAATGTCTTGTATGTTGCTTCCGTGAGGCCATAGTGTTCTCAGAAAAACCATAACCACACCAGTTACTGTTGGGATTTTGAGCAATCTAATGAGAGAAGCTGTCCGTGTTTCATTGAAAACCGGTCTATGTTAGCCAAGCTGTCTGTACAGGCTGCAGATGTTAATGCGACTTGATTAAATGATCCTGCAACACCCACAGCACCCGCTTAAAAGTACGAATCAAGAGCATTGCATCGATAAATCAGGCTCTGAAATAACTATACTGTTTCGCTTTCGATATCTAAAGTGGGCATAAAAGCTAGATCTGTGGTACAGACAGCTAAGCCCATCATCGCCTCCTAGACCTCAACCTTGAAAGTGGCAACCTCGAAGGGTCGTAGCGAGATGGAATACTTTCCATCCACAGCCTCAATTTCTTCCAAATCGTCCTCCAAAATGTTGGTCTTTGCAAGCCGCTTGATATCAAAGGTTGAGTGAAAAGTGCCTCGGCTGTGGCCGCCAAGAGACTCGTACACTCGGCAAATAATGTTCTGACCTTTGTTCACACGCACTCCCTCGCTTCCACTGACATCATCATCGTCATGAGCGCGCTTGATCGTATCCAGAATCAGCGAGTCAGACTCATCGGTGTTCGTAAGCTTGATAGGCGCCTCGTATAGACTATCAATGGCAGCTTTTGATCCCGAAATTACCTTCAGCGGGTTGTTGAAAGCATAAGCCGCCTTGACGGTCTCGGACGACAGGCTTCCCTTGTGCGGCAAGATGGCCCAGCGAATGAAATGGCGCCCCATGTCGGCATTGGCATCAGGAGCCTTTGGCGAGCGGAGCAGGGACAAGCGCATCGTCTTGCCAGCTGTGGCAAACCCATATTTACTGTCGTTGAGAATGGACACGCCATAGTTGTGCTCTGAGAGGTCGGCGAAGCGGTGGCAGCAAACCTCGAACTTGGCCATGTCCCAGCTAGTGTTATAGTGGGTGGGACGCTTGGTGATACTGTAAGCAGTCTCGTATGAGGCCTCGTTGTTGACAATATCAACTGGGAACTCGACCTTGAGAAATTTGGAGTTCTCCTGCCATTCCACGTCGGCAGCACATTCGACTTGAGACTGCTGGCCCTTCAGAGCCGCCGACAAGCTGATATATGATTTCACCGAACTATGTTCGCTGATTTTGATATCAGTGACAAGTGTCACACGATGAGGCTTCTGCTCGTGTATCCTTGTCTTGCCGTACTCGACATGTCGGCGGGTATCGAGGTGGTACACTTCCACGTCCCAGGCCTGCCAGTAGAGAGGAATGTCGTCAAAGATGACGAACTGATTGGCCCTCCCACCCTTCTCCACCACTTCGCGGTCATTGACCGTATCATAAAGGGAAACAATTGCACCGTCGTCGACAACGACACGAAGCTGGTCATTCTGCAGAACGAAAACGCCTGGCGATTCATTCCGAACAGAAACTGCGGGCTTACCCCCTTGGACTTTGAATGATCGGATGACGGCTGCTGGTCCGCTGCCACATGCGACCCCGGTCCGAGAAGGTGAGACCTCAACAAGCTCCTTGCGATGCCAGGGAAGTGTGTTGAGCGCGGTATAGTACTGGGTTCCACCTGCTTGTCCTTCGGATATGCCCAACGCCTTGTACACCTCCCGAAGCAGCTTCTGACCCGATTCGAACACCTTGGCATATTCCTAAAGAATGATGAGCATAACGGATCCTTGCCAAGATTTAGCATGGGAAACTTACGGCATCTGAATCATCGTAGCACATTCCAATACTGCTTCCAGGTAGACAATCGTGGAACTGACAGAGTAAAACCGACTCCCAAATATCATCGATGTCTTTGGTAGGGTACTTGTATGACTTGTTCTTGATCGATGCAAAAGTGGCCAATTGTTCAATGTCGCGCAGCATTACCTCAGCTTTGCGATTGTAGTTTTTGTTGTTGGCTTGAGTTGTGTATGTTCCGCGATGAAGCTCAAAGTAGAGCTCGCCGTACCATGTTGGGAATTCACTCGCCTTGGGGCTTAGCCGGTCGAAGAAATCGTCAACTGTTAGGCCAAGCTTGAGCTTAGGAATCCCTCCAATCGTGTTGCTTATACCTGCACATCGTCGGAGCTTCTCAAAGTGCTGCCAGGTTGGACCACCACCACCGTCACCTTTCCCAAATACTAAGAGAGAAGAAGAATCAACACGCATTGTCTTGTGCTGCGTAACACTCCGCTTGAGGTCGCCGAAGTTGGCATCTGCAGTGTAAGTCTCCGAAGGTGGCATATGACAAATGACCTGGCTACCGTCTGGACTGACCCACATGAAGGTCGTGTGAGGGAAGTTGTTGATGTTGTTCCAGCTTAGCTTTTGAGTCATGAAGCGATCCATACCGGCCAGTCGACATAGCTGAGGAATCTGGCTCGAGTATCCGAACGTGTCAGGTAGCCAGAAAGTGCGACAGCGTGAGCCAAACTCCTTCTCAAAGAATCGCTGCCCGTAAAAGAACTGGCGGACAAGCGACTCACCACTCGGCATGTTGGTGTCATGTTCGACCCAGCTACCGCCGATAGGATTGAATTGTCCCTCCTTGACCTTGGTCTTGACACGCTCAAAGGCGGCTGGGTAGTAGGTCTTTAGCCATTTATACTGCTGGGCCTGCGAACACGCAAAAGTGGCCTCGGGATACCGGTCCATCAAATCACACTGATTTGTCCACGACCGAACGACCTTGCGCTTCGTCTCGGCCCACGGCCACAGCCAGCAAGTATCAATGTGACAGTGACCGATTCCAAAAACGACCGGGTCTTTGCCAACTTGATATACACGATGCGAGTCAACATCCGGGCCCAAAATCTCACGAGCAATCAACCGGCACTTGAGTATGGACTCCTGATTATCGACCTGGAATGTGTTGATGATCTTCATGGCCACGGTCAAGGCGTGGTTCTGCTCTGCCGAGTTTTCGGGTAGCTCTCTAGCCGCGTCGCCCAGTTCCCACATATCAAAGTGAAGCATTCGAGCAGGCACGTTGACGGCAACAATGTCAGCCTTGGAGAGAGTAAAGTGTCTGTTAGGGTCTGGAGGTGCAATGGAAGTTTGCCCATTTGGCGCGTTTCCGAACATGCCGTTGCAGGCCATCTCGATGTAGATTGTATGCTCCCGGCCATCGCGGAAGGATTTGGGGATTACCCACTCGATGCGCTCACCACTACCTGTAAGGCCTTGGATAGGTACGCCGTCTTCGGTCCATACAGTTCCCTCGTTATTTGCATCCCATTGGAGCTCCAGGAGGTCTTCATCGACAATGTCATCTGGGATTTTCATGACCACCTTGAACCAGTGAGTCGACCACGAAGGTCCAAATGAGGTACCAACGTGGGTCTCTTTAAATTCATGCTTCACGGCTTCGTCGAACGTTGGGCGACTGGTTTCTGGAGCATGCCACACCCAAAGCTGTACATGAGGTTTTCCGGATACCCTGGCATTGTACATGTTCCTACACCCACCCATGTTAGATTCTCAATCGCCAGGATATTTGAGGGACAGGAGCTGGCTTACGCTTGCAGGTTGACCTTTGCATATTGACCCGAGTTGTAGAAGGGTTCAATCCGGCCTTTAAGAATACTGGCCTTGGGAACTCCGACGGGCCGCTCGGCGAAGAGAGGGTAAGAGTGATGGCCATTGGATCCTTCGCCTCCACCCATGGTGTAATAGTCTAGAGAACAACGGGGGATGAATGTGTGAATTCGATTCGAGACAGGTTGCAGCTCTTCAAAAGAGAGGGGGAAAAAGCTATTGATGTCGATGATGGAGCGAGGGCGCACGAATGAAAGGAGGCACAGCAGGTAAGTCGAAGAAGTGGATGGAGCTGACGGTTCGAGAATGGCTACGTATCGCTTGCGAACTTCAAAGAGGGAAATTGAAAGAAAAAAAGAATGTCGAGAAATAATTCACTTGTCGTTGTCGTTGTTGATGGTGATGATGATGATGATGATAATGATAATGATGATGATGATAACGGATGAGCTGTATCGTCAACCCTCAATGCTGAAGTTGGTTTGGTTGGAGGGTGTTTGGGGAAGCTTCGAGGGAAGCTCCTCTACGATGGGTAAGCTCACCCAGACGGGATAAGCTCGAGTCGGATCTACCAACCAGGTGACCAGCCGAGGCACGCTGAACCCCTCTCAGGCTGGACCGGGGGCAGCGCCTGCGACGCTATAACGCGGGGAATTGGGTCTGCCAAAGCAGCCAAGCTCCAGGGCTGCCGAGCTCCAGCGCGGGTATCAAGAGAGATCAGATACATACAAGACTGATTTCAACTCTCATGGCATTTCTCCGGCCGGCAGTGCTATCTATCTCTAGACTGACCGAACCCATCTGCATTAGCCTTCGATAGTTGCCTGGTTGCATACACTATTCTCTGTTACAGTCAATCACTCAGATGGCGCTGGACACGGGTCGCACCAACCTCGCTGCCTGAGGGGTCAAAGGAACCGGACGCGAGCACGCCGAAAAAGTGGATCCCGGTATTGGCCCATCCCGTCGGGGGTTCGTACGAGCAACGGACGGCCAAACTCCACCTTCCATCCTAAACCGTCGACAAGTCCAGAGTCCTACCACACCGCCTGTCCCCCGGAAGAAATGGACGGCTGCCACCACTGCAATCTCGGCAAAGATCCTTCCTTTCCGGACCTGATGCGTATGTGATGTGACAGATGATCTGTCTTTACTATGCTTCATCACGCGAGTGCGACTTATTATTCTAGATGGTGTGTAGACTACATTCTGTGTCAAATATTTGAATACTGCTAGAATGCATGCTAAGAGGTGTCTCAACCCACAGAGAGCCAAAATATCTTCGAAAGGGGAATGATATATATATAATATAACTTATAACAGAATCAAAAACTCCCACGCCATGGTTCTATTGTGTGTGTGTGTGAACCTTTACCCGTCCCCATCGATCAACGCCGCCAGAAAAAGAAACCCTTTAACTGTGATATGTGGATAGCTCTTAATGTCAAAATCCAGGGTATTGGAGAGATGCTTCGTCATCAAATTCTGGGCTGCTTGCATCGCTTCCTAGTGCATGCACCCCCGAGTCATTCATGAAGATTCGCTCTGGTTGTTGTTGCGGCTTCCAGAGCCAGTTCCTGTGCCATGATGCACCACTTCAGAGACATCGTCCATCTCGTCCTCTTCCATCTCGTCATCGTCGTAAAGCTCATCGTCATCGACTTCGTAGTATTCAGCATCGTCTAGGGCCTCGTCCTCCTCTTCCATCTCACGCAACTGCTCCTGCTCGTCAGGTTCGCTCTCGCTGTCATCGTCGCTCTCGTCAAAGTTGAGCACGCCCATGATGGGCACCTCGATCTTCTTGTACTGGCTCTTGATGAGATCGTCGGCCATGTCAAAGAGCTTCGAGTCCTTGTCCGGCACCGGGTCGCGGTCCATGGAGAACTCGGCCTCGGCCCGGTCGACGAAGTTATGAGGTGCAGTGGTGCTGGGCGAGTCGGGGCATTCGGGGATCTGATGAACCCAGCGGCGGACGACATCGGCACGGGCAGCTTTGGGCCCCCCCGTTCGCTTCTTGAGGGCCGACTTGAACTTTCGCTTCTCCCTTCGTCGCCGCCTCTGGATGCGGTCTCTGACGTACCAGGCCACCACGAGCATCGAAGCCTGCATCATATCCTGGCAACGCTGCCTATGCATGTTGGCCCACGCTTGACAACGCTGCTGCTGATAGTTGGCCACTGCCTGGCATCGCTGCTGGTAGTAGGCAGCAATGCGGGACACCATGGCGAGGTATTTGGGGTCCAAGTCGGCACCGACGGCACTGGTGGTAGGCGTCGACTGGGACGCTGCCTTTGACTCGGGACGAGGGGCGGCGTTGGCAGCGGGGGAAGGGGTCGGCTGAGGTGTTTGATTCAACGATGAGGAGGGAGTAGGCATCGACGTGGCGGCAGCGGTAGGGGGAGGATCGGACATGCTGGACGCTTTGCGTTTGAGACTCGTCTGAAAAGGTCTTGGAACATGAGGTTTAGGAAAGGCGTGACTTTCCGGTGGGGGGGTCACCGGGCTAAAGGGGTTGACAGACGACATCATTGCCGCCATACGGGCGCTTGTATTGTATCGTTGGTTGAGGACCATACGACGTGTCCTCGGGTGGTTGCGTCGAAGTGTATGCCTAGAGGCCGCCACCGAGCACGTTGAATGGTTGAGCGATGTCCTCTGGTCGAGATTTCGCCAGTTAGGGAAGACTGGAAATCGATCGCTGCTATTCTTTCACGCACGGCTTGATGGTGTTTTTCTTCTTCTTCTTTTTTCTTTCGAAAGTGATGTTGGGAATATCCTCCGTGTAAGTGGTTGCTGATTCACCAGAGACGGACGGGAGGCGTAAATCGTGAGTATATAAGACGGAGTGAAATCGTGAGCTAGCTGGAGGGGTCTTCTTTCCTTCCCAAACATAAACAGCGCTCTCGGGGGGGGATATATACATGCTAATCAATGTTAGTAGGGACTTAATCTGTGGTGCGGTCAGAATCGACAGATGCAGCGAGGGGGTCCAACCGGGGGTCTGTCGACAACGTGTGGCAGCGGACCCGGAATGGGCTGAGGCTCACAAGAATCGGCCCACGTCGAGCCCGCGATTTACTCAACGCCTCAGATAGGCTTATGGATAGCAGAATGCGCGCTACGTTTTCACGGGGCTGTTGCTCATTGGCCTGGGATTTGTTTCGGTCATGCCCAACACCCTGTGCCGCTTGCTGCGATGGCATGCGGACGTTTGCGCGAAGGGCTGAGATGGCAGTTGAGGGGAGGAGGGTCCTCCGATCCTTGGGAGAGATGAAGAGCCAGCCCTTGAAGGTTGAGACGGAAGGTCGACGGCCCTCCGAATCCTCCTATCTAGGCTCCTCCATATCTCCGAGTCGTAGCGTACGTACGGTACTGTAGGCAGTAGGTTGATTGCTGTGGACACATCATATCATCGTCTCACGATCGGGACGAAGCTGTGCTTTCCCCGTCTCTGCTGTCGCTGCCGCTGCCGCTGACTCGACCTTGTTAGAGACGCTGTGAATCAGTCTGCCCTGCCCTTCTCTACTCTAGAGTAGAACCCAGAGGGAAAAGCACGCGACGAACCTGCAGCACTGTACGGAGCAGACAGGGTCTAGGTACGGATGTTCAGAGTCCCCCATCATGCCAGATGGCCGGGCGTCTCTGTCGGCGCGGCCCACACCACTGCGATCGACCCGGTTTCCTCCACCGTTCGGCCACTGAGCACACGCTGTCGCCACCCCCATGGGCTCATCTCGTCCACTGAATGTGCTGTTTCTTTGGGCCGCTCAGACGTTTGGGGAATGCTTCGCTCTTCTTTCTCTCTCTCAGAAGCGTCTCTCAGGTGCCTGCCGTTTTGGTTGTTGCATGTATCTGCAGTGCATGTCTGTCGTAGCCTAGATCATCTCACACAAACCTGCTGTAAGGAGTAATCATGTGCGTGTAAATTTCGGAACACGGAGTACAGAGCCCAGACTGTGCATGCAATGAATCCCAAGCGCCGAACCCTTCGAAAACCTAACGTAGAGCAGCGTCCATGTAAATCGTCAAGGGGGCGGGGAAAGAAGAAAAGTCGTGAGAAAAAGAGAGCAGGGGGGAAAATCGTGACAAGCCCAACTGATGAAAGCACAGGCTATGTACGGCCCCTGTAAATTTTAACTGCTGCACTGGAAGTTAAGCCTATAAAACACGATTGCTAGTACACCATAGTACAGAGTACCTAGCGTAGAGTAAGTCTAGAGTACTCCGTAGTAAGGTCAGGGATGTGATACTGCAACTGTGGGTGTGCATCTTGAGATGATTGCCTTCCTCAGATAGCCTTGCTCAACATCACTTTCTTTTACCCTTGATTTCATCATTTTTACGTTCATATCGTCGCTGTTGTCTGTCGATCACGTATAATCTGTACATTCCCCACCCAGAATCGAATGGTCCCTGAGTTCTGCTTTTCCCCTTCAAGACGCAACTCAGCCGAGTGCCTCGAACCCTAATCCTTGCCTTCAGTTACTACTCTGCCCACCTTACAGTACAGGACAGTGACATACACAAACAACAACAAGACCAGGGAACCGCTCAGTCCCCGTTTTGCCATGTTTCCGTCTGCGGTTAATACCTTGTATCCTGCTTTTTCATGCTCTGTCGTGCCTCGCGTGTCCCTCTCACCGCTGCCCCTTCCGCTCAACCAGCTGTAAGACGAGCTCTGCATGTGGTCTGCCTGAGGCCTGCCTGAGGCCTGCGTGATCGCCTCTCCGCCATGCTGCGACCATCACCACATCGCAAATTCGAACAGCTCACCTTGATGCTCCTGCCGCATGGAAACCCCGGCGTCTGCCAGCTGCGCACCCTAGCATCTACTTCCTCCACCGCGCTTGCTGCTGCGTCTCGGCCGTCTCTAGCTCAAGTCGCACACGCGGCTGTTGGATCTGGCGTCCCTCTTCATCATCATCATCATCATCATCATCCTCCTCCTCCTCCTCCCCCTCATCGTCGTGCCCATCATACTCATCATGCTCTCCATCGTCCCGCGGTCCTTCTCCAAACCCGCCGGTCCTTGCGATTCCCTCCGCTCCACTTTCGGCCCCAGGCGCAGATAAGGGGTAAGAAGACGGTAACTACCGTGCAGCTTTCGGATCTACCCCAGGGCCTCATCCTGCCAGGACCAGTCGCAGCAACGGCATCATCATCCAATGCAGATCCAGACGTTGACGCCAGCTCTAACCCTCTTGAGTCGCTGCCTCAGGATGCGTCGCCAGCCTATCCCACGGTAGTGCTCCAAGCGCGGCAGAACATGGCCAAGTTCGATAATTGTGTCTTGTTGACGCGTGTGGGTAGCTTCTACGAGCTCTACTTTGAACATGCCGAAGAATATGGACCCCTGCTTAACCTCAAGGTGGCTTCCAAGAAGACCAACGCTGGCAGAGTACCCATGGTAGGCGTCATCCCACCTTCGAGACCTAAAATCAAGGCATCCATCCAATCTCAACACCATGGGCCTTGACTTCACGATAACTCGGAATAACTCGCGAGGACTAACACGAGCTTGCAGGCCGGCTTTCCCTTCTTTCAGCTTGATCGCTTTCTCAAGGTCCTTGTTCAGGATCTCAACCGTCACGTCGCCATAGCTGAAGAATTCCCAAACTCTGCCACGGATAAGGTCAAAACTGGCGGTTTGATGCACGACCGCCGTGTCGCTCGCATCGTCACACCCGGCACTCTAATAGATGAAAACTTCATGGACCCGTATGCAAATAACTACGTCATGGCTATCTATATCCCCCGAGAACCACCGTCGTTGCTGCCCTCCCCTGCTGGGGCTGCCACTCCTCATGCGGGACTGAACCCGGATCGGTCCTCGCCATCAGCCCACCATTCGTCAACTTACTCAGCGATTTCCGCTTCCGCTCCCGCTGCCGCTGCCGTCAACGAAACCCCTGAGACCACCGTGCCACTAGGCCTGGCGTGGCTCGACCTTTCGACTGGCCATTTCAGTACCCAACAGACCAACGTTGCTTCCTTACTGTCGATCCTTTCCCGAGTCTGTCCGCGTGAGCTTGTGCTTGACCAGGACTTGGAGTCGCTTCCAAATCATGACATCCATACTCTTCTGGCCGACGACCGTCACCTCATCACCTACTCGTCCCAGGGTGGCCTGCTGAGTCCGTCCGACTGGACGCCCATGCTCGAGGCTCCCCTGCCTGAAGGTGCTGCTGCTGCCTTCTCCCCAGAAGAGGTTTCCGCTGTTGCTCTCGTGCTTAATTATGTCGAGGATCGTTTACAGGGTATGAGCGTTAAGCTTCAACCTCCGACGCGCCATGAGCATATGCAGATCATGGCTCTGGACAAGAACAGTCTCCGAGCTCTTGAAATCAAGCAGACCATACGAGACGGTGCCTTTCGTGGAAGCTTGTTGCATGCCATCCGCCGTACGGTTACCAAAAACGGTGCGCGATTGCTCAACGAGTGGTTGAGCTCACCATCGACGTCGTTGGACGTCATCACTGCCAGACAAGACTTGCTCGCTCGCTTTCTTGCGGATGAAGATCTTCACGATTCTATTATACTTCTTCTACGGCGTAGCCATGATTCTCAGCGTTTAGTGCAAAGGTTCGCGTTGGGCCGAGGCGATGCTGATGACCTATTGGATCTAGCCAACACTATACGTATTACTGAGGAGATCGTGTCGCTTCTAGACCGTGCTCTAGCCTCGCTGGGTGATAGGTCTCCGTCTGACTGTCTCGCCTCTTTATCGTCGAGAATTAGTCTCAAAGAGCCCGTGAAGCTTGCTCGTCGTATCAAGAAAGCCATCGATGAGGAAGGTATCATCCAACAGCATGAGGTCGAAGACTCAGAAGCTAGCCAGATGCTTACCCTTGCTGAGAATATCGTTACAGCTGAAGGCTCGCTAGAAGATGCCGCTGTATTACCAAAGACGAAGCGGAAACGTCCAACCTCTCTCCGAGACTATTACGCCGACGACAACGAGGCGTGGATCATGAAGCCTGGGGCTAGTCGCACCCTTGAGCGGCTTCATGAAGAACTGGCCTCCCTTGTCGAGGAGAAGGCTTCCCTGAGCGAGACACTGCGTGAGCGTCTAGGCGCTTCAACCCTTACCCTGCGTTGGACTCCTGGTTTGGGACACATCGCTCATGTCAGGGGCAAAGATGCAAAGCTATTGACCGATATCAAGACACTCTCCGCCAGCCGATCCACGCGATCTTTCTACCTTCACGAATGGACCAATCTTGGCCAACGTCTTGACCAATTGCGCGTTCAGATCCGCGCCGAGGAGCAAGCTGTGTTTCACTCGCTACGCGAGCACGTTGTGCGTAACCTCGTCAAGTTACGCCGCAACGCCGCCGTTCTTGACGAGCTGGACGTTACGACCTCCTTTGCCCGGCTCGCACGCGACCAGAACCTCGTCCGGCCGATACTCAATAACTCGACCAGTCATACCATCATTGGCGGACGGCATCCAACCGTAGAGGGTGGTCTCTCTGAGCAAGGACGCAGCTTCGTCCGCAACGACTGCCTGGTAGGTTCGCCAGTCGACGGGAGAATCTGGCTCATCACTGGACCGAACATGGCGGGCAAGAGCACTTTTCTTCGGCAGAGCGCGCTCATCACCATCATGGCCCAGGTAGGATGCTACGTGCCGGCATCATACGCAGAGCTGGGCATCGTAGATGCAATCTTCAGTCGAGTCGGCTCGGCGGACAACCTATACCGCGACCAGAGCACCTTCATGCTTGAAATGCTGGAAACTGCGCAGATCCTCAAGAAAGCAACACCTCGATCTTTCGTCATCATGGATGAGATAGGACGAGGTACAACTCCCGAAGATGGAACAGCGGTGTCATATGCGTGTCTACACCACTTAGCGACCGTCAACCAATGCCGCACTCTGTTCGCGACGCACTTCCATGCAGTCGCTGACTTGGCCGCAGCAGAGGGTCTCTGTGAACCAAATCGCGGCATCGTACAGCCATATTGTACGGACGTGGAAGAGGATGGTCAGGGTGGTTTTGTCTACGTGCACAAATTACGAAGGGGAGTCAACCGGCAGAGTCATGCCTTGAAAGTCGCAAGACTTGCGGGACTGCCGAAACGGGCTATCGACATGGCACGGAGTGTATTGGAATGTCATGCCACGACTTCGAACGAGGAATGCCAGGAGGCGAGCCGGAGTGGAACAGGATAAAACGGAAGATACGAGGATAATCACACGATTATGGTCTCAGAGTTAAAGCCTGGTAGCTACCTGTGACTTGAAATGTACGTTAGCAATGATACCCCATGAAGCAATTGTACAGTGAATTTGAGTAAAAAAGATCGGTCATAAGTTGTTGTTGTTTTGTAAAAGTTTCATCCATGAGATTCAGGGTTAAAAAGCTCTTGTTACTTTTTTTAATCATAAGAAATGGGGTAACGTAAAGGGATCTGTAACTAACCTTATAGGTGCAAGCGACTGTCGGACTAGGTCAACGATCAATCAGCTGTTGTCACTGCATGTAAACCTGGCGAGTGTTTGTGACCGTCGTAAAGGCTCAATTGTCCAGCAAGACGATCTATGTACCCATTTTCAAGATCCATGAATCGTAAACCCAATCGATACCCGAGATACCGGTCCGTTACCATCATCGCATGGCTAGACTTAGTCGCTGAGGACTTGTTAGCATTCAGATTCATAAAGGGCATCGACTGAACAACGTACAAAAGACCACCGAAGCCCTCATCGTCAGAGCCCTCCTCCTCGGAATCATCCTTCTTCTCCTCAGCAGCGGCAGGGGCATCACCGCCGGCGGCAGCGGCGGCGGGAGCAGCCGAAGCGTAAGCGTCGGGGTTGGCGATGCGGTCCTTGAGCTCGTCAATCTCGGGCCAGCTGTACTCGGTCTCGATGGCGACAGCGAGGACCTTCTTGTACGAGTTGACGACGGAGTGGAGGACGGAGGGAAGGGTGGGGTAGTTAAGAGCCAGCGAGACGGTGGCAATGGTGGCAATGGCCTTGGACAGAGTAGCAAGGAGCTGCTCCTCACCAATGTCGAGGACGCTGGCGGGGAAGGCCTGGCCCTGGTCGTAAACCTGGGAGATACCCATACCGTAGGTGAAGGGCGAGATGTTGAGCAGATTGAGCAGGGTAGCCTCGGAGGGGCCGACCTTGCTACCGGCCTCAATGAGCTTCAGGTCGGTGGTGATTTCAATGGTACCACGGGCAATCTTGGTGGGGACACCGAGAGCCTGGAAGAAAGAGGTCTTGCCGGGCTCCATACCAGTGTTGCCAGCAGGGACCCAGACATCATCGGGAGCCATGGCACCAGCACGAGCGGGAGCAGCGACCTTGTTGGCAAGGATAACATCACGGATCTCCTTGAGGTCGGAGTTGGTGAAGACGAAACCGACGTTACCCTTGACGAAGGGCAGGAGACGCTCGTACTCGGGGGTGTCGAGGACGAAGGTCTTCAGGGCTCGGCGGACCTATTTGCGGCATTAGCAACCGGGTACGACACTCTTGTTGGAACGAAACATCATGCTCGTCGCGAGCACGCTGTGCAAACGTACCATGGTGTTCTTGCCCATCAGGACAACACCCTTGCCGCGGAGAGCCGATCGGATCTCGTGCATCTGCTGGGAGGAGACATTGTCAATCTCGACAATGAAGATGGACTTGAACTCCTCCAACAAGCCCTTGAGCTTGTCGAAGTAGCCGCTCTTGTTTGCAGACTTGCCCCCCATATCTTCTTAGTTATGAAGGCAGGTTGTTTAAGGGCAAGGGAATGGGTATAGTTGGATGGTAAATTGGTGACTTGAGGTTGTCGTGATGGAACTAGAAAACCCGATTTTCAGAGCCTGCGACAAAAATTGTGTGTTTGGTCGTCTCTCACTGTTAGGGCTAAGGGGCACTAGTCTTCTTCGGGGTCTTCTGTGGGGCAGCTGGCTCAGGTAGGGGTACATCGATGATGTATCTTTTTTTCCGTCTCTTGGCTGCATGAGAAGCTCCACTACAAGTCTAAAAGATTGATTGATGAGAGTCGTGAAGTGAAGGCTCACTGCTACATAACGACGGGCTTGTCGCATAACTTCTAACGCCGGTTGACAGCCCCGAGATAACGATGAAGATACCATATAACGCCGTTCACGTTACTGGTGGTGTTCTCTTCGCTGCCAGAGGAGGCAGGATTCACTCATTCAACCCGGACAGCGGTGCCCATCTGTCTACTTGGAAGCATCCCGATGTCGACAAAGTGACTGCAGCCGTCAAGGCTGTAGCGGAACAAGTTGAAAACGAGACAGCCGTAAGTGCGGCTCCTGAAGCTCTTGAGACGAGAGATGAAGATGAGCCGCCGGCTAAGAGGCAGCGACGAGATGACTCCCAGGTCGACGACGAGGCAAAGAGCACTCCTGATATTACTCATGGGACTGAGGCTACCGAGGCTCCGGCAGAGAACCAGGATGAATCTTCCGCAAAGCGAAAGGGAAAGAAGGCCAGAAATAGGCAGAACAATGAGAAGCAGTCACGCGCAAAGGAGCAACACCACATTTCCCATGTTCCCGATCGTCCTGTCATCACCCACTTGACGAGCACCGCGGATGGAGAGCACCTACTTGCCATCACGGGTCACGATAAGGTTATCTGGGTATTTGAGCATGACGGAGCCGGGAAGCTCACTCAGCTCAGCCAAAGGTGAGGGCACCTACAAGGAGCAGGTGTCAATGGTACAGATCTAACACATCTACAGAACGATGCCCAAGCGCCCCAGCGCTGTTTCTATCGGCCCAGACTCTCAGATTGTCTGCGCTGACAAGTTCGGCGATGTTTATGCGCTCCCTCTATTGCACACAACTCGCGATAGCTCCGCAACTCCTCGGCCTCCTGCGCCTTCCCCAGCCGTGGCGGCAACCCCCAAGTCGGCTTACAAGCCTGCGGCAAACAACACAACCGTTCACTCGAAGCGCAATCTCCGCGCGCTAGTCAACCAGCAGCGTCACATGGAGCTCGCCACGCGGACCAAAGAAGAGGCTGCAAAGGCCGGTCCTGGTTTTGAGCTGACGCTTCTCCTGGGCCACGTCTCCATGCTGACATCGCTTGTGCTGGGTGAGAGCGATGGACGCCGCTACATCTTGACCGGCGACAGAGATGAGCACATCAGAGTATCGCGATACATCCCGCAAGCATATGTCATTGATGGATTCTGCTTTGGACACAAGGAGTTCGTTGGGTCCATGGTCGTGCCTCCCTCGAGGAATGAGATCCTCGTCTCTGGAGGTGGTGATGAGGAATTGTACGTCTGGGACTGGAAGGCTGGCAAGCTGCTGTCAAAGATTAGCATTCTTTCCCTCGCGAAACAGATTGCCCCTGAGCTGACCAAGGTCGCCGTCTCTGGTCTTCGAACTATGGTCTACCCTTCAGAATCTGGCGGGCTGGTGTACGTCCTAGCTATATGTGAAGAGTAAGCGCAGCATCCCATTCCACCACTGCTTAGCTGCTTTACTAACTATTCATAGCGTCCAAGCCATATTTTCTTGGCAACTCACCAGCGAAAACACTCTCAACCACCCAGCCGTCATTCAAGTACCCGGAAACCCCCTCGACATAGCCATCATCCCCGCAGACGGCGATGAGCCCCCGAAGCTTGCTGCGGCGATTGACCCTGGCGAGACTGTCCAGGCACAGAGCCTTAACATATACTCGCTTACCGACACGGACCAGAAGTTGGCGACCAAGTCAACAGTCGTGGTCGATGATGGGGCTTTGGAGGTGGAGGAGACGGACGTCACTGACAAGGTTGTGCGTACGCTTCTGTACACGACAGGCAACCTTCGAAAGCAGCAGGGAGAGGACGCGGGCGGTGAGGAGCAGGATGCGCCGGTGGCAGATGCTACCGAAGACTAGGCCGGCGTTGGATTACTGTTCAAATATGTTTAAAAGGGGCCCCTTACTGTTTCCAGGGTCGATGTGTTACGTCTGGATAGCACAAGTCCACAGTGGTCATGATCACAACGTTGGAGCGAAAAGTGAAATCGCAAATAAGTCATCAATTCATGGCGTACGTCTGCAACGAACTCATGGAATCGTCTAAGTACCTTCAAACGCCTAGCAGCCAGATCGAATGCTTCCCACCATAACCAGTACGATCCGCCAACAAAGCGTATGTATCTAAGCTCTCCCTCCACTCCCTCCTAATCATCATTGCGCTGAAAAGGAAGATTAAAAAATATGGTCGTCAATCCCCGTTTTTGGTATCATTGAATTTGTAATGACTATACGACGGGAAGCACAAGGCGAAAAAAACGCACCCATGCCCCAGTGCTTCAATCGGCCCCTGCGTGACTACAGCGTCGTGTTACCGTGATAGAGGCACAGAGGACTCATCACCACGAGGACCACGTCGTCGCTATCATGTTGCAATGGTCGCCTAGATCGAACGCCCCAGTATGTGCACTTACTGCGAAGCACACTGGACACGTTCAGCACCAGGGTGCTCGTCATCGTCCTCGTCCATCATGCCTTCAGCGTTGCCAAATACTCGGCTCTGGGACTGGTTGTCGATATCTTCCAGATCGGCGGGCTCGGCCATGGCTTCGGGGGCGGGGACGTTCTGAACAGCAGGGGGGGGCAAAACCTTGCGCAGAGCCTCGAAAGCTGATTCGTCGGTTGTCCAGTTCTTCTCGGGGAACTTGACGCTGAACTGAATGTACATGTTTCCGAAGTCGTGGTGCCTAGGGGAAGGCATGCCCTGGCCGCGGACCATCTTGACAGCACCTGTTCAAATATTAGCTTCCAGCGAGTAGTTAGAGAACCAACGGTGTATTTGACGTACCTTGAGAGATAGCCTCGCCAGGGAGGATATCAATGCTAAGCCATCGCTCGTCGAGGTGCTCTATGTAGATGGTTCCACCAGCAAGAGCAGTGACAAGCTCGATTTCGCAGTTGTAGAGCAAATCGTCCTCCTTGCGGGTGAAACGGGGATGCGGTTTCTGCTCGATCTCAAAGACTACATCGCCAGCCTCAACGCCTGGTGCCTGGTCGCCCTCACCTCGGAACTCGACCTTTGTACCACTTCGGACGCCCTTATCGACATGAACGTGGAGGACCTTTCGGTCGACAACGGTCTTCTTGCCATTGCACTGCTTGCAACGGTCCTTCTCCTTGATAACCTCGCCCTCTCCGTTGCAGTCAGGGCAGACTGTCTGGAATCGCTGGATCATGGGACCCATCTGGCGCATCATGGTCTTCATACCGTGGCCGTCGCAGCCAGCGCAACGCTTGACGGCGCCATCCTTGCCACCAATGCCCTCGCACTTGGGGCAGATGATGGACCGTTGCAGAGCCAACTTAGAGATCTTGCCGCGGTAGACGTCTTCGAGGGAGACTTTGTGGGTGTGGTGGATGGTGCGAGCCTTGGGGGGGCCTCGCTGGCCGCCACCGCCAAACATACCGCCCATACCGCCAAAACCACCGCCGCCACCGAAGAACTGGGCAAACAGGTCCTCAGCAGCCATACCGCCGCCGCCGCCAGCACCACCCTCGAGGCCAGCCTCGCCATATTGGTCGTAAACACTTCGCTTTTGAGAGTCGGAGAGGACTTCGTATGCGTGCGAAACTTCCTTGAACTTCTCCTCGGCTTCGGGGTTGTTGGTGTTCTTATCTGCATTGGTGTTAGGAGAGAGCGCCGGTACATCGTTGGCAATAAAGATAACGTACCAGGGTGGTACTTGAGAGCGTTCATCTTGTAGGCCTTCTTGAGTTCTTGCTCAGTGGCCGTAGGGGAAACCTGGTAAAGTCGCTTAGCGAGAGTTCCGTACATGATTGACAGTCCGGTAACTTACCCCAAGGCAATCGTAGTACTTGGTTTCCTTGACCATGGTTGCGGCTTGTTTATGATCGACTCGTAGGAATTCGGTGAGAAATGAGGATTGGTAGCGACGCTGGAAAGATTGAAACTTCTGAGAGGTCTGATGTTAGTTAGTGGGCCAGGACGAGGCAAAGAAGGACAGTCATGTAGCGGTTGCTCGCAAGGGGGGGGGATAACGCAGTTAGCGCAGCAGCAAAACATGAAAGAGTCAGACACAGGAAGATGTTGCGACCAAGAGATAGAACAACGGCAGCATGCCCTTTACTGGGGATCAAAAACGGTTTCTTTCTTTGCCTACCTAGTGCTCCAAAGGGTATCTGCAACTCCGTTTGGCGGGGTTGTTCTGAGATTGGCTTGTTGAAAAAGAATCCAACAAGGGAGAACGGCAGTGAGAAGCAGGCAGGAGTCGTCGCGAGAGATGAAGATCAGAAGATCAGGAGGACGTCAGGATGCGAAAGATGAGGCAGGAAGAAGGAGTGCCGCGACAATGATGAAAAAAGAAGTTCTTGATCAACAACCTCGAAGCAGAGATTAGGCGCTTGTGGGTTGAACGGCTTTTGAGAGGGAGAGCAGGCTGTACACCAGAGTCGCCCGGGGTGCGGGCGCGTGCGCCTCATGGAATTGTATGGAAGAACGTCGATTCTGTGGCGGTGCTGATAACGCAAGACTTACTATGAAACGGCCCACCTACTCTACCCCGTACAGCCTGAAAGCGTGTACGGATAAGCTCAAGATGTCGCGGTGAGATCTAGACGAAGCGACCACGAAGAAATCTCTAGAAGAGCCCTATCGAGCTTGATTGATCTGCACAGTACAATGGTAACCTTTCAACTCTGCAAGTTATTCACGCATGTGTTGTATTCGATTGTCGACATGGAGGGATGAACATCGGAGAACCGCAGGCTTGGAGCCAGCATGCGATAAGTCAGGGGGAAGGGGCGTCATAACGTGGCTTACCAAGTGCCTCACTAACATCTCTGCCCCTCCTGAGCGCCATCGATGAGCGGCTCTCGAGCATAGTCCTAGCGTTTTTTGGTCTTTTGGTTCTCCGCCGCCAACACCACCTCAAGGGTCTCGGGATGGGAAAGGGTACAGTACATGTTGCTGCACTGTACGTACCGCGGAACTGCTCTCGGCTTGCGTAACTCCGGAGAAGCGGGCTCTGTCGACGGCAAGTTATCCTCTAATTAGTGTTGTATCTTTTCCCTTCCCTTCCCTTATTAGTAGTCTTCTCCGCCAGGGTCTTGAGTATCTCCCACGGACGATGGAGTCGCATAGTACCCAGATCCTGGTAAGCCGGCAAAAGCCTGCTTCGCGAAGCTGGTTTGGTGGTTTGTGTTGAAAGGAATCCGCACAAGCTACGCACAGATGACGATACTAGTTATGAAGATCCTTCCTCTTCTCTTAAGCAAAAGTCCTCCTCCCTGGCTTTGTGAGGTCGCACTGTAGCATGTAACTTACTACGTAGTAGAATACTGCTTTTGCATGTTTGAGCGTCAGTTTCCAGCCCTGCACTCTCGAGCCTCAGTCATCATCCGCTCTGCCCTCCACTAGAAGTCATCTCAACTTCCAGAGCATTCCGTCCCTCTGCGACTTGGAACTGCTGTAGCATTCATTCAACACCAGCCCCTCCATCTGTTTCCACATCACGACTTACTTCTTACGTCATATCTCACGATCAGTCGCCTACTTACTGGTATGCTTCATCGAGCACGTACCGCTAAAGCGAGGTGAGCTGAAGTTTAGTAATCGGGCATGGTTAAGAAAGTCTGCGAATAGGGTCAAGTAGCTGGTCCGTCGCGCTCCCAGGGCACGTCACGAGGAGAGCTGCATCACGAGCTCTAACCACTGTACGTGATATTACAGAGTGTTCTCCGAGCTTCCAACTCCGAGCCCTTCCTTGCCGCCATGATGACTGTAAACACCAACCGCCAAAGCACACGCGAGAAGGGAGAATGGTATCATGAAATATGCTCAGCTAAACAAACGCTCTCTCTCTCCTAATAACAGACAGGCCGGGTAGTAAGAATAAGTACAGTGCGAACACTCCGGGCCAGAGGAGTTCAACTTGCCATTATCCACGCCCCCTCTTAATCGACCGCCCCGTCTCGAGGTCCCTGTGCAGTCGTCACAAAATCCCAATTGCCGCTTCAGCGGACCCAGTAGTATTTGGCTTTGCAATCTACGGAAGCTACAACAACGCGCTCACATGAATGCTTAAAATGCATCTTCAAAGGGACAGTCCACGCTGTCATGGCCATCACGCTCGCATACGGCGCACCACTTCTCGGCGTCCACGACACCGCTCTCCTTTCCAGCCACAGGTCCGGATTCCATAGGGTTGGGCAGGATCTTGACAGGGGGTGAGACAGGGTTTGGGCTCTTCGGTCGAAGGGGCGCCGGGGGCGCTGGGGCGTTGAGGGCAGTAGGAGTGAGTTCGTCACCAGTGTGATGCTTGTCGACCTCGGCCACGGCATCTGCCTTGGCAGTTTCGGGTCCGAACATGTTAGTACAGGTCAATATATCGTGCCCGTTAGTCTCGCAGATTTCGCACCACAATGTGCTAGACTCGGTTGCGTTGGAATGGTCGTCCATCTCAGGCATGGTATCCAGTGTATTCTTGCGTCCGTGTCCAGCATTGGAAAAGCGAGCATCGTGAGTTTGAGTAAGTGTAACGGTATCGTGAGAGTCTCGGAAAGACGACCTCTCGGTAGCCGTAGCGTTGCTTTGCCGGATACCCTCCAGCTCCTTCTCTAACTCCTCTTCGCGCTTGCTCTTCTTTTCTAGAAACATCCGCAATTCGGCTACTTGCCGCTCCAGATTGTCACGCTCGACTTTAACGGCAATGGTATCTGCTCCGATGAGGGAGCGCCTCTGTGGCATAGGCGGCTTCTCACCCGATCCAGGCACGGAGTCTCGGCTCAGAGAATGGATGATAGCCTTGAGACCTCTAATCTCGTCATCCTTCTGCTCGAGCTCCTTGAACGATGCGGCATGCTCGCCACTGGAGTTGTTAAAGGCCTTTTCCCGTTCTCGACGTAGCTCTGTTCTGGTGCGCTCGACATCACCTCGTAGGAACTCAACCTCGCCCCGGGCTTCAGCTTCACCACGGCGCGCATCTTCCAAGCCTTCCTCCAGTTCCTGCACCAGCTCCTCAAGCTGCTTAAGTTGATTGGCCACGGCATCAACGTCGAGATTGCGTGACTCGAGCTCCCGGATGTCGAATATCAACTCTTCTATGCGCTTCTCATATACGCGCTCCGTCTCCGTACTGGCCAACTCCAGGGTATCAATGGTACTGCGGAAGTCGGCCCTGTGGGCATCAAACTCTGTCGTGAGCTGAACGATCTTATCACTCTTCTCCCGCAACAATTGGCGAAGTTGAAATGTGTCCTTATCGTCCCAGCTATTCCGTTGCGGTGGCCCGTCTGCCTGCTCCATGAGCCCTTGCAATTCGACCAAGCTGCCTTCCATATCGGCAAGGGTAGACGACTGCTCTCTTAGCTGTCTATCTTTTTCTTCTAGCTCCGCCCGTAGTCGTTCGAGCTCCTCGTCATTTGCCGCAGTAGCCCGCGAGGCTGGTCGAATCCTGGCATTGAACGACGAAACCGACCCGATACTACCGTTTGTCGTGGTTCGTTGTATGCCTACCGAGGTCGCATCATCCTCAAAGCCAGACGCGGAACCCATTGCGGATGTGCTCCTAGGCGCCATGTTCATGCTCGGAATGCGATCTAACCTGGAAGGCTGTTTCCTAGGGTCGCCCGCGGTCCCCCGTACACTCTGCGCGAATCGGTTCGTAGGGCTGGCATTTCTGGGAGGCCCTCTCGCTGGCGTCGCCAACGTAGGTCGAGGTCCTGGCGTAAGCTGATTTCGACGAATGGGAGATTCTGCGCGGGACACAGAAGTCCTCGGGGCTCGTTTGCCCATGGGACTCGAAACGCGTGTGCCAGGGCCAACAGATTTGCTAAACTTGTGGAGGCCCGGCATTGGAGGTGTGTAACTTGAGGATTTCTGGTCGGTAGATCGGAGACCACCGTATGTACTGGCACTTGGCGTCATCGGAAATGAGGGTCTCGGGTCGCGCTGGACAATGGCCTTCGATGAGGGAAGAAATATTCCGGCGCCGGGAACGTTGGTGTTAAAGTACGAAACACTAATGGAAGGGGATTGTCAGTACTTCGAGTCGAGTCGAGTCGCGCGCATACTAGCCCATGAAAGAAGAAGACATCAAGAGCTTACCCGCCAACGTCACCATTATTCTTGCCTCGCTCTGCGAACTCCGGGTTCAGTTCAACACCGGCAAATGTGCCCCTTTTGCCTTGAACGGATCCAACAAAGCGTACGGTACCTAGCATACCACCAGGCACCTCGACCGTATCGCCAACGGCAAGATCGCCGCCCATCGCTGAGCGGCTGGGAGTGGTGGGCATCATGTCGTGGGAAAAGGAATGGTCGCTCAGGACGGTATCGTAGGCGTAGGTCTCAGTAACATCGGGAATACTAGCGAGTGAGCTGGGGGTCAAGGCGACCTGGGGCTGGGACGGCTTGCGACCAAGAGGCAGACGTCGAACGGAAGGCGTAAGTCGCGGCTGATTGGGGCTCCCAAAGGCAGATTTGAGGTTGGGCGTGGAAGCGACAGTGTGAGGCTTTCGAAGAGCTTGCGACGACGTCTTGGATCGCTGTTGGGTGGTGGTCGTTGCAGAAGGCATTCTGGCGACGCGAGCCATGACTACTACAGTACTCCGTATCCGTACAGCTGACCTTGTTCGCGGTGGGCGTGTCTCATTTGCTTATTGCGCTGCAATGTGATCCGTACACACCCTCAACCTGTCCACAAAAGGTAAATTGGGGGGGGGCCAGGGTTGGCAGGCAGTTGGACGGCTTCCTCGCGGCGCCCCAGCGTAGTTCCCGTCTCCTAAGCTACCTGGCCTGCTCGAGATAGCCTGACGTGACGTCCTGACTGTGCTGGAACCAGGCGGGCTATGATAACAAGGTACCCGTAGTATTCGATCCCTGGTGAAAGAAGAGAGAAGTTGTGAAGCGGCAGGAAGACAGTGTGTCGTAGAGCAGTATAGACCACTAGAGTACTGCAGTAGCAGGGACACTAAAGCTGGTAACAGCAGATGGCGATGGCGATGGCGATGCTAGCTGAGATGGACCTGCCTCAAGTAAGCGGAAGAAGTGATTCGGATAGTAAAAGAAGCATGGATGCCATCACAATTGCAAGAGCAGTTGGGCGCCTTTTCTTTCTTTCGCATGACTGCTGGGCGAGCTCTTTGTTGTTTGCATGGGGTCGGGCGGCCCTGCAACGCAAGTCTCCACGCCTGCGAGGTCTCTGCTACGAATAACGAATACACTACGACTGGGCTAATACGTAACTTACTGTAGTGCTTTTGGCACTCGAGACGGGAACGGAGCAGTGGGGTCCCAGGAATACGTATGCAGTGGTAAGCGTCTCGGGTTCTCATAGTTCGCAATCACTCTCGCTGTTCCGTCATGTTCTGTTTACATGGATCCCTACCTACACGTCGCCACAGCATTGAATGCTACAGCCCAAAGCGGGCTCCAATAACAAGGGGGCATCGGGTGCGCTGAGTTGAGCTGACGGATCCATCATTGCCCAACGTATTCCAGAATCCTTTCTTCGGCCAATAGCATAGCATAGCATAGCATAGCATAGCATAGCATCGCCGTTGTATTGCATTGTATTGCGCTGCATTCTTGGTCTGGACACGATACGTCTCCATAAGTATCTAGAAAGGTTCGTTTGCTTTTCACAAGATGACACGGTGCACCTTGATCTCCGTGCTTCACCCAAGTCAAGGTTTTCTCCATGCCTTCCCTGCTCGAACTGGTGGGTCAGCGACGGCGGACCGAACAAGTCGAAAGTCCCCGAAATCAAATGTGATGACGAATGCCTAACTTTGACTGTGAACCCCCAATACATCCCATATACGTATACTAGTCTAGTCTAGTACCATCTGTCTATCAACGAACATACTTGTGAAGCAACTACCAATCGCAATAGCTTGTGAGAAGAAGATTCTCTTTCGACGCAGGATTCCCTGCTCTCCTCGATTTGCTCCGCTGCCGCAAGTAGTAATTATACACATTGGCGTTTCATCCATAGTCCAAGTGCACCCCGTTCGTTACACACGAACAACTTGTGTGGCGTCTTCTCTTAAGACCCCATTGTAAAGGTCATCGTGTGCCTTACATGCTGGGGGGAGGATCGTCGTATAGCAGTCGCATGAGCGATAGCTCACAAACTCGTGCTGCTCGGCGAGTTGAGCAAACGCCAAAATCGTTAGTCTTTTGTGGCCTGCATGTTCTCCCGGACTTCCAGCTAGTCGGCTTGCCTTCGTCATCTACCCATTACGCAGAAATCGGCGTCAAGCTAAAGCTACAGATGTCGGCCTGATGGTGCCTCTCAGAACACACAAGTCCAAATTCCAGACATACTCGTGCTTCTACTAAGACGGCGAGCCATGGTCCCGTTCGATGATATCTTCCCGTCCAAGTGGTCTTGTTCCATCGTTGAGAACCATGGCCTCACGATGCTGTCGTCTAAGTCGTTGTTCTTCGGCGGAATGTTCCTGTGAGCGAGGAACCTGCTGCTCCCCTGACTGTCCGTTCGGCAACTCTTCCTCAATTTCCATGATTAGGTCCGGGAGTTCACGGATCCGTCGTCTTGAGTTTTCCTTGTCGATTAAGCCCGCCCTTTCCAGTGCCTTAATCCCTCGCGGCGAATGCCTAAGCCGGGCCACAATCTCAACGATCCGGTTGTTCTTGAGCGCCATGTACTCTTTGAAGTTGTGGCATATCTCCTCCGGCTCGTTGCCCCAATCTTGTTTAGCGAGCCACTTCTCAACAAACCCGGCCTTGAGGATCATCTTTGTGCCGTAGTTGTTGACGAGCTCGAGAATAAACATGAGACAGAACCGCTCCGCCATGTCGCGGAGGTAATACTCATCCCAGTGGCTGTTTGTAAGTTTCGGTCGCTCATTATCAGTCAAACTTAGCTCGAGAGACCTCACGAGCGCAGAATACGCCTTGGCATTGTTGAGCTTGGCCAGTCCTTCTGTGCCTAGCAAAATTAGCGACCACCTCAGAGACTCAAGACTGACAAACACACCGATCGTTTGGCCAGTGAGAAGTGCCAGAGCGCGGAGACACTGCATGCGCTCATCGTAGTCTGGTCTAGTGATGCCGAACAGAAGCGACTCGGTGGTCTCTGCATCGTTTACAGCCCGGTCACAGAGGATTTTGATGGCAATTTCTCTAATGGAGTAGTTGGGATGGTCCAGTAATTTTTGAATTGTCTCAACTTGCAGAGCATCCTCGGTGTCTTGTGTGATATACTGAGTCTTTGGCTGAGTAGGAGGGATCTCACTGTCGTCGCGGATGATAGTGAGAGCAGCAACCACCGTACTGATAATTCCAACAGTGGCTAAGCCAAGGCTCGCAAGGACAACCCGCTCATCGCGACCGAACGTAAGCAGACTATCTGCCCAGCCCATAGTGCGCATACACTGTCATCGAGGTTGAGATGAAATGCGGAATTTACAATGGCCACCAACATATTCAGACATATCGTCGCTTGTCGTTCGCAGGCAGTAGCGATAATTTTGCCATACCCCACCGCCTTAAGATCTCTCTCTTTTTGGAGTAGCGTCGTACATGGCAATAGTGGGCCAGCCCATCCTTGGCCCCATACTGTACGTACCTCTGTTTCCCAACGATAACGATAAGGACTTTGAAAAAAAAATCCCAGATTCACATGGAGTCTGCGACTTGCACCGAGCAACCCTGACCTACGTTCGTTCAGACAAAATGGCCGGCTCTCAGCTCAAACGCCTTAAGGCGTCATTGAGAGAGCAGGGAATTGTCGGGCCACAAACATCCAAGAAGCAGAAGCGCAGAGCAGCCCAGGATGACCGCGCCAAAAACGACAAGCGGCTTCAGCGCGGGGTGGTGCTGGAGGGCATTCGCGAACAATTCAATCCTTTCGATCTGAAGCATGCAGCGCGCGGTCCCAAATTCGAGGTTACGACCAACCGACCTCCTCCACCAGGTGGCATCAAGGGCCGTCCGGGACAGGCCAAAGCTCTCAGCGAAGAGCGGGTAAGTTGCTCGACTCAGAGGCTTGAGAGCACCTACTGACCTTGCTCCGTAGCGCCGAGAGACCCTCCTCGTCGAAATGCAACGCCGAAACAAAGTAGGTGGTATTCTTGATCGTCGTTTTGGAGAAAATGACCCCACGATGGCGCCCGAAGACAAGATGCTCGAACGATTCGCCCGAGAGAAACAGAAGAGCCATAAGAAGAGCACCATGTTCGACCTTGAGGACGACGAACCTTCAGAGGGTCTTACGCATGGTGGAAAATCTTTGACATTTGAGGAAATGGACGATTTTGAAGAAGATGACCTTGAGGAAGACTACGACAGTGACGGTTCTGTCCGCGAGCGACAGCGGCTAAAGCGCATTCGCGCTCTCGCAACTGGTGGCGAGGATGCCGAAGATGAACCCGAAAACGAGGGACCAGAGCGGAAGAAGAGCAAGAAGGAGGTCATGGAGGAGGTCATTGCTAAGTCCAAAATGCACAAGTACGAGCGACAAGCGGCAAAGGACGAAGACGACGAGCTACGAAACGAGCTTGACAAGGAACTCCAAAACGTCACATGGCTACTCTCACAGACTCGACAGGGCTCCAAAGCTCACGATGCCGGCGATGGGCATGCCGCAACCATTGCAGGTGTCGATCGGGATGCCTTCGAGAAGAAGTTCGACATGGAAGTGAAGAAGCTCGCTCAAGACAAGAGAGCCCAGCCCGCGGACCGCACGAAGACGGAGGAAGAAAAACTAGGAGAGGAGTCCAAACGCTTAAAGGAACTCGAAGACAAACGACAGAGGCGTATGCGAGGCGAGGAGGTTACGGACAGCGAGGAGGAGTCTGAAGATGACAAGCGCAACAAGAAAGAGGCTGATGGAATGGACTTGGACGAGGACGAAGACGAAGAAGACTATGGTCTGGGAAGCGGAATCCGAGCACGACCTACGGCGACTGAGCTGGGCTTTGACGACGAAGATGACTTCATCATCGACGACGATCTTGTCGCAAGCGGTTCGGATCTGGAGCCGCTTGACAGCGATGATGAGGATGGTTCTGAGGCTTCCGGTGCTCAGTCAGATGAGGATGAGGAAGATGACTTCACGAAAGGTCTGCTGAACGAAGAGGAAGCCCGAAACCCTGTGTTCGAGGCCGACTCGTCGTCCAAGGCATCAGCAATCCAGAAGGGCGACGAGCAGGGACTTCCTTATACCTTCCCGTGTCCACAGTCTTGCAACGAATTCCGATCCGTGACGGCGCCGTACCCCTCCAAGAGCCTTCCTACGATTGTTCAAAGAATCCGTGCTCTCTACCACCCCAAGCTGGATAGCAAGAACAAGGAGAGGCTGGCGAAGTTCTCGGCAGCTCTGGTTGACTTCGTCGCCTCCCCTTGGGATCCGGAGACGTCCCCCTCCTTCAGTGTTCTAGAGAGCATCATCCGCCACATTCACTCTCTATCCAAGATGTTCCCCATCGAGATCAGCCAGCAGTTCCGCCTTCACCTGGAGCAGATGGGTGAAGAGCGTCCCCTGGCCCTGGAGGTGGGCGACCTGGTGCTGCTGAGTGCAGTCGGCACCATCTTTCCCACGTCCGATCACTTCCACCAGGTTGTGACGCCCGCGCTGTTAACCATCACGCGGTACCTCGGACAGAAGGTCCCGCAACACCTCTCAGACTACGCCACGGGCACTTACCTGTCAATACTTGCCATCAGCTACCAACAATTAGCGAAGCGATACGTCCCCGAGGTGATCAACTTCTCTCTGAACACGCTCTGCGCGCTGTCCCCCGTGGCGGCATCGAAGCAAACTGGCAGCTTCCCCCTCCACACCCCTCCGGCTGGCATTCGCGCCGAGAAGGCCACCAAGACAGTTTCAAGGCAGTTGAACTTCTCAGACTGCCTCGATAAGGACGTCTCCGGCGCACAAGCCGCTTCAGCCAAGGTAGCCATCATTGGAACTACGATCCAGGTGCTCGAGGTTGCTGCCGATGCATGGACGGCGAAGAGTGCTTTCCTAGAGACCTTTAATCAGGCTCTACCAGTTCTCAAGCAGCTGCACGGCAAGAGCTCGCGAGCTCATCTACCCTCAAGCCTACTAGAGAGGGTCGAGAAGGCTCAGGCCAAGCTCGAGCGCATGCTCAAGG
This sequence comes from Coccinonectria pachysandricola, assembly GCA_003693555.1. Classification (NCBI taxonomy): domain Eukaryota; kingdom Fungi; phylum Ascomycota; class Sordariomycetes; order Hypocreales; family Nectriaceae; genus Coccinonectria; species Coccinonectria pachysandricola. The sequence goes on along the minus strand of QUZF01000072.1, from coordinate 52,578 downwards.
TTGCGCAGCTATCCCGCCGTCCACTCGAGCTTCACCACCACAAGCCCCTTGCCATCAAGACGTTCGTGCCCAAATTCGAGGAAACGTTCGACCCAGACAAGCACTACGATCCGGACCGAGAGCGCGCGGAGCTGGCGAAGCTGCAGAAGGAGCACAAGAGGGAGCGCAAGGGCGCGCTGCGGGAGCTTCGCAAGGACGCCAACTTCATGGCACGCGAGAAGCTGCGGCTCAAGAAGGCCAAGGACGAGGCGTACGAGAAGAAGTACAAGAGACTGGTGGCGGAGATTCAGAGCGAGGAGGGTCGGGAGTCGAATGCGTACGAGAGGGAGAAGTCGGCACGCAAGAGACAGCGAGACAGGTAGATGGATATCCCGGAGTAGAATACCAACCAACCAACCAACCAACCGATCAACATGGTTTCTTTCACTTTATCAAGTTTTATTCACATCATCCCGAGGACAAATGCTATGAACATTTCTCCACTCATCGTTCGCCCTCAAAACCGAGTATCTGCTCGTCCAACATGTAGCTCGGTCTTGCTCTTGAAAACCCCAGATATCGATTTAATATTCAAATGTACACACAGTCAAAATAACATACCAATGCATAATTCACCTTTCAAAGCTTGTTCTGCGACGGGAGTAGTAATAAACAAGGAATCGATACAGCGTGCACAGTGCGTAGATTAGTCTGCTCGGAGCATGGGGGCGGCAGTCTTACTAGCTTATAGACAGTGTTTGCCAATCAGCACTGTGCTTTGGATCTCCATATCCATGTCCACGATTTCCTTGCCTCTTCAATGTGAAGTTTAAAGCCGTTGGCCAACTTCTAGCACCATCAGAGTCGCGTCCTCTCACGGCTTACACAACATAGGCCGGCTTATCTCGGAAGCTCAATAATGCGACATCGTTCCTCCATACAGCTACTCTGTTTATAACTATATCCGTGGCTCAAGATCTGCATCCGCGATGAGCACTTCACCTCGGAACGGCGCAACTGCGTCAGACGACGAAGACGATGACTACATGAACATGGCGTTCGAGGATCCAGCACCAGTCAAGGAAACCTCTATCCAGCGCACAGAACGTCTCAAACGCGAATCTCGCGCAAGAGGCTTGGTCAAATCCAAGGCTCAGATCGCCGAGGAGGAGGAGGCCGCTCGGGAAAAGGCACTTTCGACGTCATTGCTAGATGACCCAAAAGCCAAAAAGAGCAAAGGCCTCGCCATGATGGCTAAGATGGGCTTCACTGGTGGCGGACTGGGAAAGAAAGCGGAGGAGGGCGGTAGTGAGGGGAGGACGGAACCGATCAAGGTCAGCATCAAGGAAGATCGGTCAGGTATCGGGTTGGAGAGCGAGAAGAAGAGGAAGCTGCGTGAGGCGGCAGCGGAGAGGGAGGTCAAGGTTGCGAAGATGGATCCCTTTGAATATCGAGATAGGGTGAGGCAGGAGAGGGAGCAGGAGAGGCTCGAGAAGCAGCTTTACGCTGCTCAACGCCTTGCGGAGGGTCTGGATGAGGATAACTTGGAAGCGCAGCCTGCCACGACGGGCAACGGTACATCACCACAGGATGACAATGATGAGCCGGAGGATTCCAACCCCGTGAGAAAACCAAGGCCTATCTCCTCACGACCTCTCAAGTCTGTTCCCGTGCTGTATCGGGGTCTTGTACGCCACCGGGAGGAAAGAGAGCGCGATCGGCGGATGCGCTACGACCTGGAGCAATCCCTGTCTCGCTTACCGACGTACGAGGACGATACCGAAGATGCGGATGACAAGAGGGCTCTAGGCAGGGGACAATCCGTTTACGTCACTGCAGAAGATCTAGATGAGGAGGACGAGGAGCTGGATGCCTTCAACGCGCTAGAGGTGGGGGAACGACTCAAGTTGCTGTTGGGGCACCTGCGAGAGAAACACCACTACTGCTTCTGGTGCAAGATGGCGTATCCAGACTCGGAAATGGAGGGGTGTCCGGGGCTGACTGAAGAAGAGCACGACTGAGACGGCGACGGAGACGTTGTTTGAATCGCACCCAAACGTCGAGTGTTTCTTCTGCTGGCCTTTGCATTGGCTACCGTTCTACCAACACCAAGTCCGCAGCTCGAGAACAGGTATTGGATCTCATGAGCGGAAACCAACACCCGGCCGCTCTCTGCCGCACATGCTCGTGTCTGGTTTTGCTTAATCAAACATGGCTTCATCTCGAGGTGAGGTGAGGTTCAGCAGCTAACTGTTTCAGTATCTGGAAAGGTAACGGCGTTAGACGATAGCCTTGACATATCGGATACCAACTACTTCAATCGAAACCAGCATGGGCAAGACTTTACGGGTAAAACAAGTGTTACGCTGAAGAAATTAAGTTTGCTGGTGAGGCAATGGAAGCGAATGGACCTGGCTGTCGAAACCCTCATATCACGACATCTTTGGTACGTAATCGTGATTCTCACACAGTGTCAGAGGGTTCTATGATGATTTAACCCGCCAAGAGCGCCGCCATTTTACACCAGTTTGCTAGGTAGTCTACTGTGACTTCTATAAAGATTGTTGCATACAGTCAGGGCTTTGTGCGCTGACCCGTGACTGCTCCTTCAGCGACGTGTTTACCTCTTCTTTCCACGTCTCTTGCTGGCCTTGCCTCCCGACTGGGCGCCAGATGCCTTCGCTTTGCTGAGCGAGTCGGTGCTCTTGTCCAGGATCTCGAAATCCTCGCCGGCGGAGTCAGTACTGGGAGTAGGCTGCGCCACATCCGAATCATCTTCGACATCGGAGGAGTCAAGCCCTGCATCGTCAGACTTCTTGGGCAGCAGGCGACCGACAGTTTGACTGAAGAAAAATACAGGCACGCGACAAACGGCCGTGTCCTTGAAGGTCGGCTGGGCAAGCTCATTGGGCTGTGATGGGTTTAGCTTAGGCAGAGAAACTTGCGGGTTGGTGGTTACTCACGTCGAGAAGGAACTCGTTGACATTTCCCTCGTCGTCTTGTTCCTCCAGGTATACATCACCAACGGAGTCGACGACAAGAATTTTACCATTCTCGGCGACAACCCTTTTCTTGGTGCCGGTAGGCCCAGCAGGGGCGGCCGATGCCTCTCTCGAGGATTCCTGAGCCTTGCGGGCCTTCTTGGCCGTGGGCCGTCCTCCCTCACGCTTGGTCTCCTTCTCCTGCATCCTTCGCTGTCTCCTGTTCATGGGCTGAGGAGGACCTTCCTCTTCCTCCTCAGGCGCGAGAGAAGCGGGAGCAGGCGGCGCCACAGCCTCGGTGCCGGGAACGTTGAATCGGCCACCCCAGGCGCTGTCTCGCGCAAACTTGACGTACCGCTCGATGAATTCGCGCTGGCGCTTCCAGCTCATGTACAGGATGTAGTAGTGGATGCCTCCGCCAACGACGAGGAACAGGCCGATGAAGACGGTTCCCAAGCCTGGGCGGTAGCGGTTGTAGTAGTAGTCGGTACCCTTCCAGAGGGGGAAACCATTGGAGAGGAAGTGATCATATCGATCTCGCTCGGGGCCGCGCAGGATGTTGGCAATGAGGGAAAGGCGCGCCTGAGCATCGACGGCCTCCTTGACCGCAGTCTTGACCTCGGACGAGGTGGGCGTCTTCGCATTGGGCGTCTTGGCTCGCTCGGCCTTGATTTTCTGCTTCACCTTGTCGGGATGAAGGTAGCGCGTCTTGAGACGGTAGGCCTTGGTAATGTCGTCGATGGACGCAGAGGTAGGGATGCCGAGGATGTCGTAGAAGTTCTTGGACGAATCCGTCTCGTGTGCCGAGATCTCGTCGCGGATGCGAAAGATCTCACGATCTAGACTCTCATATCAGCAACCGTGTGTGCATATTAATGGCGATCCCCGATGGGGTCAACGTACCCTCCTTGCTCCAAGCTGCAGTCAGCGGACTGAGCAGGGTCAGGAGACCTAGGGAGAAGACCGAAAACTTCATCTTAATGTCACGCTGATTGTGCAGACGGGGCAAAAAGTGAGGTTGTGCGTGGTACAAATCCAGTTGCTGCAAGGTTTTAAAATTCCACGTCGCAGAGACGAGGCCAGCTGTCCACTCAAGCTACGGATACTGTACCTCAAGTTATCCCAGGGGGGGCGGAGCGTTGACCAACAGCGCCAGGGAGCCTAACGGTACGCGCCTTCGAAGAGATGGACCCCTTGCTTTCGAGGTTAATCACCTTTAGCGCTGTTGCTGCGACAGGGGGGTGCAAGCTACGGGAAGAATAGCGCCATGTGGGGTGCGCTGAGGTACCATCTTGAGCAACGACTTAACTTAGCTTACCCTGTGATGAAAATGCTTGTTTCTTTTTTATCAACGGTGACGATATCGTTGGTGGCAGAAAAGCGTTGATCACTGATCGGGGTCGGAGAACTTGGTTAGATTGGATGACAGGAGTTTTTCCCATGATGACAAGAAGGAGTGTGTATGTTAGTTAATCTTGAGAACCGGGCAGGGTTCTCAAGGATCTCACGGATGGTACAGATACACGGGCGAACAATGTCTTGCTTTGCTACTCTGCCTCAATCCTAAGCACATCTAACAAGTACTATTTGAAATTCACTGTAACCTGTTCGGCCATGGCGGTGCAACAAAGAAAAGGCCAGCAGGTTAGGTTCTATTGACCCTTATTCGCGCCTAACACGCTGAGCATCGAAGGGGAGCTGAATGAGGTCCACATTAGATGTAGACTTGATATCGGTTTTCTACTGGGCCGTATAGTAATCAATAAACTCTGAAGGTTCAACAACCAGAAAGCAATTTGGCGCAGTGGAAGCGCGCCGGGCTCATAACCCGGAGGTCGCACGATCGAAACGTGCAATTGCTAGGTTTATTCTTTTGCTTTTTTGTATACCTGAATATGAGTATCTTTCGTTCTTCGCACAGTTTATTTAGAGACTTATTTTTCTTGTCCTCCCCTTTATACGGTAATGTCTGCTAAAGACTTTTTGATCGGATCAGATTTAGGCCCATGCAATCCAGTCTAGGAAATTCAGACTGTCATGAACGTTCCTGCATCGAGCGCCAGGCCTGGATATGATTACACAGGCTGAACATACTCCCCCAATTCAGATTGGACGACTGTGCTTGAGAAATGTGAAAGGGTCGAGTAGCGCGTATAGTATCACTTGCTGCTTCGTCCTCCGTTAACGGGCAGAGCTGCCATCCCGACAGCCACCGTCCTCATCTCTGTCCCAGAGCATCAGCGGATGCAGCGATAAGAAAGAACCGTAGCCTTCACATATAGGCAAAAGAAAGAACCGGGCAGCGATGGATGGCCTCTTTGAATGAACACCGTCCCCGTGTAAAAAAGGACCAAAAATAACCAAGTGTCTCGGGGAGAACAGCTTAGCAATTGCACGTTTCGATCGTGCGACCTCCGGGTTATGAGCCCGGCGCGCTTCCACTGCGCCAAATTGCTCTATTGCTGATGAGATGTCGGTCGTCTCATTCTGCTCAAATCCGAGCTTCTCGATCCGCTTGCTGGTGGTGCAGCGGGGGCAGGCGGGGCAAACCCTACCTACGGTATGTTAGCCATCGGGCCTCAGAGGTGCCTGATCCCGTGAACGAGACTAGACTAGCATACAAACGAGTACTCGGACGAGGACAATACCGCCACTCCATCACCCCGTGGGCTGCTACCAGCATCCTACTGTAGCGTAAACTTGCTGGTGCTGCCGCCAGTCAGCAGCCAAGAGGAGCAAAAAGAGTCAAAAAGGAGAATGCCTAGCAATTGCACGTTTCGANNCACTGCGCCAAATTGCTTTCTTCGGAGATGTTCGTCGGCTGCCAAACCAAAACGATGAAGGCTCGCGTCCCTGCCCTAAGCCCTTGCCATCGGCCCCGCCTTTGGACTCATGGTGGGTTTGGCTCGCTCAACGATCTGACGTTGCCCAGATAGATCAGATGGGCAAGTTACTGCAGTTGAACTGTTGCCGTATCTGATGATGGCTGAGCGTTTGACAGTTCCTCTGGGGAGATGAAAGAGTGACGTGTGCTGGTAGCCGAGTCGAGGCGCATAGCCCCGGCGCGTGTTCACGCGGATGTAGGTGGTATACTCGGTAGTACAGTATGTAGCTTAGTACGTATCCGAACGAAACCTCGATATAAGAGCCGCCACATGCGCGGGGCCTTGTATCTTAGACCCCTACTCTGAGATCCCCAATCGGCTCGTCCCAGGTTTACTCTGTAGTAGGTACATGTGTAGCGCTGTAGTGCATCCTCTCCAGCCCCCCTCCCCTGTAAGATCATCCCGCACATCCTCCCAACCAGCCACTCGAATTTACGGCGAGTCCAGGCATCACCCACACGCAGACAGTTTGGACCTGCATTGTTTGTTCTGCATCTCAACCGCTAATCCATCCCCCCCCCCCCCGTTGGGAGACTGCCTCATGATCCTATCCTTACATCCCGTCGTCTAACGAGGCAAGTGGAAAATCCGAGATCCGCCTGACTTACACCGTCAGAAGCACGCTCTCACTGAAACCCCGTCACCCTCCTCCCCCCCGTCTCACTTCTTCAACCTCTCACAAACGCCACCGGTCTACATTGCCCATCTCGCCAAAGTGCAATGGGCTTCCTCGACGACGGAGCCTCCGTCATCTCCGGCCGCTCTGGTCGCTCTTCTCATAAGCGACGCTCATCGTCCCGCCACCACACCAAGAAGCGCCGCTCGCGATCCCGCTCAAGCTCTCGCGACCGTCGTGGCCCCTCCATTGCCGATTCAATCTTCGGAGGCAACAACAACAGCCGCTCCAGCTTCTTCGGCAACAGTACGTATCCTGATGCTTCCACTGCTCGTAGACGACTGGTACTGTACCATGCTACTGCTAGTATCCAGTACCATGAGCGCTAGATAGAGTACTGCCAAGAATCGCAACCGCTGACAGATCTTCACCTTCTATCTAGGCCGCTCCTCATATTACAAGCGCTCGCCTCGTCAAGGCTTCCTCCAGAAAACATACAAACACCTGAAGCGTCTCCTCCGAGACCTCGTCCACTGGGCAAAGCGCCACCCGTGGAAGGTCATCTTCCTCGTCATCATGCCCCTCGTCACCGGCGGCGCGCTGACAGCTCTTCTCGCCCGCTTCGGCCTGCGTATCCCTCCGGCTATAGAGCGAATGCTTGGCGTGGCATCCCGCGCCGCCTCAGGTGGGAGCTCGATGGGTCTCGTCTCCGAGGCTGTTCGCATGGCTAGCGAACTTGGCAGTGGCGCGAAACCCGCCTCTATACGCGTGCAGCGCGATACGTATGGCGGAGGGTACAGTGGTGGATATGATCGTGGGCGTGATCGTGGCTATGGCGGCGACAGCCAGTGGCCGGGCTCGGGCCTTGTCGATGCCGCCAGGAGGTTCTTCTAGAGGCATTGGCCTCGTAACCTACTTCGATCCTTAGGCCAGGGCGGACGTTGTGTTCAAGATATCCTCCCCGCACACGTTCTTCGCTATACCTGAAATCTTCTGTTTGCTGGACAAGCGACGAAGCATTAGACAAAGGACTGGGCTAGCTGCGGTGCGGCCAAGCTGATAGATCGGCTCATGTGCGACGTTTTACGATTTAACGAAATCAGATATGCAGACACCTTGGCCAAAGCACAGAGAAAGTGATTGACTGGAGCTAGAGATTTGCTCATATCTATTGCCAAAATGCTCATCATGCTATCATTAACCGCTACGCCATTTCCATGAAATCAAGGAATAAAGTTCCAAATCCGTACTACGACCCCCCTGTATCGTACGCGCTTCAACCAATACCCATAGCAACATGATTTTGTAGCTACAGAAGCTTAGATCATTCCACAACGCCAAGTGCGTTGAGGATATGCTGCACATCAGTGTCCCATATACAATCGTATCGACGACCACGTTCAGTAGTCGTGGCCCGAATAATCCACTCTCATCCCACCTCGTTCGGATCTCAGCAATGTGATGTAGCCTCTTCATTCTCTTTATGCTGTGGTTTCCAAAACTGCACCATTCTGCTCAGTCGCTTGCTCCGGCTGCTCTTCGTTTTTCTCGTGACCGGTTCGTTTTCCAGTGTCACCTCCGTTGAGAGCTTGCTGCGCTCGCCATGAGAGCTGCTGATAAGTCGACTGAGGCTGGCCAAGCTCGATCGCCTTCGACCGAAGGCTGCCGCCGACGACACGGAAACCGGTCGTGGCTCGCGCAAAGTAGGTTGAGACATGCGCTGGCCGGGAAGGAACATGCTCTCGCGCGTCATAGTTGAATTACTTGACGTCAAGGAAGGTATATCATAGTCTACCGAGATACGGACTTCGGGTCCGGGTTCGCCCATAAGCAGCAGTGAGTGAAAGTTATTCTCATCGGTAGCGGCTGAGTTTGCGGTAGAGATGCGCTGAGTATCAGCAGAAAAGGGCGACCGCGGTGAGGAGAATGACGACGAGTGACCTGTGGAATGTGGGCTGTAGCCGGGGTCGGCAGGTGCTGGTAGCCGGATTGGACTGATGTCGACAGGAGCGAGATCCTCACAGCCGGAGAGCTTTCGCAGGGGCGGAGTTGTCGAGTCGAATCCATCATTACGCTCTGCAAAGAGGTAAGGAGTGCGGAAGATGACGTCTGGAACTTCCTCGACAATGATGCTGTCATGGAGTGATGATCTAGAGCGCTCAGCTCGAACCGAACCAATAACGGACTGCTCCTTATCACTTAAGCTTGAGCTTGTTCGTCTCATGCTTTGTGCGGCGGAACTATGGGTCGACATCCTGTCTTGAACATCGAGTAGGGGATCCTTAGCAAGGGCAGCAGGTGGAGTCGCGTCGCTGTCAGATTCACCATCCTCGTCTGAGTCACTGCTCGTAGCATCTTCATCCTCCTCATCCTCTTCAAATACATCTGCCATGGTGGAGCTGCTATTGAATCGATGAATTCCGGCCCTTCCAGGGTCAAAAGGAGGGAGATCAGGAGCAGATTCGGCTCGGCGATGATAATGCATTCCCGGACCGCTGAATCCTTTCAGACCTTGAGCGCTGTGGAGTCGTCGCTTGCCTACGTTTCCAGCTGCGCGTTGGGCTGCCTCCCATTCAGGATTCGTTGGCAGGGGCGTGTTGAAAGGCCCAAGAGCTGCATCGAGATCAATCATCTGATACGATGACTCTTCTTCCACAGGCTTCCACTTGTTCTCATCTGAAGGCAAGGGTGGTGATTCGGTGACAGTGACGATTGGGGTGGTGAAGTTCAGGATCTCAGGCTCGTCGTTCATTCGGAAGTCACGATCGTCTTCGTCCACCATACCGCAAGATGCTGGCGGGGTTGGTGGCTGAAATATATCGGACTTGGGCCGCTTGTCGTGGCCTTTGGGCTTACGAGGCAAAATAGCGCCAGCCCAGCTCTTGACCTTCTTCTTCTTTTTCTTCTTCTTCTTCTTCTTTTTGCTCTTTTGGTCACTATCCCCCGATACTCCACCCACATTCCCAGGAGCTTGCATAGCCGTGCCAGCCTTCTCAAAGCGAGTTTCAGACGATGAAGCCTTATTTGTTGAATCATTTGAGCTGTAGCTGTGTGTTCGTGCCTTTGTGGGCGACGAGCTGGCCGTTGAAGGCTCGCGAGCGAAAAATGACCATCGTTTGGACGTTTTACCGGGACTCTGTTCAGGCTGCTCAGCTTTCATTGCCTCATTAAGATGAATAACAGTCGGAATAGAGTTTCGACGTCTGTGCGAAGAGCTGGCAGCTGGAAGGTCCAGAGTACGTTCGAGAATTGCTCCAGCCGTGCTGGGTCGTGAGTCGGTCATGTCCTTCGTGGGGGTTCTGGAGAGGGGTAATGGGCTGCCACGACCGCTCGGTGACGCGCCGGAAACAATGGATGAGATACTGCCGGATAGCGAATGTCCCGGCCGCGCAGTGACGGTGCTGGATGCTGCGCTCGACACCAGTGATAAAGGCCTCGGGATGAACTCCAGCGTATCGGAGAACCCGACTCGGCCCTTGGCGGATTTGCTTTGCTTAGGACTGCCATCTGGCGTAAGATTCTGAGCTATCTTCAAGCTATCATCGCCCTCGTCCGGCTTCAAAAGTATTTCAGATTGTGATGATGAGGTTGAATCAGAAGGCGTCGAAGCAGCAATGTTTTCGGGACGGCCACAGTCAGTAGGGCTAGTTGGCGCACTGCTGCCCCTCGCAGCTGAAAAACTGAATGTTGGAGGGTGGAGAATAGGCAAATCGCTTGTTGAAATGGCGCCTGACTGGCCTCTCCGATGACTCCTACGTGGAGGTACCAGATTCGGCGTCGTGAAACCACTTTCAGACCTGGTGGGACTGGTACTCATGACGGCGATTGAACTTCCCTCTCGAAGACGTCCCCCAACAAATTCACTACCGCCTCTTCGATGGCCATGACCCGCCGGTCGTGAGGGAGATGGGAGACTTTGCAAGTTAGGTGACACGGGCGGGCTGAGAAGGACCTTGGATTCTGGCGAGAGTGATGCACCAGGATTAAAATTGAAGGATGGTAGTGCGTTTCTACCGGATCGCCCAGCATATCCCGCAGACAAGCCAAACGATCTATTGGGCGTGTCAATGGCTGACATTGGGCGTCTGACCGTTGACTGAGAAGTTGCCGCACCAAGTGACGGAGGCTGGGCCGGAAAGATGAACGGAGGATTTGGAGGGGGTCGATTCGGTAGGGAAGAAGGGCCAATAAAGTCATCCATAGGGTGCTCGACGTGGCCTCGGGGGTTATCGAAATCAAGGGCTGGCGAGTGTCGTGCGACTCGCTCCGGCCCAAAGGTGGTTGCCATATTGTCCCCGGCCGCGCAGCGGCAACAACAATGACCGACAACGAACTCAATCAGGGGTCATAGGAAAGACGGAGCGAGCAGTTGATTACGAATGGTGGCTCGCTCGTTCCTCAATTTGAAGCCAGACCGAGAAAGTGCGACAGTAGAAGCAGGTGGTTTCGTTAAAATCAAAAGCACCTCTTGGTAAGATCTGAACGGGGAGGAGCTGATTAGTTTTCCAAGTTTGATTCGACAGAGTCTAGTGCATAGAATTGACACAAGTAGGCGACGCAAGAGGCGAAGGGGACGATCGGAAGGCTGAGGCGGACGAAAGGTATGAACAGGTACGGATAGACGGACCAAGAAGTGGCAGTCGCTCGCTGAAGAATCGAAACCAAGTCGGCGTTTTGAAGGGTAAAAGTCTGTAAAGGAGTGGACGGACAAGACCAGCGCAACTCTGTTGACAAGAGATGCGACTGGAACTGCACCAAAAAAAGAATACCGAGTCGAGTCGAGTGAAGCCTTGAGGGCGCTCACGGGATAAGAGAAGAGAAAGACGAGGAGGGGAAGAAGCGGGTTTCGAGATCGAGAGATAGAGAGGGAAAAGGTAGGATGGAGGCCCGCCTGGGGTTGGGGGGTTCAGCCACCAAGTGTCCACAGCGACCGAGGTACATCCATCGGTACCTGGCGGATGCTTGTTAAGGCAAGAGCAAGGTTTCCCGTTGGGGACATGGGCTTTCTCGGGTACGTCTCGAGCTAGTCTATATAGAGGCTGCTGGCTGAGGTGCGGCCAAGGAACGGATTGAAAACGGCTGTTGACTGGCTGCGTCTCCAGCCCGTGGGATTACCCTACCCCCTGTTCCTAAGCAGGTAACGAACCGGACAGAAGCGTAGCAGGCGCAGCAGGTACTTGGCGAGCTTGGCGCTTGATGTGGATCCCCAGGCGCCAGGAGGCCGGGGGGGGGATCAATCGGAGAACTTCAGTGCCTCCCAGACCGCTAAGTCTGGTGAGAAACCAATAGTAAACACCTCTCACCTCTCCACCCCTCTCCCGTATCCATTGGTCCATTGATCCATCTGCCCATCGACTTATCCAATTGTCCCTGTCGAGATTTAGAAACCAGGCACCATGAGGTCTTGGCGTGGAGCGACCCATTCACTACTCATCGCGGTACCTGGTCGGAAGCACGCCAATCCAAATATGTATACATGGTAACTCCGCGGTTGCTTGCAACTGCGTTGCATCTCGCGCAAATGTTCAATGTCGCACGTCCGATCCCACCGGCCCTGTTCATCCTACCATTCCCCACAGTAAAATGACTTGACAGATCAGAATTTCGATCAAGACTTTATGTACATGGAGTGTGGAGTACAGCGGCTTATTGTGAGCGGTTGCGGTGGCAGGATAGTGGTAGCCCGCGAGTGGAGATGAGGGGACAGCGCTGTCTCTCACAATGTCCGGCTTATCTGGGCCCCTGCCTTGTCGCAACACATCAGTGGAGAAAGTGATGGACGACAACGCTTTGTGGTGGCCACCGTGGCACTGTGGCCGCAGTAGCCGGCGACCTCGAGCGGTCCCAACATGCACGCTAGGAAATGCAGTCAAGCACCTCTTCGAGGGCAGGTGTAACTTATCCTTTCGAGGATCAATATCAATCTCGCCGAGTTTTCGTCTGCCGTGATTCTTTTCTTTCTCTGTGTGATCCATCCGTCTCGAAACTTGTCGTTTGTTGAAGTTTTTTGCTCATTGCTCTCGTTTCTTCACTTGCGCTTGGTACAGAGTACCACACGAGCAGTCGTCTCCAACATGCAGTGACGCACCCTTGGTTGTATGCAAAGCAGCGTCTGTGCAGCGGTGCAAACGAACTAACGAGTGATGAGCCGCCCAAACTGTCAGAGATCCCCTTGGCGTCTGGGATGGGGGATATGGAAATAGTGCTATGCTTCACATCTGATGGGGTCTTTGCTACTCTAGACAGACACTTACTTTTACTGACGTGTAGTTTACCATCCTGAAGCCATTGATAGACAGTCTGACTCCTCGACGAACAGCTCATAGAGAATCACCCCAACAAGACTGCCAACGCTAGCCTTCCTGGACAAGATCCGTAGCATGCACCACGGTCGCCGCCCCCTGGCTTTGAAAGATCAATGTCTTCGGGTTGACGGCCATAAGGGATGACTTACTGTAGTATTTAACAGACAACCCTTCCAAGAAAGATCAATCGTAGATCACCAGCTATCTCAGTGCCGACTGCTGCCTTTTGAGGAAATTTCTTGCGCGAACATCGTACCCCTTGAAGGTCGACACCGCCGTGGGCTATCTGGAATAACGCCTTGTATCCAAAATTAGGCTTGGTAAGATCCGAATGTAACGACTGGTAACTTAAGTCGTCGTCATGCCTGCTCCTCGGACACGGTCGACATTCAATCATCTCAGTAAGACGTGGGTGAGCTCTCCGTTAATTACTAGGTAATCTGTACCTTAATGAACACCCCGAGCAAGACAAGGGCTTGGGGTGACTCGCCTAGCACGGACCAAGGCACGCCACGAGGCCTTAAAATGCCACAGTGTCTCTTTTTTGGCTTCGAGCCATTCTGGACAAAAAACAGGCAGCCGTGAACTTCTGAACGCACTGCGTTCGCAGAAGCCATTTCCGTATGGACAATGTTCGGACGATACTCCTTTTTCCCGCATCAAGGTCTACGGAGTACCAGATATATGTATCTAACTTGGTAGGGTGAGCTAATCTAGTATCATGTTAGCATCTCACCCTGGTTGTCGCCCTAATAACGAGGTCTCATATTTGTCGCTATTAGCGTTGGTACATGCAATGCAGGGAGGCTGGAGAACACGAGCCAGCCAAGTACTACTAGTGCGTAGTATGATTTTCACTTTGCGCAGTATACGTACGGAGAAGAACAGTACCTCATTCGACTACCAAAATCCGTCCCGTTTCCCGGGCAGCCATCGAAGGTGTCGTCCGTCTCACAACCCTGGACAGAAGATAACAATCAAGCTTCTGTCACCGCTCTTGTAATCGTAAAATACTGCAGCCATCGGTTGGCTCCCTCACCTTATCTTGTATAATATGGTGTTGTCGATCTTTCTTGATGCCATATGCCTCGCCGTTGCCCCGGAACGACTTGTTTGGTAGAATGTGATGAACCCGTATTGGTTGTGATTGAGATTTAACGCATGTTGCTTTTTGGTCATGGAGTGCTGGTTATGATTATGCACCTTCGTATCAGGTTGCTTATCAGGGTGGTATTGCAGTGTTTTGTTAGCCGTACTCATGGAATTGTCCATGTTTATTATCCGTTTGCACCCACTGGGATTCTTGCCATTGTTACAAAGAAACCCATCTCTTGAGATATAATTGTTTCAATCCCTGCCAAGGCCAATGCCTCTCCCGCATACCATACTTTGCGTTGCCAGTCGTTGACAAACAGACAGGTAAGACAGCTACAAACAAGCCAGGACGCCACCGTACTCTGGCTGTGGTGAGAAGATTCACATCTGAAGGAAGTGCAGGTTGCGTGACTGCGTATAGACAGCAATCCATACTGTGTCCGAAACAGGCCCAGGGCTTCTCGACACTGCTGACAAACGCTGTGTACTCTCGGAGGTACGTGAGCACAAGTAGTGCCCACATCCAAGCGTCGCAGTCCCTGGTTTCGATGACTTGCTTGGGTCCACTGTCTAGCAGGGTAATTTCACCACTAAATGATGATGTATACAAGTTTGTATCCGTGCTCCCTAATTAAACTGTCCTCATCGAAAGAGCCTAAACCAGGTGACTCTCTTGCTGCATTTCTGTGTCTTCGCTGCACTTTTCAAAGGTCGGCAGCAGACAAGCCTGCATAAGTTTCCTTATACCCTCCCATAGTTATCGTGAAATCCAGACATGCCTTGATAGTCCGATTACCTCTGCTACCAATAACTTAACCGAGTCGCAAGATGACATGGTTACGTACTACAGCGTACGCGAACGCGAGTTGATTACCCACTTCTAGTATCGGTATCGCATTCAGGTTCCCCGTTTCAAGATTGGAAGAGGTTGCATCATTATGCTCCATAGTCTATCTGAATGAAATACGTAGAGGAGATCTGTTTCTGACTCTCTACCTAGGCGGCCCCAAGAATGCTAAGTTCTGGGGATGGCGCTTCGGGATAAGCTTCACAGTCTGCGTTCGGTAGCAGGTATCGGCAACGTGTAGGCTGATGCCTGGAATCGACATGGACATCCAATTGTCGACGCAGTCATAAGGGTGTATGTTGGAAATGCTGGATTTGATGAGTGGCAGCAACAACTAATGCTCTCGAGCTTAGAGGTCCATGAAAGAGCCCCCATGAAGAATGTACATAAGCAAAACTGATAACTGCCTAACTCCTTAAGTATACCTGGGTATGGAGGTAGAGTTCAAGACCTGCTCCATGCTCGTCTTGAGGTCATGCGAAGACAAAAACGTTTACTCCGTTGAACTGGGCGAGACATTCGTCCCGAGACCACCCACATTCGCACACATCCGTGCAGAGACAGGAGATCATGCTAAGCCAGTGGGAGACCAAGAAGCTAATCAGGAATCGGTAGAGTGACCCTGAGCACACAAACTGTCTTGCTAGTGGAAATTCGCATGACGCGACACGATGCCCCTTGACGAACCCCTTTGAGACTAGAATGTGGAGAGATGCAGGACCCTGAGCATTAGCCACAATACCCGTGGGGTAAGCATGGTGGGGCGCCAGCCACTTCAGTCTATACACCGCCTTGGGCGGCATCCCCACCACGTTTCTTTTTTTGAGTGGCAGAAAATTTGTGAAGTCACTTTTCGAGTCGCGGCAGACCCAGAGTGTACGAATTTCAGTATTCACGCCGGAAGATTATAGTGGACTTGACACGACCTCACGCAATGTCCGACACAACGAGCGCAGTCCCCGTGGCTGCTAAGAAAGCCGAAAAGCCACTTGGCATGCGGAAAAATGGTAACATGCGTTCCCACGACGCTGACAGCGGATATCGAGCTGACAGATCGCGATCAGGCAAGCAATGGCACCCTCCGAAGCAGGCTTTCCGACCTGGCTCTGGGTTAAAATCGTACGAGAAGAGAACGGAAGATCGCATCGCGTTGACGGCGATGAAGGAGAAGGAGAAGCAGCTGAGGGCAGAGAAGGAGGAAGAACGCCAAGTGAGCTTGATAGCTGATCGACTGGCGCAGAAGAATGATGCACTAACCTGCCAATCTAGCGACGAATTCAAGCCATCAAGGACAAGCGAGCCAAGAAGGAGGAGGCGGAACGATATGAGAAGATGGCCGAGAAGATGCACCGTAAGCGAGTCGAGCGTCTCAAGCGCAAGGAGAAGCGTAACAAGCTCATCAACTCCTGATCTGATCGTATATCCCCTTCCCAAGACCACCCGTATCATCGATACTCTACGATTTATGATGCTTCAACATTATTTCGCTGCAGAATAGGGAAATTGTTGTTGGGCGCATTGGCGCAATTTTCAAGGGACATTGCTCAGATTGGGCAATTTGCGAGCAAGGGCATGGAGAAAATCATGCACCAGGTACAATACGGAGTTGTGCACCCCCGAGCCATCTCGCGATAGACTTGCTCTACAGAGACAGAAGAACGTGAAGCTCTTTAAAAACGGCTGGTGTCTTTTCGGTAAATTCTTCCAATATCAAGACGTCCGGGCAGTTGGCACTCAGACTTGAAGCAGCTACTTACTAAGATACTATGGCGGTGGCTACTATCTGCATAGTGCAAAAGAGGATGGAGAGTATACCAATTAGCGTTTAGCAAACAATCACAATTCTTTCGATTTCAAAACTCCTTGACACTGCATGCTCATAGGTGGGAATGTAGTCTTGTTAGGCACCTGACGCCTTGCGCTCGCTTTCGCTTCCTCATTAAACCTCAGGACGGACATTGAGTAACCCAGGGGGGTGCAGGTGAAGGGAGAGCCCATGGATGGTGTTGGCTATTACGGTCCTCTCCAGAACAGATATGTCAGCCGGCCTGGTGGTTATGTCTAAGCATAACACTCAGTCATCTGTGACGAATACATTTGAGTGCGCGGAGGCCAAGGTCATCATGCCACGACAAGGCTGCTTCCTCTTTCGGCCGGGTGCAGGCGGCACGTCTTTCGTCCCTCCAACAGTACACGCAATGGAGGTCAAATATGCGCCCGCATTCTGTTGGACCGAGGTCTTCGAAAACGTTACGGCAAGGCTTACATTGTTGGGTTTCCTACCCAACGAAGGCTGGTCATTCTATTCTCTTCCCCTTCCTACCCAACCAGAGATAAAGACTGCATGATTCCCCAGAACTTGATCGGTATCAAGTATCATCTTCCCACATCTCTGAAGAAAAGCAGACTCCTCTCGTAAACATATATCCATACATCAAAGTCAACCAGTAAGTGAACTGGTCTTCATTGCCCACAATCAGTTTTCAGCCCTTCTTCCTGGGACTTCCTTCAACCCCGTCAAATGCGCGGCCTGTTAATGTTTCTGATATACAGGATATGGGACCTTTTTCTTTTATTCGGCCGCGATTTCCTCCTTGATAAGATGTTGGAGCTCTTCTTGATACTCAGCCTCCTCCCTCTGTTTGGCCTCGACAATTTGCCCAATCCCCTCCCGCCAGACCGTTGAAACCCTCTTCAGGTCGTCATCAACCCCTTCATGATAGGAGAACTTTGGGAGGATATGGTCCTCAATAAGGAAAAGCCAGAGATTGACAGATCGAATACATGTCCAGAACCACACTCCTTTGGATGCCCATGAGTCTCGTATTATGCTCGTGATCTGAATATCATGTTTTTGCTGTACTTTCTTAAGCTCTTTGTCCATGGCACTCAAGAAAATTTGTTGCTCATTGTTGAACTGGTCAAAATGTTCGCCTGTCAGTTGTTCGGGGCTGCGATTCGTAAGCCAGTTTGGCACTTCGAGCATTTCGATAGGAAGCGCGCATATCCATTCTAGGTCGATCAAACAGGTAATATTCCAATCGTCATCCACAAGGATATTACTTTGGTGGAAGTCCGTTAACTGGAGAAGGAAAGGACCATTTCGCCTATGCCGTATAACAAAGTGGTGCGCTACAGCTCGAAGCAACGTCCTGAGAGCTATACGTTCGTATGCATCGTTTTCGCTTCGGACAGCGTGAGGATCATGGAGGAACTGATCATCAAACAAAGAAAGCATGTCGGACAGGAAGCTATCGGTGTTATGATACGTCTCGCAAGGCTGGATTGTTCGTGGGGTGCCGGTGTTCTCGAATATGATCGTCGTGTTGAGAAGAGGCCTGTTCGCAAGTGTGATTGTGGTATCGCTCGGGTTGAATCGGTAGCATCCAATGCGCGTTTGCGGCAGTCGGGTCAGCGAGAGCATGATACGCGACATGCCCTCATAAAGACGAGCTCGTCTTTCAGCATCGTTCATATGCTGCTCCCATGTTATAGAAAGCATGTTGCCCACTTCAGGGCCGACGAACTCTAGCAGCATATACGGGGTGTCTATAGCCGGTACTGATGTATTCCTGTTGTAGTTGGACAAAAGTGGCTGGCCAAGAATGCGGTGCGCCCACCATCGAACAAGGCGAGCAACGCGTGTGAAGAATGGTGCTTGCGAGGTGTGAGTAAACTGCGTGCCATCGGAAAATCCAAAGGCATAAAGAGCAGGGATTCGAACGTCGCGGCAGTGTTCTTGTATCCAAACGTAGGAAGCAACCTCGCATCGTATCTTCTCGTCCATTGTCCCAGGGTACTGGGATTCAGCCAGCTTGTGAGGCAATGGGCACCGGAAAACGAACCTGGACGTTGCGCGGCCGCCTACCATGGCCACGACCAGGACGCACACGTTGAAGCCACCCTGTCGCCAATACTCGGTTGGGATCACTTCAAGGAAGTAGTCGTCGTCATCCTTCGGCAAGTGCAAGTGGCTCCGAACCACGGCGGCGATGTTTTCTCTTCGGTCCCACAGCCATTGGCGAAACCTTTCGGCGGTCCGTCGGTAGCGAATGGCAAGAATGATGTTGCTTTCTTCTTGGCCGGCCGAAGCGATTGAAAGTCATCGTCCACGATGCAAAAATCCCGGACCAGTGGTCGTGGGCGAGGACAGAGATTTGGGAGCTGGATCGGCTGACGAGGAAGGGGAATGGCAGGACTCAGAACCCTCGTATCCCTTGCTCGATATCTGAAGGTCCATGGCCATGAATATATGCGTTGAGTAGCTTGGACTTGGTGCAGCGTCGTACGAGTCGGGGTGACTTAAGTCCCCTTGGAGAGACAACACTCAAAGCGCCGGTGGGTAATGAATAGGAAAGTTCAGACATCAGAAGCAACAGGGACATCCAGCGAAACACGACACCAAAACAAACTGACGTCATGTGACTTTCTGGCATCCATCCCGTTCCGCCTTTTGCTTGAATCGGGGTTGTGAGCTAGGAGGGTGAACAGCATCGGTCGCTGCGTCGCGACGGCAGCGGTCGGGCGAGCCGATCGACAATTACGCTGTTAGTTCGTCAGCGATGCGAAGGAAATGAAAGGGGCGCAGCTTCATCAAGTACATAGGAGGGACCGTAGACACGTGGACAGGTCGTGCGGTACGTTGAGGGTCCCAAGTCAACCTTCAGCAAGGTACCTCGCCCGGCGCTGGGAGGTTGGCCAATCTAGTCACGTGATATCAACCCCAGCACATGGATTACAACCCATGAAAGTACTAGGACGGAGCCGCGACGAATCGGACATTGAGCAAGGATCTGGGCCTAAAGGCCAATATCAGAGACCATGGCCAGCTCTAACCCCCGAGATTCGGGCAATTCGCTCTCAAACGCTCGCCCTGGCAGTCGGCTCAAGCGATCCATCACTGAGCACGCGTCACCTGCGAAGCACTCACGCCAGCAGCAGCGCAAGGACCTGGATCGCTTTTATGGCCGAGAGAACAAGGGTCCGTACCCAGTGGTCGCGGCGTATCCATTGTATATCCACAATCGATTTTCCGTGGATGCTGCGAGGCCTCGTTCCGAAGGCGTGTCGCCGATAATTAGCCCCGAACAGAGTCGTCGAAACAGCTTGATGCTTCAGCGCGGCGAGGATATCAGGATGTATGATGCCGCCGCCGCTCAGGTTAGGCCTGAAGACAGAGCCATGAATGAGGAGAAGCTTCGGGAAGTCCGAACGATGACTACCTCACAGATTGAGTAAGTTCTTGATTTTCTTATTCCAGGGGCTACCCGATGCTGATGCGTCTTCGCGTCTACAGAGGATTAAAGCAGTCGCTTGTAGACCTCAGCACTTTTTCGACGACAACATCACGACGACTCGACGAGACTTACTACTCCGTCCTAGAGAAGATGAGCACACTACAGAGTACCGTCGTGGCTATGAAGGAGCTGGCTGAGATGTCGCATGGTATCCACGATGGCTTCCTTAGGGAGTCGAGGGAGATTGAGAATGATATCTCCAATCAAGTCGCTTCGCTTGGACAATTTGAGGAGCAGCAGGAGAGCATCGAGTCGCTGCAGACTCGTGTTCAAGAGGGACGCTCTAAGATCCGATCATTGAGCCACCGAGTCGATGATGTCCGTACAAGAATCGAGCGATGGGAGCGCCTCGACAAGCAATCCCAGGCGAAGACTCGCCGTCGACTCAAGACGATTTGCATATTCTTACTCGTCATCGTCCTGGCTCTGGCTCTACTGTTCTTTGGTGCTGAAGCACTATCGTCAAATCCCACTGTCAACCTGGACACTGACAGCGAACCTCGTATCGCCGAGCAAGTCATCGAGTCCCAGAAGGAAGCAGGCTACATAGATCTTCCCACCGACAGCTCTAGAGGCAGCCTCGACGTTAATGTCTTGCGGAAGAAGCAGGGTGATGGCGGTGAGAAGCCTCGTATTTTCGACGAGCTTTGAATCCATGCTTGCGTTTTGTATAGCATTGCGGTATCCGAACTTATAGTAACTAGCATCATTCTTACCGTGGATGGGGTTAGCTACTAACCCCCAGCCATTCAATCCGAGTCGGGACTTACTTCATGCGCAGTCGGTTAAGTAATACAAACACTTGGCGCTGCGACTTGGCTCCGGCTCAAGCGGCGTCGTATCCTCTTCCCTTACTTTGTTGGGGCTGACAGAGAATAATAAGCTTCTATCCGTGGAGTAGCTGTGCTTGTCGGACCGCTTCTGGAATAAGGCACAATTCCGCAGTGTATGATAATCCTCATCTACTGTACTCTACTCTAGTACGCAGTGGATAGCGTGGCCCGTGCGGTTACGGAGGCGCAAGTACCTGCACTGCCAAAGGGGAACGATTTACTTCTAATTAAATAACCGACTGCGCCCAATTTCCACGAAATTCTGTGATGAGCCACACAAGTGACGAGCAAGCCAAGTAGCAATATTGGGCCTGAGAAGGTTAAACACGTACAGTACTGTACTGTACTCTAGACCGGTGGAGAACTTGTGCTTGTTCATTGCTGGAGATCAAGGTACAGAAACCTGTCGAATCATTTTGTAGGGTTCCTAGTCGCGGGGGTTTGTTTCCTGCATGCACGACTGATGAACGAAGGCGTAACTGACAAAAAGCAGACTCTGGTATCCATGACGAGACGAAGACCTCAAAAACCAACACCACCTCTCATTGAAACGAGAAGCCAAACCTGCTGTGGCTGCGTTCGCGGCAAAATGATTCCGATAAGCAAGCTTTACAGCCTGGGCAGGCTTGGGGATAGTGGCTATGGCCTTGGCGAGCACACGTCATGCCCCTCGCTCTAGCGCTTCTTACGTATCAGGCGTGCCGAAGAGCCTGATACTTTCGACCCCCCCCAATGTGTTTCTGTAGCGCGGGCAGGTTGGAATAAGATGCAGACGGGTCGCATTCCGTGAAATCTCCAACTCTTCCTGCACACGACATCCCATTCATGACTAGACGAAGGAAGTGACGGAGTGACAGGAGACGATTCGATCACAGGCGTACTTCGGTACTGACGTAGTTGCGGCGTACAGTACAGGTCGAGACTCGACTACGCACCGCGCCTGCAGCTACAGCTCTCAACCACCGCTAATTTGGAGGCTTGAACCACTAAGTTACAACAGTCAGCAGAAGGCTGCCCCCCGCCAATACAACCCTGTACCCCATCCGATCCATTGCGAACATTCGACCCCTACCAATCTTCTTCCCCTTTGCGCAAACTCACATTTATCTTCGTCTGCCGTCCGCAATATTTCTCACGAAAGGGCCGTCTAATACCCTGCCCCTCGCCGTTCCCGAGCTTCGTTCAAATACACGGTTTCTCGCGAATCATGGCGGTTGAGGTTGGAGACTCGAGTGGGGTGGCTGCCCCAGATGCGGTCATCCAGCTCCCCATCCGTACGGCGAACGGTGATGTCGCGCCTCCCCCTGGTCAAACTCTGACTGGAAAGCAAGAACACTGTGAGTGATCGCGACAAGAACGATGTGTATGTTGGTACAGGTCACGGTAGCTAACTCCAACTTACAGATCTCAAGAGAGAGCTCATCTCCGAGCAAGTCAGCTACGAAATCAACGAGCTAAACTCTACCACTGCCCTTCGACGATTTGGTGCACCTTTCAAGTCGGATCACGGCGAGGTCTCTCCACAAGAGTCAGAACTACCTATATTGCGATACATCTTTGTTCACCATGTCCGCGACTTCCCTTTTCTTGACAAAGCCCGCGAGAAGGAGTTTTGGCAGGATAAATTACAAGTGGTGAGTTTGCGCGAGCACTGGCAGAGCCACCCTTGGAACTTCACACGCTTACGTATGATGTCAGTTCCTTGAATCGTTTGCAGGGAAGCAAATATCTTCATCCGAGGATCGTCTTGAGGAAACGAAACGTCGGAAGCTGGCTATCAAGTCCAAGAAATTAGTTGAACTAATGATGGTCTCGGGCATTGGGACTTCATCGGGCTTTGAGGAGCGCATCCGGTTTTCAGAGATTGACATTGTTGACAGCAATGCCATCGACACGGGCGTGATGCATACGCTGCCCGAGGGCAACTACATCAACGGTTGGGATGTCAACGTTGCGGGTGTGCGTATCACTTCCGTTAAGCGAACCATTAGACACCACAAGCACGCCGAGTTTATCCTACGGGTCAAGAAGAAGGGAGAGCTGGAGCATTTCTTCGGACGGAGATACAGCGACTTTGCAAAGCTTTACCGAAACTTGCGGACAGAACTGCCGGGTAGGATTCTACCGGAGATGCCCAAGAAGAACAAGTCTGATACCACAACGACCAGCAGCATGCTGTCCTCAATTGTTGGTAACGGAAATGGAAACGACTCGGACGCCTCTTCGGAATCTTCGGTATCGACAAGATTGACTAGCCAAGCTCCAAGCAGCAGCAACTTGCTCGATCCTAGAGGTAGGTCACCACTATACCCTCCTTCCTACTGCATTAGCTGACGATTACTCAAGGTCATCGGAAAAAAAACTCGACCTCCGATGCCTCCATACGATCCAAAGGACGTATGTCATCGAAGAGTGGTACTTCGCCGCGAACCTCCACCGACGGCAGACTCAGCCCTGGATATGTGCCTGGCCCGGAGAAGCAGGAGGTAAGCGCGATACTTCCTTGAGCTTGCCAGAGTGCTAATATGATTCCAGAATATTGTACTTTGGCGTGAGAACCAAAGAGTCTCCCTCCGTGCTTTTCTACGATCTCTGTTGCACAATACTCAAGTCGCTAACACCAAGGCTCTGCAAGAGTTCCTTTCTGGAGAGCCTTTGACGCCAACCGATGACGATGTCGAGGATATCATGCAAAGAAAGGCATTGGACAAGAAGAGAGTTGAGGAGCAGAAGCAGTTTTACGAGATTGCCCGAAAACGAGCTGCCGAACTGGACGAGTATATGGAACAGTTAGTATCAAAAAGCTCTATGTTCTTTTGCTCATCGGGCTAACTTCTTTCAGATTCCGACGCGATATTGTTGAGCGCAATGGCCTTACCAACTTGTTCAAGGAGATCAAGGAGAAAGAAACTGTACAGGACCTCAGTATACAGTACAGGAAGTTTGCCGAATGGCTTCGCATAGAGATTGCTGCCGTGATTTACCACCTTTTTCTTGCCGAGGATAACTCTCCGGAGCTGTTTGCCCAAATGAAGCGAATTCATTCTCTGATTCCCTACACGGTTATGAAGAATGTTATTCGTATCGCGAACCCGGCAGCGGTCATGTCTGCTGTTCTGGACATTTTCCTTGCGCAGCCCTTCGGGACACGATCACTCATGCAGCGGATCTTCTCAATCACTCTCAACGATAGCATCAAGAGCTTTCAACGCTCGGTCGACAGTTTGGCTATTAAGATTGGCGATCCTGCCTTCTCACAAAAGCTGCAAAGGTTTACGCACGGCGAGGATCACGTCAAGCTTGCCATTCGCGAGGAGGCCGAGTCTGAGAACGTGGACATCATTGTGGCGATCTTACGGTCCGACCTCATCGAGCCTCCATTGACTGGACCTCAAATTCAGACGCTGTACAATGCATATGTGGCATTTAATAATGCTGTCGAAAACATCGACGAGGAGCTTCGCCAGGGAGCACAGCTTTTCTCATACATGAAGCAGTTGCTGAAGCTTAGCACCCGCCAGAGGGACAAGGAAATGATGCTTCAATTGGTCGAGGAACCCGTCACGCTTCAACTTTTCCGAGACCTTTTTACCATCTTCTACGAACCACTTGTCCGAGTCTATAAGTCTGCCAATGTCTACAATAGTGTTACAGACTTTGCCGTATTTGTGGATGATATAATTCAGGTCAGTATAATCGGTTGTGCAAACATTCGCTTCAACTAACAATGCTTTTTTTAGACGGTCGAGAAATGCAGAGAGCAAGACGCGTCAGCGGATCCCAACCGAACGGTTCAGGCGTTCATCGACCTGTGTCAGAGACATGAGCACAACTTCTATAAGTTTGTTCACGAGGTGCACACGCACGATAACGGGCTCTTCACTCAGCTCATGGGATGGATCGAAGGTATTCTGGAGTTCTTGCGAAAGGGACCCAAGAATGGCAAGCTCAATGTCAATGCGCTCTTTGAGGGTGGCGTCAGCGCCGGCATTTTAGATAAAGAGAAGGCACTTGA
Organism: Coccinonectria pachysandricola; assembly: GCA_003693555.1. Classification (NCBI taxonomy): domain Eukaryota; kingdom Fungi; phylum Ascomycota; class Sordariomycetes; order Hypocreales; family Nectriaceae; genus Coccinonectria; species Coccinonectria pachysandricola. The sequence continues at coordinate 27,725 of QUZF01000072.1, read as the reverse complement.
CGAGATCAACTCCTTGATCGCTTGGCAGGAGGCTCGGAAAAAGTGGCACAACGACAAGACTCGTCAGAAGATGGCAGCAGAGGGCCACGCAGGAAACGATATGGTGGCACCGACGGGCATTCATTTCAAATCGTCGGACTTTGGACTAGATGACAACGACATCCAAGACATGGCTTATGACGATGGGTCCGACGAAGAGCAGGAGGCGGAGGAGGAGGATGAGCTAGATCCTATCGAAGCCGAGAGGCGAAGACGAGCAAAGAAGCAGGACCGATTACGTCGTAGCGCGGGGGAGCCGGTCAAGCCCGAGGTTAGCGAAGTGCATAAGCTGAAGGATAACTTTTTGGTTATGCTGAGGGACGTTCTGGCCGATTGAGAACATGAAAGATACCCGAGATAGAAGTGGTAGTGATGGAACAGGCAGCATGAGAGGAAGAACAAGCAGGGCTGGGCATACAAGCGCGTTATTATTACTGATTTCAAACCAGGAGAATGGCTTGCACGACTTAGAAGACCACTAGACCACTAGTCTCAAGGTTATGAAGGTGTAGAACATTCTGCGAGATCGCATGTAGATATGACATGCTATAACAAAATACACGTTTTATAAAGCGGTAATGTATATTTGTAAGTTGACTGGGGCAGTCCTATCTCATCTCTCAACCTTCCGGCGTGCTCCGTGATTTCGCCTCCGGCAGGTTAAAGTGGACCCGGCAGCGGAACAGTTGTGGGGTTGTTTCGGTCCGGCACGTGATAGAGCCGATAACGTCGTCATGGATGGTGCAGCGGCAGCGAAGTTGTCTTCGGGTCTGCTCGGGCAGAAGGAAGGCGAAGATTGAAAGTACGACTAAGTCAGGTAACTGCAGATTGTATTTGTAAACTAGACTAAGTGTTAGAGCTGATGGTGATTTCTGGTTCGGGGCGCATTGCATCTACGAGATCGAACCAGAACATTAATTTATTCTGGATCATGTCAACTGGTCATTGGCCGGACATTAAAGTCCAGCACGAGTTTACAGAGGGTTTCTAGCTGCGTTAACAGCGAGTCGCGGGAGGCCAAGTTCTGGAGCCTGCTAATAAGCTGGCGTTGATTGGCCGGCTCAGCCGAGGAGCCGAGAGAATCCGTGCCGACAGAGCCTCGCGACCTACGCCCCAGCGCCTCAGCACCCCCCAAGAAAAGGTGTCACGAAAATCGATTGGCTAAACACTAATCCGTTCCCCGTGATCCTCCCCTTCGTCTTCGCCTTCGCCTTCGCCTTCCGCCCTCGTCTTTGCCCGCACCAAAGAAGGAATTGACCACTTCTTCCCTTTACCTACGATCCTTTCTTCGCGGAGGCAGCTTGGTTCTACAATAGTACTGAGTTGACGATGGCTTCTTCTATGGCTCTGCGGCGACTGGCCGCTGGTCCTGCGGTGCGTTTTTCTTCCCCAGTTGCGTCTGCTGACCCTGATCTTGACCCTACACCTTGGACGGGCCTTTGCTGCGCTAGCACGCGCGGGGTGAGCTGCCATGTGCGGAAGAGTTTTGCTGATTTCAGATACAGTTCTCGCGGACTTCAAGAATCTCTCCAAGGGCTTTCTCTACGACGCGACCCGCTGGTATGCTCCAAGTGTCTGTGGCTAATCGCAATGGTGACGCTGACTTTTTTGCTTGAACTCTAGCCCGCGTCATCGCGAACGGTCCCCTTCGAGCAAAGGAGGCCTCGCCTTTCGTGAGCAACAAGTACGCCGTCATTGTATGTTGGTCCTTCCACGATCGAGAACCAGACAAGTCGAAGAGAACAAGCAGTTGACCCCTTCTAGGACCACGAGTACGATGCCCTTGTTGTTGGTGCCGGTGGTTCTGGTCTGCGAGCTGCCTTTGGTCTCGCCGAGGCTGGCTTCAACACCGCTTGCATCTCCAAGCTTTTCCCTACCCGATCTCACACCGTCGCCGCTCAGGGTGGTATCAACGCCGCCCTGGGCAACATGCACGAGGACGACTGGCGATGGCACATGTACGATACTGTCAAGGGTTCCGACTGGCTGGGTGACCAGGACGCCATTCACTACATGACCCGTGAGGCCCCTGCCTCTATCGTCGAGCTCGAGAACTACGGTTGCCCCTTCTCGCGAACTGAGGATGGCAAGATGTGAGTTTGGACAGACTCGTGATGGGACATGGACAGAGTTCGCTAACTCTACGCAGCTACCAGCGAGCTTTCGGTGGTCAATCGCAAAAGTTCGGCAAGGGTGGCCAGGCCTACCGATGCTGCGCTGCCGCTGACCGAACTGGCCACGCCCTCCTTCACACCCTCTACGGCCAGTCGCTCCGCCACAACACCAACTACTTCATCGAGTACTTCGCCCTTGACCTGATCATGGAGGATGGCGAGTGCCGCGGTGTCCTCGCTTATAACCAGGAGGATGGTACCCTGCACCGATTCCTCGCCAACCACACCGTTCTTGCCACCGGTGGCTACGGCCGAGCCTACTTCAGCTGCACGTCCGCCCACACCTGTACGGGTGACGGCATGGCCATGGTTGCCCGTGCCGGTCTCCCCAACCAGGATCTCGAGTTCGTCCAGTTCCACCCTACTGGTATCTACGGCGCCGGCTGCCTGATCACTGAGGGTGCCCGTGGTGAGGGTGGTTACCTCCTCAACTCCGAGGGTGAACGATTCATGGAGCGTTACGCTCCTACCGCCAAGGATCTTGCCTCGCGTGATGTTGTGTCCCGATCTATGACCATGGAGATCCGCGACGGTCGTGGTGTTGGCCCCGAGAAGGATCACATCTACCTCCAGCTGAGCCATCTGCCTCCTGAGATTCTCGCCGAGCGCCTGCCCGGTATCTCTGAGACTGCCGGTATCTTCGCTGGTGTTGACGTCCGAAAGCAACCTATCCCCGTTCTCCCCACCGTCCACTATAACATGGGTGGTATCCCCACTCGCTACACTGGTGAGGTGCTTACTGTCGATGAGAATGGCCAGGACAAGGTCGTCCCCGGCCTGTACGCTGCTGGTGAGGCTGCTTGTGTGTCCGTCCACGGTGCTAACCGTCTGGGTGCCAACTCTCTTCTGGATCTTGTTGTCTTTGGCCGTGCTGTCTCGCACACCATCCGCGACAACTTCAACCCTGGCGACAAGTTGAAGCCCACCTCCGCCGACGCCGGTGCCGAGCACATCGAGGTCCTCGACAAGGTCCGACAAGCCGACGGCCCCAAGAGCACTGCCGAGATTCGCCTAGCCATGCAGAAGGCCATGCAGACCGAGGTCAGCGTCTTCCGTACCCAGGAGAGCTTGGATGAGGGTGTCCGCAAGATGAAGGATATCGACCAGTTGTACCACCAGGTTGGCACGAAGGACCGCAGCATGATCTGGAACTCTGACCTGGTTGAGACTCTGGAGCTCCGAAACCTTCTTACCTGCGCGTAAGTTCTGATGACCTCTTGATTAAACCAGTGCCTGTTGTGACTGACATACCACAGTATCCAAACCGCCACCTCCGCCGCCAACCGAAAGGAGTCGCGTGGTGCCCACGCCCGCGAGGACTTCCCCGAGCGAGACGACGAGAAATGGATGAAGCACACGCTCTCCTTCCAGAAGGACCCCCACGGCCCTGTCGAGCTGGGCTACCGTAAGGTCATCTCCACCACCCTGGATGAGGCCGAGTGCAAGCCCGTGCCCCCCTTCAAGCGTGTGTACTAAGCGGAGCGCGAGCTGGAACAGTTGCTGGTGAGGGTCAGATTTAGACGGGGTTGTTGGGTGGATAGCAATTTTCACTAGATGTTTTGATTGTGAGGGAAAAGCATCGTTACGATGTTACTCGGACAGCGTCTCCTTTGCGGTAAGATGTGCGATATATCAGTTGGACGGAATTGGAATGTAGATGAAGGAAGAGAGAGGAGGGGGAGAAAGGCCGGAGCTGAAAGCCAACGGGAAAGGCCCTATATGCATGCCAGGGCCGTGTATTTCGCGACTATTAAGTCGACGTGTAGCCTCAAAAGAGTTGTTTCAATGTTCAAGATCCTTGGGTTGAGCTGGCGCCGGTGAAGTCATCTTTAATATTCGCTCTACTATATGAACTATCTACATAAACGTCATGCGTCGGACATCCTGCCCTGACGATCGCTCTTGAGCATCCTTCGTTACGTTGTCTCGTCTAATCCACAGATCTACCATCGACGGGCATTTCGTTCGACTCATAAAAGAGCGTAGCCTGACTCTTTCCAAACTAGTTGGCCTCATACATATTCATTAAGTTCGCTTTGATATTCGACATCTGACTCCGATGCACCTTCTCCCTATTTTCTAACGCTGCCACGCGCTCCTGCAACGTAGCAACCTTCTCATCGCGCGCTTTGAGCGACGCCCGCGCCGAATCTCTTCCCAGCATCAAGCCCTTTGTCCTTCGGTCCGATGCTCCCAACACAGCTTTAACTTGATCAAGCACAGAGGGTTCAATCTTCTGGCCTCGAAGAATGCCCATGACCTGTTCGGTTACGTCGACGCTGGCTTCGGAAGGGCTGCTGGTTGGAGGGGCATGGTTGCGATGCGGCGTGGGAGTGACGGGGGCGTTGGCGATCATTGCGGATGTCGCTCGGGATATAGGTTTCGGCGCTTCTGAATCCTCGAGAGCGGAGGCTCTCTTTGGTCGCTTGCTGTCTGGTCCGGTGAAGAGGGATCTTGCGACGGATGGCGCGGAGGGTCCAGGCATGGCGTTATGATGGCGCTCAGTGGCGGGTGTTGGGTACGCTTGAGAAGCGAGTTTTGCGGCACTCTTGTCGGCAATGGCTGCCATCTGTCGCTCCTCATCTGAGCCGAGATCTCCAAAGTCGTCTTGGCTCTCCAAGGGCCGGTGCTTTCTCTTGGATGGCCTTCCCGACGGCGTCTCCATGATCGGGATTGGCGGTGGAGCTGCCGACGGCGGTTTTACAGATTTCACCTTGGAAGACGCAGCCGTCACAGACGGTGAATCAAGACCCTCCCATTCCACGCTCTCACCCGAATCCGTGCTGTCGCCTTCGTCGGCGAGGGCGTCGGAGACTCGCCGGCCCGGGGTGACCTGATACCCAAAGGCCGTCAGGGGCATTTGTGTCAGAGGCAGAGTCCTTGGCGGTGGTGGCTCGACGGCGACGACTCCATCCGACGGCGAAGTGAGGCCGGTTTCACCAGCGCGGGCCTTGGCCTTGTCCCACCAGAGGAAGAAATCGCAATCCGCGCAACGGTAAAAGAACTTGCCCTTGTTGGGACCAGCTTTCTTCGTCTCGCGAAGAGATGCTTTCTTGCGAGGTTCGCAGTTGCCTGGGCAACAGTGTTAGTGGAAGAATGTAGACTTTGTGTGGGAGGTAGGTGACGTAGGAGTCAGAGTGAGAGTGAGAGTGAGAGCACACAATACCACTGGCCGTCACTAAAGAGACCTTTGTCGAGGCGTTTCTTGGTCGACATGGGCGTATGGGGCTGTTGTAAATGATCACGAGTCCTTCGACTCGGCGTCGTGGCCATGATGCGAAGTTATCGTTTGATAGGCTTCCCCCTCCTTTCGCTTTGTCCTTTCAAAAAGCAGACCAGTTTGTCCGTGACGATGACGGCGATACATAGACTAGAGTGAGAGAGATAGCGATCACGGGTAAGGAGAAACGTTGCCAACGCGATGCCGATGCTCCATGCGGAGTGTGGAGGAGCGGGAGCTGCCGCCACAGCAACGCGGGGATGATGTTACAGGAGAGGCTGGTGAGGCTGATGAATGGCGCATACAAAGTCCAGTGGAGTCAGTCAGTCCCCGTGACACTGAGTGACTTGGACAAGTGAGGCAGCTGTTAGTTACTGCATTCTCAAATGTCCAGAGATACTATCCAGTCGGGTAACTTTTCGGATTCATCTCGACCTGGGTTTGGTCAGTACTAGGTTCGTACAGGAGCTTCTAGTCGTGTTTCCTTAGGCTGCTTCTGCTGCCTTTGCAAACGGTGACTTATATATATATATAACTCGAGGCTGGTAGGAGCGAGCGTCTGAAACCGAGTTGTCTCATGCCCCACGTGACCGCGCCTGCAGACCCCTGCACCACCTAAAACCCACTGTAGGTAGCATTCTGCTATAGGTACTATGGTACTCTGTAGTAGTTAGCTACCACCCCTAGATCTTAGGAAAGGTACATCCACATGTACTAAAAATAAGCCATTAGACCAGTGCAACTCCGTACCGTACGGTACTGTTCGTCGTACGTCGCATTTTACTTTCTCCCACCTTTATTTAGTTACAGCATCGTCAACTTTACCCTCCAACGCCTTGTCTCCTTTGTCTCGCAATAGCCAATTGCCTCTCCTTTGCCCGTGTCCACTACCGCCCCCACGTGGTCGACCGCCTGCTTTCCCTCGTCTCTGATCTTCGCTCCAGCTTCGTCCAATGGCTGCCCGCATGCCCCTCGTCGTCTCCGGCCGCCTCGCTGCTGGCCGACTAGCTACTCGAGCTCCGACTTCGACCTCTACACCTTCCCTCGTCCGACTGGCCTCACGCCGCGCCTATTCATCCCAGCCGCCTCAACGTAACGATACCATCAAGTTCTGGCCCTTCGCTGCCATCTTCGCCCTCGGTTCTCTTGGTTACTACGGCCTTGCCAAGCGTCGTCACGGTAAGCAGCAGCCCTTGGCTTAGTGCTTTCGTTATCGCATCTTCCGCCGCGTTATACGTGAGCTTCGATCAGTTTGCGACCTCCCTATGCTTACGACATGGCCTCGCGTACCCGCCTTGGATCTACTCTGCCATCTATGCCCGTTTCCTAACCGGAATCCTGACTTTGTAGACTTGAACTGATTTCTTCTGTCTCATAGAAATGAACGCCAACTTAAAGGAACAGGTCGAGGCACAAGCTTCTGCTGGTCAACTCCCCTCGCCCCCGAAGTCGACTCCGACCTTCAACCCGGACGACGTGACCGTCATCTTCGTGCTCGGCGGCCCCGGTGCGGGCAAGGGAACCCAGTGCGCCAACCTCGTTGCCGATTACGGCTTCACCCATCTCTCAGCTGGTGATCTCCTCCGTGCCGAGCAGGAGCGACCAGGATCGGAGTTTGGCGAGCTTATCAAGGACTACATCAAGAATGGCCTCATCGTCCCCATGGAGGTCACCATCCAACTACTCGAGAACGCCATGACCGCGGCCCTGCAGAAGTCTGGCTCCAAGCAGGGTCGCTTCCTAATTGACGGCTTTCCTCGTAAGATGGACCAGGCCCACAAATTTGAGGACTCTGTCTGCCCAGCCAAGCTCGTCCTCTTCTTCGACTGCCCCGAGACTGTCATGGAAGCTCGTCTGATCAACCGTGGTAAGACCAGCGGCCGATCGGACGATAATGCTGAGAGTATCCGAAAGCGCTTCCGCACCTTCGTTGAGACTAGCATGCCTGTCGTCAACTACTATGACAATTTGGGCAAGGTCGTCAAGCTTGATGCTACTCCTGCGCCTGCGGAAGTCTTCGTCCAGACCAAGAAGGCTCTTGCCGCCAAATTGGGCCCTGACTTTTGAGAAGCTTACAGTGTACTGCTAGATCACGACTTCTCGAAGAAACATGCTCCAGATGCATGTCCTCGTAGATGATGGCTGAATGGCTGGGAGCAGAGAAACGCATACATATACTAAATTAGAAAGGGCGAAAGGGGGGATCTGGGTTTCATCGCCGTCAACCGACTTGTTGGCTCATCGTTTTCTTACCAAGTCTTGCATTTCACCGTTTGTACACTTTGCTACTTTGTAGCTACTCCTCTTGTTTATTCATACCGCAGACCGTAGTAGGGTCGCTCGCTCAAGACTAGCATATCGAAAGCTGAAATCAGTGAGTTGCTAGACTTTCTTCAGGAAAGATTTGACACCGGAGAAACCTGCGAAGCATATTTGTATCTTCATATGAATAGATCAGGGAACGTGGTCCTTGAGTAGAACATGCGCTTATTTCACTTTTTGATTCTATTTCACCGAAAGACGTGCGTACCATGCCTCGCAGTCCATGCTTGGGAAACCAAATAGAAGACCAAGATGCTTTGAAAACCGGCTACGCCATTTCGCAATCCCCATGTCGTCAGATCTCATGCCCGACGATGTATTATCACAAAGCGGGTATCAAGGCACCCTTTCTTTCTTTCTTTCTCACTCCAACCCTAAACTCCTCTTCAGGTTCGAGGCAGACCTCCTTTCTCAATCGCCCATTCGTTCACTTCCTTCGCTTTTGATCGTCTTTCCCTTCTTGCTCGCTATCCTAAAGATCTCATAGTCTCTTCGCCTCGATTCGTTTAGTCGTCATTGTCCGTTCGCTCTCGCTGCTGGCGACGACCGCCCATCTGGCGATCGCTTATGCCGGCGTTGGCAACTTTGCGCTCGAGCTCCTGGACCTCGCGCTCCTTCTGGGCCTTGGCGCTGCCCTGCTCCTGTCGTAAAACGCCAAGGACGTTCTGCAGCGTCGATCGCCAGTGGTCAACGCGCGTGGCGAGCTCCTGGTACTGCTTCTGGCCAAAGACACGGTAGGTGACTTTGTGCACGAGGAACACCTGTCGCTTCTGGGAGAGCTTGCCCTCAACGAGACCGGCGCGGATCACGTCGATGGCCCACATCTCAATCTCCTCCTCGGGAATTTGCAGAGCCTTGGTAATCTTGGAGTACTCAATCTCGCGGCTGGGCGTGGCGGCAGCGAGGCTGGCAAAGGTAAGGAGGCGCATCTTGCGGTGAAGCTTCTCGTGGTCGAGCTTCTCCTTCTCGACCCAGCCCTCATGCTCCTCGTTGAAGTCGTTGTAGTCCTCGAGATCCTGCTCAGCAAAGATATCGAGGAGTTGCGAGTAGACGGGGTGCGAATCGCTGAGAGCCTGTACGCTGGGAATGACGAGCAGGTCTTGGAAGAGGAAGTAAGTGTTGGAGAGAATGGCCATCTTGACGGCGCGGAGGGATAGTCGCTGAGCGTCCTCGGAGGAAACCTCATCCTTCTTATCGGCATCGAACGTTCGGAGGGCCTTGAGAATGTACTCGTAGCCTTGCCTAAAGGAGGAAGCAGGTTAGTATTTAAGACAATGATTTTCTTCTCCTGGGATGAGCATTTGCACGCGCCAGATGTCGAGCTGTATGCGCCTTCTGCCATCGAATGCCGAATTTGCGCATCCGGGAGGTCGCATACTGAGCATGCATCCCCATCGCAGAAAGCCCATCTCTCGGATTGCTAGGGCCACTCACGATTCCTCACCAGCCTCCAGGGCCACCTCAGCCACCTCCTCGTAAATCTTTCGCTGGAACTCCTCCTCGGTGCCCCAAGTCGCAAGCCACTCAGGCAGACGCTCCAAGTATGGTCGCAGGCTGTCGTACATGGAGTGCAGCCTCAAGAACTTGAGAATCTCCATAAAGACACGGGCACGGATAGGGTCGGCCGGGTCGAGCAGGTTGAAGACAGTCGTCAAAGCGTTCAGCGACAGACCGACACCGTGGACGGGCGAGTTGACGACGGGCTTGGAGAAGGTGCCGCAAAGCGTAGGCAGAAGCTTCTTGGGGTCGGCAGATTGCAGGACGAGGTGGATCATGAGGTTAGAGGCGGCCGTGTACTCCTTCTCGGGGACGGTGTTGAGAGCGGCAGAAGCGGCGACAAGCTTAGTGAGGACATCCTCCTTGGAAGCCTTGCTGTCCTTGTCTAGAAGCTGCTTGGCGTCCTCGGCCTTGAGGTAGTCTGCCATCTCGATGGCGAGATCCTCGAAAGCGCCATCGAGGAAGAGCAGCTGGGGCTGAGCAGTCTTGGTAGCGTCGGCCATGGTTGCTGCGGGGTTTTGGTCGGACTTTTTCGGTCGCAAAAAAGGCAGGATAGTCCTTCGGATCGTCGAGACTTCGTTTACGACGGTCGGAAAGGAGTTTGAGCGAGCGGTCCGTCGGTTGGCGATCAATCTCCAAACGTCTCCGGGGCGGGTTGCAACGTCGAAGAGCGGAATAATGTGAGGATGAGCGACCCCCGTTGACAGGGTGCGGCGCCCGAATAGCCCTCTGGTGGGGCCTTGATTGTTCCACCCCGCCATTTTTTCTGCCGCCTTTTGTGTGGGCGCTAAGCGAGGGCGGTGACGCGGAGGAAGTCTCGGACCGGATAAGATAAGCTTCAGCACTCATGTGGCACCAGTACGTACTGTTTCATATTCACGTGTACGTACTCTATACCCATCGAGTCGATTTGGAGTTGAGACCTTGAGAATCACGAGTGTCAAAATCATGCGAGCCTTCAGTTTGGAAAACCCGGAAGGACAAAACATATTTCCACATTGCTTTTTCCTTAACTTTATTTGAGAGGCTCCCGTGGCCTTACCGAAAACATCCGTCGCTCTTAATATAAGTACCTAACCGAAAATCCGTACACAATGGAATTATTGCCAAACAAATCCCTCCGCAGTAACGGCCTATCCCTGCTCTCCATACGACCAACCTACCGTGAAGGTAAGATTAAAAGGAAAAGTAGACAGGATACAGAGGATGTATTCGCATCTCTCTGGCTGGCTGAGCCATAAGACTGGGGTGTAGGTATACCGGAGACAAGCTCATACATGTCGTCATGTTTCATACAGCCCCCAACACCTCCGTTCTCATTGATCCTTGGAATTTGCCATCTTCTTGGCCTTGACGGCAGCTTCACCAACTGGATAAATACTTGAATCATCGTCAGGGTATAGCTGCTGGTCTCCCTTACCTCCCATCTCAATGAACTCCTGCGTGTTGCGCTCGTCGGACGGCCCGGACTCCTTGGGGACGTTTGTAACCCGGCCTTTGTTCTTAGTAAAAACCTTGACGGGGCTCTTGTTCTTGCCCGCGTCCAACTGTGCAGTGACCTCGACGGTGTTCAGCGACGACAGCAGTGTCCGCTCTCGCGGAGGAGCTCGTCGATTGACCTCGAGCCCGGCGAGGCCGCCCACGAGACCGCCCGTGCTGTCGTTAGGAGCAGGCGTGTGCTGGGCGAGCCAGGGGTGTGACAGGCACTGATCGATAGTGTATCGCTTTTCAGGGTCAACTATTAACATCGAGTCGATCAGGTCAACTAGGCATCTAGAGTCAGCAGCGTCATCGGAGTTGAGGGCAGAATGAGCCATGTCTTACGAGCAGGGTCCCCAACCGAGTCCCAGTAAGGCGAAGGGTAGTCGAACCGGCCATTTTTGATCTGCTGAGAGAGCGTATAGGGGAAGTCGCGAGAGTACAGTTCATCGGAAAATGGAGGGAAGCCGCAGAGACAGATGTACAGCACCACACCAAGTGACCAAACATCGACTGCCTTGGTGTACTTGCGCTGCTTCGAATCGGCCAGGATCTCAGGAGCGACGTAGCTGGGCGTTCCGCAGAGCGTGGTGGTAAACGACTCCTCTCCGATAATTTTGGCCAATCCAAAGTCGGCAAGCTTGACATGAAGGTTCTTGTCAACTAACAAGATGTTTTCGGGCTTGATATCACGGTGAACAATGTTGCGTTCATGCTAGAAGAAGAACCGTGAGCCATCGTGCCAGACATTACAGGAAGTAGCAAGCGTAAGTAAACTCACCAAGTATCTGATACCCTGGAAGAGCTGTACAAACAGCTTCCGCGTCTCATTCTCGCTCAACTTTTGCTTCATGACAATGTAGTTGAACAGCTCGCCTTCAGGCGCCAACTCCAACACCAGGTAGACACGGTCCCGTTCGTTGAACGTATCCTTGAGACATAGCACATTGGGATGGCTGACGCCCATCAATACGCCAATCTCCTGCTGCAGACCCTCCGTCTTGGAGCGGTCCTCCGTACCGGGATGCCGCGTGAAAATCTTGACGGCGAATCGCTGTCCCGTCGACTTCTCAACGCACAAGTAAACCTCGGCGAAATGACCTTTGCCGAGCTTCTCGAGCAGGGTGTACTGCTGCAGGAAAGCGCTTGTTTGGCGACTCTGGGGGTAGCGGAAGACGAAGCGAGCCTTTCCATGAACGGCAATCTCGTCTTGCTCTTCTAGTTCGCGGCGCATGTTGCGACCGACAATGGCCTCGTTCACATAGGTGCCATTGCTCGATAGATCCTCAACAATCGCCACCGTGTCTGAGCCCTTGTTTTCGTAGAAAAGAAGGCAGTGCCGATTCGATACGATACCGTCGTTAAGTACTATATCTAAGAAAGCGTTAGTCCATGCAGTTTCTCCAGCCTAGAGCGATGGTCGATCCGACGCAATAGCTTACCACACTCGGGATGTCGTCCGATCAGATAGCCCCCTGAAGCATGGCTCGAAATCTTCTTCTCCTCGTAAGACTCCTCATCTTTCAGAGCAGCGGGTTCTCCGTTGTTCTCGTTCTCGTTCTCCAACTTGTTCGCACCGGCCACTGTCGTTGGCATCGGGCAGGCACTTCGCTTCTTCAGCACCAGAGGCTTGTCGCCATACTTGGGGTCTAACGGTACGAGGTATCCCCAGATACCCTCACGCTCCTCATCCTCGACATCCTCGGAGATGGCGGGGTGTCTGTCGACGAACTGGCTGAGTGGTTGCGTATCCTGAGGTGGCGACGATAGTAACTGGCTCTGCGAGAATGCGTCATCGGTCTTTCGCGGTGTCGTCCCATTGGTGCGACTGTCTGGTGATGTGGTGCCTTCGTTCTTGCGGAGCTCGTTCGTTTCGTTTGTGACGGGCGAGGGGAGATGGCGCCTATTGACGACGGGAGTCTTGTCGGGGTCGGGCGAGAGGCGATCGGAGCGACGAGCCTTCTTGGTGTCTGTCTCGTCTTCGGGTAGTGAGCCCTGCAGTGAAAAGCACTAATCAGTAACGATGAACACCGATGTACGATGACAGAGTGACACAAGGAGAGGACAATAGCCCTTGTGTGCGCAACGATGATCGGGAACGACTGACATGCGGCCGCTTCAATTGGCTCTTTTCATTGCGCGGAGCCATGTCGGCCATGGCCAAAGCGAGAGATCCGGGGTTGAAGCTGATGTGAGAAGCTGAAGATGGAGCAGTGGACCAGCCTTCAGAACTGCTAGTGCGGGGGGTGAATAACAATGATAGGGAGAGTTGCCTGGAGGATGAGAAAGAATGCGTTATCACGACAGGGTGCTGGTTGGTGCAGGTTGGAGTGAAGCCTAGGTAAGCTGGTTTATTAAGGCAGAGGAGGAAGCCTTGCCAAGAGTGTGGAGCCGCAGGCGGCGCGGGCGCGGGCGCAGGTGGGTGATCCCCCAACATCGGCTGGAGTGTCTCCCGTACAAGGGTGCGTTACTGTACTGGAGCTAAGTAACTACAGTGCTATGTACTTGGTATTCTACGGTACGCAGTACTAACCTTGACGATCACGTCAACTCTTCTATCTATCTACGCATAACAAACAATATCGCATTCATTGCAATACCACGACCGCGAACCCTAGAAGCTGTCTCGCGAACAAAGCTGGCACGTGGGCCGAAGTGCCGAAATGCGAAGAGGCTTACCTTTTGCCGCTGACCACTGCGCACGATTCAGGTATCTCACGCACGATGCGACATTCGATCGCCTCTCAAGGTGCTGGCTTTGCGCAACGTACGTAGTACTGTTGAAACCAAGAGATCAAAATCATCACTCACACTACTCATCTGCTCGCATCACATTGACTCGAGACAGACAGCCCGAAACACCACACGGCTATTAGCTTCTTCGATCCTCCATCTCCTACTATGTCGAGAGCCTGTCGCGTCGCGCCTCTCGACTCCGTCGTCACCAGACCCGGTCATCATCATACATCCATCCACCCTGCACGGAAGAAAAACCAGGCGGGCCCACGGTCACACATCAGAATACGTAGTGCATTGGATCTATCGATTCTCGAGACAAGCATGCCTGACCAATCACGTACAATTTGGGGGGGTGCTGACGGTGCTTGCTGTATCAAATCTAAAGACACTACTACTATTACTGCGCTTAGATCTATGTCTTGGCTACCAAACTCTTACCGAGTTATCAGAAGCAATAAAATCGCAAGCTGGTAGTAGAGCGAAGAGGAAAAATTGTTATTTGCAGGGCAATCGAATGCTCTCCGGATGTGTATTAACTATTAACGTTACTCTCTGTAGCCTTTCTTCGATACCAAGCACCATAGCTAGACTAGTAGTCTTGTACCCTTTATCCAACACTGCTGTGTGTCTCGACAATTGCGAAGTATCCATTGGAAACAGAACACGAAGTAGTAACAGGAGGCATGTGAAAGATGTACCTCGCCCAAACACCCACACGACAAGCACCTCCCCATCCAATTCCTGGCCAACATCCAATTCTCTACAACGTTAACGTTGATGCTCATCCAGGCTTCTCCGTTGCTCATACGAGAATTAAGAGAAGAGCCACCTCAACGCCGTAAACTCCAATGCGCGCTCCTCTCGCATCAAAAACTCCACCCCGGTTCCATATTCATGAGTGGGAAAACATAAAAGAAACAATGCGTAGCCATCGTCAAAACGTGTAAAACCAGGGTCAGTTGCCCTCCCAACTCCCCACCCGAGTCGCATCATACACATGGTGGTAGCATAGACCAAGGCCTGCCAGTCGTTCCTAGAGTCGAGGCTCCTACTTCTCCGGTATGGGCGACCGGGCCAACCTGCCTCCGGTGCTGACTCGCTTCTGTAGCCGCGTCTCCCGGTCGCGTTGCAGCCTATCGCCAGCACTCACGTTACCAGGTAGCGATGGCACCGGGTCGCTCGAACCTCCAGCCCGTCCACGCTTCTGCTCCACATAGAGCTGTGCGAACCGACCCAGCGGGAATGCAGGCATTGTCGACGGAATCTCAGCTCCATTCTGGAGCAGTAATTCTGCCACGGGAAAGGGCACCGTCTTTGCCTCGGACTCAGTTGCTGCTTGCCCAGGCGTTTGGGAAGGCATCACCGGGTCCGCCGCCGCAAGAGCCAGCCATACAACATGCGTACTTCGCATCTTGTCGACCGTGTTGGGATTTGCCTTTAGTGCCAGGGCATACAGCACTTGCTGGATCTCGTTCCTCTTGACGGCCGCCAGAAGTGTCTCGTTAGGCGTGCCGTAGCGCGAAAGCGTAGGTGAAATGGGCTCAACAAAAGCTCTGTCCACGTACTTGGCCGTGATGAAGCGGAGTCGTTGTTCCCGAGACGCCTGCGCCGTTGGCTTCTGCGACTGATCAAGCTTCGACTCCCAGATCATGTTCGACACGCGATTGCCAATGAGAAGCAGGAGTTCGACAATATCGATCGTAAAGGACTTGATGTCCAGCGTCAGCGACCGTACCTTGCTGATGTGCGTACCCAGTGACCTGTGGATGCCGCTGCACTCGATGCACAGTATGATACCAAGGTTGATTGAAACCCACTCCACTTTACTGCCGGAACCGCAGTCAGCGCACCAGAGATTGCCCTGATCGCTTTCGCGAACCATCTGAAGAAGCTTGTCGGGCATATCATCGTATCCGGAGCTTGAGGTACGAACAGCGCTCGGTCTGGCGCCGACGGTGATCCTACGAGCTGGTATGCCGCTGCTGGAGCCGGATGTGTGGTGGTGGTGGTGATGGAGCGATCCATGCAGCGACTGCGTCTTGCCCGTAAGAGCCGAGCCGATGTCCCTCTTAGCTGATGCTTCGCCGTTCGAAACGGACGAGGATCGCGTACCCTGGACGTTGCGGCCTTCCATTGCGCTTTGTAGCGCATTGTTGATGGAGGAGATCCAGCTGTTCATGTCCTCTTCGGATGTGGCTTGGTACACTCGCTTTGATTGGGGAGTGATCACCTCAAAACAGAAGCGTCTCTCGGCGTTGCGGGCTTCTCTGACCGAAGCCATTCGTAGGTCGATGGGCTCAATGTGGAGGTCGAGTTTTTGCTTCCAATTGCTGTACTCTGACAGCTTTCCCTGGTCCAGGACTATCCAAAATCTGTTGTCAAAGTCAGCGAATGTTGTCGATTACGAGCACGAGTGAGACTGACTTGTGCCATCCCTGCTTGTTGAGGTTGCGGGGATCAACATGACCTCCTGGCCGGTTAAGAGCCCACAACAATCCCTCTTTTCGATGTGAGGGGACTGGCTGTGACACATCTCGCTCTTCAAGATCGCGTATGCCCTTGAACTTCGCCGTTGTGACGGGACTTCCAACTGACGACGTGACAAGGCTACCCGGAGACTTGGAAAGTTCGACTCCGGCTGGAACAGTTCCCGAGTTGCTTCCGCCAGAGTTAGCCATCCTCAGCTGGGATCCCGTGCTATCTGCACGTCCGAGCTCCGAATCTGAAGTGTTACCCGCACTGCCATTGGTATTTGCGAGAATTGCGGCGCTGCTAATGTTGCCGGACACATTGCTAGATTGCTCAGGTTCCTTGTATGGGGTATTGCTCTTCTCAAGGAGGCGTCGCTTCTCCTCCCGCTCACGCCTTTGGTACTGATATTCCTTGTCTGCTTCTTGCACCTCTGTCGACAAGGCCTCAAGTTGGGGTAAAAGATTGTCGATCTTCTTCGAAGTCGCAAGAAATGCCCTGGTCTGCGCATCGGCAAACTTGGTAAGATGTGACAAAACCTCCTGCTCCTTACGACCACCGTGCAAATCTTGCATGAAACTAGAATAGTCGAATCGCTTGAGTTCGAAGTTCCGACGCTTGTACTGATACTTGGAATCGCTATCGGCCAGCTTCTTAGCTTTGACCGAATCCTGTCGCTGGCCCAGGTAACGTGATACGTAAGCGTAGTAATCTTTGCTCTCTTCTTCAAAGTCTCGTTTCTTTGATTCGGCCTGCTTGATATCGATTTGGTAGAGTTTGGTTACTGGATCAATGATGATCTTTTGGAGGTTAAAAGCATTCTGCCGCTCATAAGCTAAGATTTCCCGCGCTATTTTGTCAAAGTAGTGCTCCAAGGCTGGCTGTACTGCGTTGGCGTTTGTCGAGGAGGCTTCTCGCAAGGAGTCGACAAAGGCCGTAAAGGCCTCGTTGGCTTCCATCTGGGTGGCTTGGGCATGCTCCGCTCTCTTCAATACCTTCTTCATCTGCGATCTCAAGTTGCCTGTTTTCTGCTCGAGGGCTTTCAACGTAGCGCGGAAGACCGGGCCATCATCACTAACGATCGAGTCATCACCGGGCTTGGGGCAGGGTACGTCAACCTTGACCGCCTCTTTGGCAGGCTGAATGGTCGTTGATAGCGTATACAGTTCATTGATGGGAACCAGCGGCGAAATAGGCTCATCGAGATCAGCCGCCGTGAGGCGCGAGTCGACGGACTGTGTCGAGGCAACCCTCATCCTAGGAGGGGATGGTGCCAGAAGAAAGGGGGGCGAAGGTGAGTTGGGGTGGCTCAACAGCGTGGGAGTGCCTGGGACGGAATAAGAAGGCATATCATGCGGGGACAGCAGCGCGCATGTCTTACCAGTTACGAAGTAAGAGAAGCTTGCGAGAGTATGTAGGCGGTGCGCTCTCGCATCGTACTCGACAAACTGTCACCAGATTAGCATCCAGCCCAATGAGCACGAGGAAGAGCAATAAATACACTGCACGAGTTTCTCCAGCCTCCGGCCCGGTCTTCCGCAGTCCTAGGTGGCTTCCACTTCCAAGTCCATTCGAACGTTACCGAAGGACTGCCAGATGTAGAGTAGTCGCCGACTAAGGCAACGTTCGAGTTCCTATGAAGATTGGGATCGGCGTGAAATTCGCGTGTCACGAGGTTTTCAACCTCCTTGGGCGTTGAAGCGTAAACATAGGTTAAGCCAGAGATATTCGTATCGACAAGACTGGGCGCAGCGTCGCCAATAGGTGGGGGTGTTGTGGTAGTAGGCGAAGTGATTGCCTGCGGCGTCTGGCGTATTACAAAGGTGAAGGTAAAAATGAGCTCGTCGTCGTTGTTTAGTTTGATGAGAAAATTCGGTGCGCCAGAGGGATTACTGGGCTCAGGGTCCTAGGCACGCCAGCGGCATCAGTACAAACATTGTTGAAAGACGAGGATGGAAGGCGCCGGGGGTAATGCAATCGAACCTGTACAAACTCGACGGGAGCGGTCTCGCCCTGTGGCCGAGAAGCGATTACTCTGGTAGCGGGATATGCATTGGGAGTGATGTTGACAGAACTTCGCTTGCGCGGGTTCGTTACGACTAAAGAAGTGATGCTCACTGGACGCTTCAGTCAGTACATGATGGCGACTAGAGTAGGGTAGAGAGAGAGAAAGGGTTCGGTGGCGCATACATCGATTTTGGTCTCTCAAGTAGAAAGCAGCCCCGTCGTCGGGTTTACTGCTAACGATGCCCATGTCGAGAGGTGTCAGAAGGGCGACAGAAGGGCTTGGAGAAGGTGAAGAGAAACCCAGGCCCGGCAGTAGTCGAGATGTTTAAAAGACGATGCAGGAGGAGGCGTTGGCGGACAGGCTGCAGCAGGCGCGACAGTGTGACAGCAACCGGACTGACTGGACATGGACGACAAGATACAAGATAGCGCGGGGCTTAGAACGGGAGCAGGGAGCCCGTCATCTGGTGCTGAGCCAACTAGAGCGGCCCACTCGCTAACGGAAACTGGTACAGGATCGATCTGTACTGGGGCTCTCCTGTCGGTTGAAACGTCGTGAATGGCGGGTGCGAGACGCAGGGTGGCGTGGACGATATACGTCGTAGGCTATATCTGCGCGTGATCTTTGCCTAGCGGAAGTCCTGAGCTATGAGGTCGGCAGCAGCTTCGTGAACCAGCTACGCACGGGGAAGTACTTTGATTGGATGCTTGTAACGAGCGCCAGGCGCAGATGCGCCAGAGCTGCTGAGTTATGGATAGACGAGCAGGACGGCTGGGGAGGAAGGGAAAGGGAGACGGGATACGGGAGACGAGAGACGAGGAAGTAGGAGGAGGTGGTAGTAGCGGAGGTGGAAGTAAGAGAGGAGGAGGATGAAGAGGCCGGGGATCAGAAGAGAGGGAGGCGGAGGAGGGAGCAGCGCAGGCAGGGAACTGTACTGTAGTACTGTAGAGCAGTGGATGCCACGAAGCAGCGATTTAGTTAGTATTGCAGGGGGCGACAGCAGAGGCGTATTCTATCAATTAACGTTAAAACACCGGACATGCCAATGCATGCAACGAGCATCTCCCAAGCAAAAGATCGAGCCATATAGGAGAGTTGAGATTATGGTTTGCGAAGCATGGTTTGTGAACCATTGGCTTGACGTACGGTAGACTGAAGTGCAATCTTCATCGCTGCGGATAGAAAGCACGCAGGGCGCAGATTGCAGCAGGATGCGGTAGATCGTGGCACATGCGCGACAGACAACGGCGCAGATGCAAATTCGAGACACTACAGTACCTACGAATACGGATTTGCCAGCAGTGATCACAGTGAGCTGAAGAACGACCCATCATCACCAGCAACGACAGCCCACAGGCGCGCGCGTGGCGGTTGGGCGGACGCATCCCCACCCGTACCTCGCCTTTGACATCCCGGCCGCAGCAGCAAGGCTAGGCACATTTATGATCAGTAATGATTGGCCTGGTTTAATGGGAGCTACAGTAGACTAGGATTCTCGAGTCGCCTTGGCAGGCACACGCAGACCCAGTACGAAGGCAACGAGCAGTGGCAACAGCGCATCAACCCATGTTGGACCGAGCAATCTTGGGAAACATTATTAGTAGGGGGGGGGGGGGGGGNNGTGGGGAGGGGGCACCTGTCAGTCAAGCTGCCCCATGTTGTCAGCAGAAGATAGAGAAGCATTCATCTTAAAATCACAGAAGCCAAGTGGGTTTTTGATATCCAACAAGCGTGCCGCCGTTGACCGTGATACCGCTGGCTGCCCTGTGCCGCTCTGGCTTAGACGACGGGTTCAGGGGAAGACCCTCCTTTTTCTCTTGAATGTTCCAACGCCCTCTTGCGAAAAGAGCCGCTTCACAATCCAGGCTTCGCTTGTGCTCCGCCCTTTGTTGTATGTACGTGTGCCGAGATTACGCTGTTGCACGAGCCTGGGCATGGCCCAGTGTGCTACTATCTGGCAGGTGCGCTCAGAATCACGTTGCGCTATGATCCTACAGGCGGCGACACCTGCTGTGGTGTTGTTCAGGCGCTGGCGGCTCCCCACCGTCATCGCAGTGCTCACCTCTCCACCCATTTGCTCCGTCCATCTATCTAAGCCGATAGCTTAATTAGATACTACGTAGCCCAAATTCGTCTTACAACAAAACCACCCATTTCCATTCCATCCACGACTCCAATTACGGGCCTTATCAATAACACCTGGCTCCCTTCGCCCCTATTCGCATATATTCGCAGACCAAGTTACAGCCGATACGCCCTGTCCGACTGACCGACTGACCGAGTGCGCAACTTGCCACTGGTCATGAGCCAGGTTAGACGCCGTCCCACCGGGCATCATCTCGCGTCCTGAGCATCTCACCTCTCCACCTCCACTACCAACAACGCCACTATGTCCACCGCTCACCGTGGCTCATGGCGCGCCAGTCGTGTTAGCAGTAGCAGAGATATGGGAAGGCCTCGCGCGGCTTCGAGAGCCCAGCCTATTGTCGTCGAACACGACGAAGCCCAATCTTTCGCCTTGCGCGCCGCCTACCTACACAACCTCCTCCAGCCCAAGGCGAAGCGAAAGCAATATGTTCCCGCTCCGAAGCAACCGCATCGAACCCACACGAGCGTCGGCCTCCTGGTGCAAGAGTACATTTCGGGGTCTTCTTCCAGCTTGAAGCTGCCGCACAGCTTCGGCGCCGCCCTGATGGACCGCATGAGCGGTGTCCTCAGGGGCAGCGAGCGCCTCCCTGGCTTCAACGATCCTCCAGTCAAGAGGAGTTTTGCCGAAGCATACACAGCGTTTTCAGAACGAAATTTTCGCAAAACCATAGACAAGGAGAGAAAGCTCGAACCTCTCATCCTTATATTTTACTCGTCTGCGACCAAGGCCGCCCAGAAGGGTGTAGCTCCTGACGACGACTCTTGGAAGCTTCTCCCCGACCGCCATCTCGCCCTCTTTGTCCGCCTCGCGGCTACCATCCTCCGAGACCAGGGCAGCGATCGTGATAAGCCTGAGCTCATGACCAGGTTGAACTCGCTCGAGAAAAAGCTCCTGACAAACGACCAAGATCTTGCCGCTGACGGCACTGGCCAAACCGTCGAAGTCGTTGTCCCCCCCAGCCACGACGTAAATGATATGCCCATGGTCCAGGTCGTCGCGCACATATTTGGGCTCAGTTTATCCGAAGCGCAAGCAGAAATTGACAAGAATCGCAATGTATGGACCGAGGAGGCTGCTATCAAAGATCTCAAGACCTATCAAGCGCGCCTCAACGCCAATCTGCAGGGTGCCCTTCGAAGCCAGGATTACGATCTCGAGGATGCTTACAATGAATGGAAAAAGGCAGAAACGACCCACGTCTCCCAACTCATGCTCGAGATTTTGACTGCGAAGCCCGACGTGACCAAGGCAGCTGCTCTTGACAAAGCGATGGCTGGCCGGCCCCAGTCTACGTACGATGACCGACTCTACGCTGAGCTCAGTCGCGCTCTGTCAAATTCCGATGACGGTGCTTCGTCTCCCGTCTCCGACGCCTCTATCTCATTCGCATCATTATCCTTTAACGATACCGGCGCACGGCCAGCTGAGGATGCCATCTACACTTTCATCCCCCCCGACCCCAGGGCCTTCTTCAAGTATATTGTTCAGCATGCTATGATGTTCGACCAGCTACACGGGGACCCAGATCAGGAATATCAACCCTTATCAAAGCAGTCGGTGGAGCTCCTTACCGAGCTCTGCGTACGATGGCGAGTGCCCCAATGCTCCAGACTCGTCTGTATCCTCGAAGTGGCTGCGCGAAAATACATGGACCAGGAACTTGTGGCTTCGGAGTTGGACATCGTGTTTGACTTCGTGAAGAATCCTATGCCAGAGCCGAAAAAGCTACCGCATATGCACTTACCATGCACTCCCCTGACGGAGATTGATCCTTATCGGTGGACTATCCATGACTTTGCTACTTACAAGGAGATTCTCCAAAACTTGTATGAAAGCTTGCTTCGCGAGCTTTTTGACCTGATGGAGAAGTGTTATGATACTAAACCTCCCCAAATCTCCGCGGTCATGTTCATCCTCGAGAATCACATCGAAAGCGACCGATTATTCTCTCCAAACCCGGTCGCCACTGATGAATTTGCAGAACAGCTCTCGCGAAATCTTCGCCAACGTGCCGTGGACACATACCGACAGTATATGGAAAAGGAGATCCCTGCGCACAAGGAAGAATGGGAATTCGGCCATGTCGTTAAGCTCGGCAAGACCGTCACAAAACTCTGCGACAAGATCAAAAAGAGGTATAAGAACAACCCTGAAATTATGGGTGTGAACCCGTACGCTATCTTGGTTGAGCAGATTTTCCCCATTTTCGAAGAAGATGCCAATGCCATACTGCAGTCAATCCTGATTAGTGCTCAAGAGAATGATACCGAAATTGACATCCAGGATGGCTTTGATCTGTATAGGGAATTGGTGGCCATACGTCGCATTCACCACGAATCTCTCCCGGACCGTCCATTTGCTTTCCCGATAGAGGACTTGCTCGTTGATTTCGTATGGCGTTGGATACGCGCCGCTGAAGATAAGATGGAGGATTATGTAGAGCAGGCCATTAAGCAGGATCAATTCCAGGTCCGCACAGTGAGCCCCGAAGACATTCCACTGGATTCACAGAGACATAGTGTGTCTATCATCGATCTGTTCATGCTTTTCAATCAAACGGTCGATCAGATCAACAAGCTCGAGTGGAACAACCACGAGCACCACGCTCGGTTTATGACGGCACTCTCACGAACAATCTCGATCGGTATCGGCAAATACTGCGAGATTGTCGATGCGCGCTTTGCTAAGGAGATGGACCGGCCCTCGGCCGAGGAGCTAGCTGCGCAGACCCAGACGACACAGGAAAAGTGGATGCGGTATGCCAAAGACGCCTGGAATAGCAAAGACAGGGTCGAGCCTTTTCAGTTCTATCCAGAGGTAAGAGCATACTTTCACGGCAACCGCGGCATGTACCGTACTAACATTGTGCAGTCCTTCGTCAAGCTTAACAACGTAGAGTATGCCATGCAGGAGCTCGACAGGCTGGAGAAGTTGATGAACTCGGAGGCCTGCGCCGCGCTTCTGGAGAAGATCGACGGTCCGAAGAAGAAGGTTCGCCGACCTAACAAATATACCTTTACAGTCAAAGTTGTTGAGGCCGAGGACATCAAGGCCTGTGACCCTACGGGATACAGCGACCCTTACGTCGTCTTTGGCGACGAGTACCAGAAGCGATTGTATAAGACACGTATCGTACAGAAGACTCTCAATCCACGGTGGGATGAGACCTTCGATATTACGGTGCAAGGGCCGGTAAATGTGATTGCGACTATCTGGGATTATGATACGTTTGGCGATCACGACTATGTTGGCCGCACTTCCTTGAAGATGGATCCGTTGCATTTTAGCGATTACCTGCCTCGAGAGTTCTGGCTGGATCTGGACTCACAGGGCCGATTGTTGATCAGAGTAAGTATGGAGGGTGAGAGGGATGATATCCAGTTCCACTTCGGCAAGGCTTTCCGACATCTCAAGCGTACGGAACGAGACATGGTTCGTAAGATTACGGACAAGGTAAGTCGCACTCGGGCGAAGATACGCGACGGATGGACTCTGCTGATCGATAGTAGCTCACGTCGCAAATCAACTCAACCTTGTCGCACGAGACGCTTCGACTTCTCCAAGGTACGGGTAGCATTGGAGCATCCGTAACTAGCCTGTGGAAGAAGCGCCCCCCCGTCGTGGCATCGGTGACGCCTGCCCAGATTGAAGGCGCATTGGCACCTCTGTTTGCTTACTTTGACGAGAACTTTGCCATCATGAAGCAGACTCTGACGGACGCGACGATGATTGCCGTCATGACGCGCCTTTGGAAGGAGGTGCTGATGGTCATCGAGAATTTGCTGGTGCCACCGCTATCTGACAAGCCCTCGCAACAACGTCCGCTCAGCCACAAGGAGCTTGACATCGTCTACCACTGGCTGAATATGCTGTTCAACTTCTTCAATGCCAGAGACGAAGATTCGGGCGAGCAGCTGGGTGTACCGGCAGAGGTTCTGAAGTCGCCTAAGTGGCATGAGTTGGCCTCGCTTAACTTCTTCTACTTTGAGGACACCCAGAGTCTTATTCGAGAATCGGAGCGCATGGCTGCCGCCACGGCACAACGTGCGCAGCAAGCCCTCCAGCACCAAACCCAACAACCAAACCGACTTTCGGCACCCGCAACACTCGGAGCGTCGCTCGGCGGAGCAGGCGCTTTTGCGAGCATGGGCACCATCCGCCGCGGTAAGAGCGTGATGATGAGCCGCAACCTTGGCACGATGCGCAAGGCGAAGGAGGCCAAGCGCCGCGACGCGCAGGCGGACCCCAGCGACGACATGATTTTGCGAATCCTGCGTATGCGCCCCGAAGCAGCAAACTACCTCAAAGAGCGTAATCGGCAGAAGGAGCGACAGGCGGCTACAGCGGCGGCGGCCCTCATCGTGAAGAATAGCGTTTCCCAGGGATGGAACGCCGGCGGAGGAGCGCCTTCTGGGCGCAACAACCTAGGGCGTAACGCTCTACCACGACGATAGCAAGACCAACACAGCGGTCCCTATTACTAGTTTGGGGGAGAATTTGGCAGTCGTGCCACTGCACGACGACTGCAAGCAGTTGTATTCGGATTATCTGGGGAAATCTGGAGCGACGACACGTGAGGGCTGATGAAAGCTTATCCACTGCCCTCTCGATCACTCCAGGTTTCTCGTGAGTTATACGTGGCAGGATGGAGAGCCGTCAAGTACAATCGTTTATGCCGGTATCATGGCAATGTGGTTATTGGTTATTGGTTACGAGGCTCGACGGATTATTCCTACACCTTAGTATAGTATAGTATAGTGTGCATGGCAGTTTATCAGGGGGGAGTAGGGGGGAGTTGGGAGTCGTCGGGTAACCAATGATGTTAGCGAGCAAGAGCGAAGTTTGGTCCTTCCTTCAATGAGCTGACAAAACTTGTGTCGTCACGTCCACTATGGTTGCGTTCCAGTCCCTGAATGATAGATGTTCGTTGTATTCGTGATACCAGTAAGAGCAACTCGTTCTCGCCAAGCTTTGATCAACAAGACCACACTCACATACACGCACGCGCAGACGCACACGATCAAACTGCAGACGTGACAAGCTTGCAGCCTAGCCCAGACCGTGAAGCGATACAGAATTGGTCTTGTGCAGCATAGCCAGACCCTTGGCACCTCGAATCACATCGAGGCTGCAGCTGCCTCCATGGCCAACCGGCCCTCTCCCATCCCATGTAGTTAGCGGACTCGCGGGATGTACAACTCCGCATTCACCCTCCTCGCTCGGCCGATTTTAGACGTCTCTTACAGGTCAAGCCTGGGGCAAAACCGACGGTGCAGCCATGCGTTGATCAGCCAGCCCAGCCCAGCCCAGCCCAGCCCAGCCCAGCCAGTTGCGGGAGATGGATGGCCGGGTGGACTTTTCTGCCCCACGGATGACAAACAACGAAAACCCGTCCGGGCGCAATTTCATCAAAGCTGAGAGATAAAAGCTGTGTGGGTTTGCCAATTACGATTGACATGGTGCGTCTGGAACAAAGCATTTTGGCTCAAGTCGGTGCGACACGCCTGAAAGATATAGTGGGGAGGGAGGGTGGACCTGGGAGTCCCAGTGAGGCTTGGTTGATGGGTGGAAGTTCAGGGTCCAGATGGGTTCCTACTCATACTAATCTGTAGTGCATGGTACTTCGCCGCAATGAGAGGAGCTCCACGTGCTGCGGCCGGTGAAATCTCGTGTCAAAAGACGCCGCCGGCCTAGCGAGCTTCCAAGTGGCGCCCGGGGCTTTAGCTACCAAGCCACGGATACCTCTGGTCTAATCCGTCGCCTGCACAGGCACTAGACTGCAGCGACTGTGGACAAAGATCGCGGTCATGATTCTGGAGCCTACGATGCGTGATGGCAGATGTTTCTCTTCTGGGCCCCGTAGCAGGTGAGAGACGTATGTTTGTCCCTCACGGTACCTTGCAAACCTCGAAGGTGCCTCTCTGGTTGGTGGGTTGGACGGACGATGTCGAAAACTTCAGTACAAGTAATTTATCTGCTCCACTCGGTGGTAGGTAGCGTGGTGTCGTATAATAATGATGGTGATGGTCGTACTGTACTGTAGGCAATCCGAAACCGACCGCCCACCCGAGAGAGGGCTTGAGACGCTGTATTATGATTACGTCCCGTCCTTCAATCATCCTCGCGACTGGGTTCATAAAGGAGGCAAGGAGGGGAAATCGACTCTTCTTTGCGGAGGTTCTGTTGGGCTCATGTCTAGGCGCGCAGATCACTGCTGATTGTCATTTGGGTTCAAGCCCCGGGGACAGGCTGAGGACGCGGAGATGATCGGCTGGAGACTTTGTATTGCATGTGCTAACGTTGTTTCATTTATCATTGGGGATCGACAAAGCCCAAAATGAGTCGCGATTTGTCTGAACTTTGCTCGAGTTGCAAAAGAAAGTCTGATAGCGACAAGAGGCGGGGCTGACGTTTAAAAAAGAAAGCATCCTTAGATAACCCGAGAGATGAAGCTCATCCTTTGCCTTGTTAGCTCTGATCCAGCTCATGCTCTGCGATGGTATGGAAAAGCCTGTGTGAACGTACATTCCGAGCTGGAAACAAACCTCAATACAACTTGCTCCCACTGTACTGAGTCGTGTTTCAAGATGTCCATCCATCAGACGGCTTTGACGGCTCTTGCGGAACCAATAGAACTTCGCCGTCACTGGTCGCTGAGCAGAGCAAATACAGGGGTATCCAGATGATGTGGATAGGTGGGTGAGCCGAGCGCCATTCAGCCACCGACGTCATTCTGGGTATCGAACCCGAAGGCGGGTTGATTTGCATTTCCATCACCTGGCACAGAATGTACAGTGCAGTACCGTACCAAGTTCCCCTCCACCCGAAAAGCCCCTGAGCAGCCCGCCTCCAACGCCGGCTAACCCAGGCTGTCCTTGGCATCTGATTGAAGCTCATCAATGTTACGAATCGTGATGTGCCCCGTACAAGCTGTACAGACGCACCATCGTCAAACCTGCACATGCCACTTTGCATGCGGACCAGACGCAAGCGAGGTCTCGAGCAGGAGGCTGCTTACATTGCAAATCATATGGCTTGACCTGTTCCCTACGATGTTACGCATCGCCATCAAACCCCGAGACGTCCAAGGAGTGACCAGAGCTGATTAGCTGGCTCCCGGCAAGGCCGCAGTCAGTGCAGCAGCTGCAAGCCTCGGCTTTTCCAACACGGTTCGTTGCTCAAAGCTCCGAGATGCGAACTTGATTGCTAGTGCAACGCAAGGTCCCACGCTTCGAATACCAGATGCAACATCCAACCTCATTACTGCCCTGGGTGTTGGAGCGGGTTAAGCAAGAGCTTCGGGGCAGCTCCATCGCTACATAGGAGGCAAGTGATCAGTTTATTCATCAATTCTCGAATTCGTATGGGTAACTAGCTTCTGGCGCTGTATCAAGCTGATCTATTATGTAGATAAGCGGCCTATTGTTCACCATCATCTCATTTTTTTACGGTGATTAGAGATCTCTTGTGCAGAATTATTCTCATCGTGCGAGATCCAACTCGCTTCTTCCCCACATACCGGGTTTCCGTTCCTCAAATTAGTTAGCGGCCATTTTGCGAAGGAGGTTTCTCAAAAGGACAAGGGAGAACGACCAGGGAGTGCGGCAAGAGGGAAAAAAAAAAAAAAAA
>QUZF01000071.1:0-128138 GCA_003693555.1 Coccinonectria pachysandricola | reverse complement strand
TCAATTTGAAACTACAAGCTACAGTTTAACAAAATATAATTCCTAAGAAATATATAGTATATCTAATTGGACTAGAAGACTAATAATTTATTAAAGATATATTTAATAAACTAGAAAACCAATAGAAGGTCAATAGAATAAAGAACCAGGTCCTATTTGCCTTTCTGGTTTTTATAGTCTAGGTTAGTAAAGGAGAGAAATGAAAAGGATATATAGTTATTAATCTCTAAGGCCTTAATAAAATAACCCTTCTTAATATATACCTAATATAATATATAGAAGACATAACTACTAAACTTATAAATGCAATATATATTATTACTATAGATACTATAGCCTTCTTCTATTAATAACTACTGCACCTAGAGATAAGATAGGCCTTTATAGTTATAACTACTGAGAGACAGTATACCTTTAATATACCTATTATAGGATATAAAGGATCAAATGCATATATCTAATACTATATTAACCTTATATTGCAAGGAACTATAGCTAATGCATATTGCAATGATATAGTAATTATATCTAATAGTCTTAAATAATACTTATAAGATATCTATAAAGTCCTGCAATGCCTCTATAATAATAATATATCTATTAGCCTTAAGAAAACCTTTATTGCCTTCCTAATAGCTATAGTACTTAGCAAACTTATCAATAGCATAGCCCTTGCTATAATACTAAATAAACTCAAAACAATCGCAGGACTGATATTCCTAATAAATCTATGTAAATTAGAATATCTCCTGAGATTTATAGGAGCCTTATGCTATAATATTCCCTACTATACTATAATTATCAAATCACTCTAATAATAAAAGACTGAGCTATAGCAGATTGCAAGAACTAAGAGAATCAGCAGGACAAAACCGCTATAATCAATGGCATAAGCCACTAAGCAATCAAAGAAAACACCAAAATCAGCGCTTAAGAGATCCTTACTGTCCTTAGCTATTACAGAATCAATAGGGGCAGAGCTTGCTGCATTTCATAAGATTAAGTAAGCGCTATTGACCTATATCAAAGTCTACTTCTACTCTAGCTACTGTATACTGTTTATAGATTTTAATATATTAATAGCAGGCATTGATGCAATGGCTTACTATATAGATAATAATGAGATATCTAGGATCTCTAATAATAAATAGATAATTAAGTATTCAATCTAGATAATAATCTACTTAATAGTATTCTACTTAAGGACTTTATTGCAAATTGAATAGAAATACTAATCAATAGAACTTAAGATAGCTAGTCTGGTCTAGACACTGTATAAAGTAAAGAGAATAATCTAATTAACTTAATACCTGCCTATAATTATATTTATAGACTATATATCTATCTCTAATATAATAAAGTAGATAAGCATTATTAATATAATAGCTTATATAGCAATTAATAAAAAACTAGTTAAAGTAATAGAATATATTAGTATATTAAAAGTAAAAGTAATATATAAACTAAGTAAGGATTATATAGTCCCTAATACATTAAGCTAACTGCCTAACCTATATAGATAAACTAAGTCTAATGAATTAGGCTAACTAGATATAATACCAGATAACTAATCATATCAATAGATAGGACTGCTAAGTCAATAGATATACCTAGTAATAGATGCATTCTTCAAAGAATATTTACTTAAGCGATCATCAGTATCTACTCTGCTTCTAAATAGGTAACTCAGGATATAACTAACTCTGACAGTCTATATAGCAAACATAACCAATGCCTTTAAGCAATAACTATATAATGAATATTAATAAGATAAATATTAGAAATAAATACTAATTAATCTTAATTAGAATAATTAATTACTAAGTAAGAATAGAGCTAAATTGCTATTTTGAGTAGAAGATAGATTGCTATAGAAGATAACTACTAATAGACTACTATACCTATATATATTATAAAACTCAGTAGTAGATATATTTAATATAATCTATAATAATATCTATATTAGACTGGATAAATTATCTAGATATATTATAGTATACTATATAAAGGGCTAGTATAAATAGCTAAGGCAATATATATAGACCTGCTTTCAATATAGAATATATAATAAAACACATTACCTACTATATAGCAGTCTTTAATCTATCTTACTACTAATACTACTATATTATATAATTACCTTTGACTTTATATTAGCCTTACTAACTATACTATCAGGCGAAGACTCAATCTTAGTAATTGTAAATAAATTTATAAAAGAGATCCTCTTAATCCCAATGCTAAAGGTATATAAGGCAGTATAGATAGATATAGCCCTATTTACTATACTTCTAAGTTATAACTAGGGAATCCCTAGGATAGTTATAATAAACTATAATCTAAAATTCCTTGTAGTAGTCTAGAAGAAATTCTAGTCTAGATTAAAGGTTTGATATCTATATATAACTGCATACTATCTATAGATAGATAGTCAATCAGAGAGAATGATATAGTAGGTATTATCTATACTTAGAATTGCTATATCAGGCTTGACAGATCTAGTAAGATAGACTAATACTCTACTTAAAATTTAGTTTGACTTTAATAATGCAAAATCTGCTTTAATAGGCAGATTACCTAATAAGCTTATTAAAGGATTCTAGCTACAGGACTTATTAACTATACTAGTAGGAAATACACTGGACCTCCTAGACCTACCTATAATATATATTAAAGTATATAATACAATGGCATTTATAGCTATAGCTATAAAGTAGCAATATAATAGGTCCTGCTAAGTATAATTCTTTAAACTAAGTAATATAGTTTACTTAAGACTATATAAGGGCTATAATATAAATAGTCTAGTCAGTACTAAGTTCTCTCCCTAGTTCACTAGACTATTTAAGATCTTAGAATAAGTCAGATAGTTAGCCTATAAGATTGACTTGCTAAATATATAGAGAGTGCACCCAGTTATATTAGTAGACTAACTAGAGCCAGCCCTGACTGACAATTATAGTTAATAGTCACTTTAGATATTAAAGGTAAATAATAGATACCCTAGTTATATCAGAGGATAATGCTAATATAGTAAATAAATATAATATCTTATTAGATATACTAGGACTAGACTAGAAACTAATTAATAGATCTTATAAGATAAGCTAGGAACTAATGCAGCAATATTGCTTTATAATTAGTATAAGGCTAGATATACCTCCTAACCTTCTTTAGTTATACTTCCTGACCTTCTTTAGTAATATAAGAGTATAGATAAAATATAGGCCCTAGAATTAATATATAATCCCTATATATAATAGAGAGAAGGTAATTCTACTATACTTAACTCTAAATAATAAGAGCATAGTATAAAAAATAGACTAATAAACTAATTAATAAAAACCTTTATTACCCTAATCTATATATATAATATAACCCTCTTCCCTTCTATTATATAAACTAATCAGTCTAACCTTACTGATATTATATATAAGACTAAGATATATTCAAATCACTAGCTATTATAGCTAATTAAGACAATCACTACCTACTAACTAAGGACTTTTTTAATAATATTCTAAGGAATATTAAGCTTAATAGAGATAGACTCTAAGTAGTCTTTCAATATATATAGACAGACTAGCAAGCAATTAAATATATCTCAATATACCTATCTATTATCAAAATTAAGAACTATCTTATAACTAATATCAACTAGATAAGCCTAGCTAAGACTATAAGCTAGACAGTTATATATAAATAGCTAAAGGGAACAAGTAATTATACAACCTAATGCTCTAAATACTATACTAACTATCTGATTATTAGAGCAGTCTAACTAGGACAAGCCCTAGTAGTTATACTAATTATAAGAGAAGTCTAGGGCATAACCTAGGACTATTATATGCCATTCTTCTCTATAGAAGTATAGAATAAACTTAAGAAGATTTAAGGCATTATACTACTAATATAATCTTAGAATAATAACTAGGACTAACTACTCCTTAACTATAGAGTAGTAAATTAAAACTAAGAACTATAATTAATACCTAATTAACTCAATAATATAACCTAGATAATCTAACTATTAATCCAACTAGTAAACTGCAACCTAGTTATTACTAAAGAAGCACTAGCCAATACTAAACTTCTATATAATAAAGTCACTAGACTTCAAGAGGATATCAATATAGTTAAGATATTAATATAGAAACTCTACTAACTAAATAATAAACTATAGAACTAGACCTAATATTAATAGCAATAGGTCTAAATATACTTATAATAGGTATTATATAGATAGAATAGGAATAGTAAGTATAGATATAATAGAATATAGAATTAGAGTAGATATTGCTAGGATTTATAAGGATATTTACTATGGAATATAGTTAAAATTGGGATATATAGGAGTATTATATTAGCTATTTGGAATTGGGAATTTGGAAGCTATTATAATCAATGAGAATATAGATCCTTCAGGACTGGGGCACTGTAGCGGTCACATGACAGTCACATGATAATGGGGTCACGTGACTGCCTACACTTAGCCAGATCCCTGTAGCTATAATGAAGAAGGCCAAGTTTGACCCTTGCAACCAAGATAATGCCCATAGTTGATGTATGTTTTTGAACTTTTCGAGCTAATGATGTTACGGAGGGGTTTGCTTTGCTTCTTGGAGAACCAAATCGCTCGTTAATTACTCACTGCCCTTTCAACCCTATAAACCATGTCTGCTGGACGCCCCATCCGCTCGTTTCTTGGACATTCCAGCTTGCTACGCCCCCAATACCCCAGCGTCTGCGGACAATGCCGTCGGATGTTCGCTACAACGCCGGTACCATGGGCCGGCCACAACAAGTGGTCCAAGACGAAACATATCAAAGCAGTAACAGACAAAAAGAAGATGACTGAGCGTGCTGGATTCACCAAGACGATCGCTATGTACTCGAGAAGTAGGCATGACATTCATCGGTGATTGCTGCATGGTCTGATCATGATTACAGTGTATGGTGATAACATAAATTTCAACCCTCAGTTGGCCAATGCCATATCTGCCGCAACAAAAGGTAGCTCCCCACTACGGCATCCCGGACTATATCGCTGACTCGACGCCGAAGCAAGTATACCGAAGCACTTGATCGAGGCGGCTATTGCACGGGGCCAAGGCCGTTCGACAACGGGCGCGCAACTGGAATCCATGTCTCTAGAAGCCCTCATGCCACCGGACATCGCTTTGATCATTGATGCCGAAACAGACAACAAAACGCGAACTTTGCACGACCTACGACTCGTAGTCAAAAAGGGTGGTGGCGTGGTCGGGTCGACCTCATTCTACTTTACAAGACGGGGACGAGCCGTCTTTAAAGCCAAGGAGAGCGGCCCCACGCTCTCCGACATCATGGACGAAGCCATCGAGCATGAGGGCATGGAGGATGTTGAGGAGCTTCCCGAGGGCGACTACCTGGCTTGGACCCAGCCCAACACCCTGTTTGCCATCACCGAGGCCCTGTCGAAGAAGTTTGAACTTGAGGTTCTGGAATCGGACATCGTCTGGGCACCGAATGAGGATACCAAAGCCGCCGTCGATTCTCCATCCCTTGCCGACTCGCTTGACCAGTTGTTTTCCGCATTGAAAGAGTACCCTGAGGTGAAGGCAATCTACGCCAACGTCCGAAGAGGTTCTGTCGCAGATGACGAGTGGGACAAAGTAGAGCGAAACCTGGACGTATAAAGTGTAAAAACAGCGGTGGGTCAATTTTGTACAATAGCTGCAGCTCGATGAGCTCCCAGAGATAGGATGCCGTTTGAAAACCCGAGAACCCTTTCCTAACGCCGCAAACACATCGCAAGCCCGCTCAATAGGCGGAACACGACAGAACATCGAGCGCACACACACATAGTAGTACAGTTTCGTAACCGTTATCTCGACGCATTCGGGGCGTGTGCGTCTAAGCTTCGTGCTGTTGGGGGTTTGCCTCGGCTTGTCGTCGCTCTTCCTCCATCTTCCGGGCCTGCCGCAGTTTCTGTCGCGCTACAATTCGATCGTACTCGGCCTTGATCTCGTCGCGGTCTTTGGGAATCTTGTTGCACTCCTCGGGCTTGGGCCAGAAATCATGTACGGCAAAGCGATTGTCGAGATTCGTTCCAAAGTAATACATCGTTCCGATAGGGAACAGGACGTACATGCCGAACTGTTGCGCGTGTCGATGGTTAGTTTCCGGAGACGATTGCAAGCTGGCAAAAATACACGGCTCTTACCTTGACGATTTCAAGATTTAAACCACCCATGTTTGCTGTTACTGGCTCGTACTGTTTGCGTGGGGATTATCAAGGTGCAGTTTGCTGACGGAGCCCAAATGTTCTGACATTGGAGGAGTACTATGTACAGCGTTTGTGCCGCTAAGAAGTTCGCCCCGATAAAGTGATATGGTTTGCCACTTACTCGTTCGGTAGGAGAGGGGCTCCGCTCACACATCGATGCTATTGGACGTGCCGTAACTTACTACAACGCGACTCTGTTGGACTGTGTATCCAGGATAACTGGCAAACATCCTTCGGTAAGATTTGAAAAGCGCCCAAGCTTTCAGTTCGCGTACAAACCCCAGATGCTTTTGAAGATTTCACAGTGTGTGAATGCAGCATCTTTCCTTTAAGCTTGCTGTACTAATGTACTCAGTGAGTATCTTCTATCGAACAGCTGGACATGTTCGTGAAGAACTAAGAAATCCGTATGTGATTCGGGACACCAACACCAGCCTCATGGAAAAGTGACACCCCTGATGATAACCATATTTCAACGCCCTCGACGTGCCTTTTCTTGTGCGGACTCCCATGCATGTAGTCGTACTCAATATGCTGAACAATCCATATCATAATCCCCAATCATTGAACCCGTAAACGCCGTCCCCTATGGCAACCTTGAGCCTCTAGTCATTTCCAATTGCGCATCCTCCATCAACAGACGCTCCGTAAAACTTCGCGGCGTACCGGAAAATGTGGCGTTGGCGACGCTGGCACGGAAGCTACTGAGATCGCCTTCGTCCATACCGCTGCGACCATCCAAGCCTCCCACGAATGTATTGAATTGTCCGAGCGAGGCAGCTTGAGCATGGATCTCCGGGTTGCGAACCACTGGCATGATTACTGGTTGCCCCTTGTAAGACCCAACCGATCCGGCTTGATGTCTGCCTGATCTTGAGGTACCAGGCCCTGGCACGGCGGACGACCTTGCAATATGTACCGCGGGAGAAGTAGCATATATGGACTGCTGAGATTCGGGAATGTCCTCCAGCTCAACTTCCTCATCCTCTCCTTCGTCAGGAACTGGCTGCGGCTGTGGACGAGGTGGTGCAGACAGACCTCCAGCCTCACCGCCATCCTCGAAATGGAACATCTCGTCTCCTGCTGTACCGTCGTCATTAAAGGGCAGCGATTCGCCATTTCCAGTAATTTGGGCTCCTGGTGCCGGTCCCTTGCTATCTTGAGCTGCAATTGTAGAGCTCTGGCTTGACTTGCTGATCGGCGACAAAGGTGCCGAACTTTTCCTGGTCGAATCGGTCGGGCTCAGTGGTGATTTTGAGGGCGATTTCGGTTTCGCCATAGACAAGAATCCATCTTCTGAAGAATCGTCGTCGTCTTCTTCCTCTGGTTCTTCGCTAACACTCCCCAGATTGCGAGCACCACGGCTGGGACTCGTCTCCAAGCTTGGCGACCGTGGGCTTAATGGTATCGGCGGAGGTTTGACCGTTCCGGTTGACTGCCGGCTTGGAATACTTGAGGGTAGGTTTTCTTGCTCGACGAGCTCCTCATCTGGGTTCGAGTTGACAACCGTCCAAACTGTGTCTGCCTCTAAAGGCGCCCTCGACATTGCCCTCAGCGCGTCGGAAGAGGATATCTTTCGAGGTGGTGGCGGCTCGTCCGGGCCATCGCCCAGGATCGAGTCAGAGCTGACAGAGTCCATCATGGGTACTGGCTCAACCGCCGAAGGTAACATTGATTCGGTAGCTTGCGGCGAAGCTGTAGGCAAGACCTCTGTGCCCATAAATTCGAAGCGTACCCGCCTCGGGCTCTGGGGCGGCTTGGATGAGCTGGACAATCGTCTGAGGGCGCTCCTGGGTGTCTTTGGCTCGCTTCGATCCGAGTGAACAGAGGAGGTTGTATCATCAGTCTCGCGACGGATGTGCCGTGGTCGCAGTGGCATCCCGGGCGTCGATGGTTGAGGTTCCTGCGACCCCTGCCCGCCCGACTGTTGTCGATTCGAATCAGCAACATGGCCTCGGGCTTCAATGCGAGGCTCAGGCGGAGACATCGCATCAAGCGGACTGGGGAGGAGGGCAGCGGTAGTGTTCTCGGTGCTAGGCAGCGGCAAACTGGGCAAGACCTCGAGCAATGGGAGATAGCTAGGAGTAAAGAGACCCCGCAACTCCCGTTCCCGATCGTGAGGACTGCCTGGAGGATCCACGGCTCCTGATCTTAGGGTTGATACAGCTAAAGAAGTAGAGCCAGGTGTCGGCGCCTCAGCAGCAGTCGGCGGGGAGGGGTGGCGCTGACTAGATCCGGGAGAGACTGGTTGGACTAGGCAATCGAAAGCTCGTGAGTCAGCCAGATCAGGATCGAGACTGATAGCCGGATGGGTGGGCAATGCCTCGAGGATGGATTGGCGAATACGGGAAGCGACGGCGGGCGGGACGTCGCGAAGCAGATCGTGGTAGTAGCGTAGAAAGTCGGCGGCCATATCGTGGCGAAATGCCTGAACCTTGCCATCGAGCTCGGCCAGCCTTCGCTGGAGGCTATCGAGAAGCCTCGCCTCCTCCATGTCCAATCTTACCGTGGCGCCTAACAAGTACCTGAAAGCGGAGCGGACAATGGCAATCGTTTCGGTATGCGCATGACGCAAGGTGGGTGGCTTTTCTTTTCTTTTCTTTCCTTTTCTGGGGGGGGAAGGGCGCTGGGTGCTGGGCACTGGGCGCGGCGGCGGCTCTGGGAAGATGCGTGCCAAAGGTCCGGGTCGGATGAAGGCTTGCTGAAGGGATTAACGCGACTCGTCCGCGTGAGCACTGGCAATCCGAGGGATGGATAGTGGAATTTTGATTGCGCTGCCTCTATCTCGTATGTTGGGTGGGCTGCTTCGTGCGGGCTAGTCTAAGTTTCTCTCTAGACTAGGGTCTCTATTAATCTCTTATTAGCGGCTGTCCGCATGCGTATTTCCATCCGCTCGTGAGGTATCCGCAGATACTGTAGAGTAAGAGGACGGCAGTCGGAGAGGTAGGTACCAGACAGCAAGCTCTGGTCGATCAAAACGTGTTTGCGAGACTAGATAGATAGAATGGCTGATTTACCCAAGTTATTCGGCCTTTCTTTACGCAAGGTAACTGATTCGTTCTGTAAATTACCCTCTGGGTTGGATGTTCCCATTCAGAGACAGAAAATGTCTCGCATCCAAGAAGTACATGGCAGTTCCCTTGGTACTTGAACCAGCCCCAAGCGCAAGAGCTTTTGCGATCACACGCGGTAATGCTCGTAGGCACCTCGGCTTCAAGACATCTCAATCAGACTACCAACATATTTCCTTGAGCCTCATCAAAGTTAGTACCATTCCTGAGCCACGAGGGCGACTTGCGGGGTTGTTCGTCACCACAGTTGTCAGCCTCCTCCGCATTGCTCGAACTTCCGAGACAAAGCAAAAGCAGTGCTTTGACTGTCGCAACGGCTTGCCTCGATTATCTAGGCAGCTCCTGGGCTTGTTCGGCTTAATGCTTGCGAGCGGTCATGTGCCTAGATGATCAGGCGCGCGAAGCATCGGCTTCAGTTGCAAGAAGTCTAAGACACACTAAGCGGAGCAAAGCAAGCTATTTGATTCAATGAATTATTTCTCCCTGTCACTGAATCATGTTTGTAAAGTGGAAGGCTGATATGACTGATGCACCAATGCACATGATACCGGATCGGTGGGGGAGACGGCAGCGCGATCGATGAAATGCGGAGAAGACTGTCGATCCTACAGATCTGCTGTTCTGCCAGCCAGTATTCGGAGACTGGGCGTGCGGCAAACCGCACGACGTTATGCCAGGTACCGTACCATGTCGAGAGAGACGTGGTATCGTTGTCACATATCAGATCTTTGACATCGATCACATCTGGGAGGCTCTAGGCAGCTGACACATAACGAGTTAGACATCTTGACGTTTGAGTTCAGCAGAGACTTGCTCGCAATGATACAATTCGGCATGTTCTCTTAGGGAAGGTCGAGATGTAGATTCTTGTGTACAGTAGGATAGTAAGAGTCCAGGACCACATCGATAGGGGCCTAGTGCAAAGAGTCAGACACTGACGAGTGTTGGCTTGTCGCAGAAGTGGTTCATTAGGAGTTTACGGTAATGGTTAATTATGGTACTGTACGTCCGTAGATTCCTTTTACTTGTACAGCACGGTATACTGACGCCATCCTCCACAGTGGCCTAGTGTTGTACGGATAGTGGGTGTCCAGTCCAGCGCCTAATCCACTCAAAGCCAAACGCAAGCTTGCAACCAAA
This sequence comes from Coccinonectria pachysandricola, assembly GCA_003693555.1. Classification (NCBI taxonomy): domain Eukaryota; kingdom Fungi; phylum Ascomycota; class Sordariomycetes; order Hypocreales; family Nectriaceae; genus Coccinonectria; species Coccinonectria pachysandricola. Next base: position 117,659 of record QUZF01000071.1, on the reverse strand, counting down.
TGAATATGTGAAGCTTCTCAAAGTCATGGTATCCAACTTGGCTATCCATGCTGCTAAAGTGCCATCACCCTATTTGATCTTATGAAAATTGAACTATGGTAAAATGCCCTTTTGAAGCTATACGTGTTGTGCGCTCTGCTGTTCGCCTTGACAGCCAAGTGCTAAAGCTCCAATTGGCTGGTACACCGCCTTCCCCCCTTGTCGCTATAAGCTGGTTTCTGCCGTGAATCATTGTGGAAAGCTCTCCAATGTCAGCGCCCAGCCTCATGAGCATCAACAACTCGTTGCCATCGCAATCAAGCCTGCTCGACTCATTTACCCAAACCCGCCATAGTTCAGGCAAGCTGACCAGTCGAGGTACTCATAAGTTGCTTCTTTCTAGTTCGAAACCCTCGCAGCAATGTCTACAATCACCCCTACTGCACTCCAATCGAGCCACCCACCTATCCTCCCGCTGTCCTTCAACTCGAACCAACCCGAAAACGTCACTCTTTTCCCTCTCTCCAACTATACTTTCGGCGTTAAAGAGACTCAACCTGAGGAAGACCCATCCGTCATCGCACGCTTGAAGCGCCTAGAAGAGCATTACACCGAACATGGCACGCGCCGCACATGCGAGGGCATTCTTGTTTGCCATGAGCACAACCACCCGCACATCCTCATGCTGCAGATCGCAAACGCCTTCTTCAAGCTTCCCGGAGATTACCTGCGACCAGAAGACGACGAGGTCGAGGGCTTCAAGTCGCGCCTAGACGAGAGACTTGCCCCTGTTGGACGCCTGGGCGAGGGCGAAGAAGCCGGCGATTGGCAGATCGGTGACTGTTTGGCACAATGGTGGAGGCCAAACTTTGAAACATTCATGTATCCTTTTATTCCTGCGCATGTCACGCGGCCAAAGGAGTGCAAGAAGCTCTACTTCATCCATCTACCCAAGACTAGTAAGTCAGCTCTCCTGGAACACGGTGCAGACCGACTGACGTTGTAACAGAGGTGCTGAGTGTGCCGAAAAACATGAAGCTGCTGGCCGTTCCACTTTTCGAGCTATACGACAATACCGCCCGTTACGGCCCGCAGTTGTCTGCTATTCCACACCTACTCAGCCGGTACAATTTCGAGTTCGTTGACGAGAAGGGGAATGTTGTCGCAGCAACACCAGGGGCTGGCGCACCGGATGGTTACGTTCCCAAGACCAAGGTCTTGGTAGGCGATGACACAGATATGAAGGAGGTTAACTTGAAGGGGGAGAATGGTGCCAACTGATCACCAAGAACTCAGGTAGAAGTCACGGCGAAAAGGAGTTTAGGAGTTGGTCTATGTAAAGAATAATGTCCGTAAATTTCGCGTCCAGGTGTTCTCCCTCCTCTTTGATGTTTATTTTCAGCCTGATTTCACCTCTCCATGGTCATTACGCCTTCTCGCCCTGGATAGTAGCCATGATTCTTCGTTGGTGTTTGCTGGCGCGGAACTCGAGATACCAGATCCCTTGCCATGTGCCAGTTGCCTGTCATGTATCAGTTAACAAGGATGTCAAGGACTAGTAACTCATTGGAACGTACAAGCTTTCCGTCCTTGATAGGAATCGTGACGCTAGCTCCGATGAGAGCGGACTTGATGTGAGCCTGTAGAGGTAAGTCAATAAATTGCGATGGTATCGCAAGACATCATGCACCTACAGGCATGTCATCAGGACCTTCGGCACTGGTTCATATCAGTTAGCGCGTTGAAGGAGATCTGCAGAAACTCTGAACTCACTCGTGTCTGTATAATGCCTCACCCTTGGGACCTTCTTCGGGTGCAATCCGGTCAAGGGCATCACTCATATCCGCTCGAACATCCGAATCCCCTAACGTCATTGTTAGAGCCAACGTCATGTACAGATGTGTCGATCGACCTACAGTTCTCATTCAGACTCAACGCGCAGCTTGTATGTTGAACAAACAAGTTGAGCAAGCCGACTTTATAATCTCTGATCTCAGGCAATGCAGAAGTAACCTGGTCGGTGATGAGATAAGAGCCCCGCGACTTGGCGGGGAGGGTGAACTGCTTCTGGAACCAGCTCATTGTTGCTTCAGATTTGATCAATGGTAGTGAAGGAGGAGGCGCGTTGGAAGAGCCAAAGCCAAGTAGCGTGAATGGTAGTGTCCACAGAGAATGGAAGAGACTAGGGAAAAAAGCGATCAATAAGAGTATGGTTAGAAGCACGGAAGTCGTTGCAGAGTTGAGGCTCGACGAGTGAGGCATTGTTTAGTCGACGTTTCCCGCCTATGACGAAGTTTTGGTGGGGCAGAGCGCTGCCGCTTAGGTATTCGTAGGCCAACCAATACGAGCACAGGCTTTATAATCGCGCCTGCGTACAATGAGCAAAGCCCAACTTACAACTTCGATTTAAACAGTGGTGCAAAAGATTGATTAATGTTTCCTGATCTGAGCAGTTTCTGATAAATTGGCGAATGTGTCGATAGAGCATATTTGCTCCGTGGTGTTGAATTATTAGAAAAACTTTGTTGTGAACCTTAACATTTGCTGCAAATCTCGTCTCATTCTTGCTTGAATCGATATGGTATATACAATGTCTCCGGCAGTTCCCCTCTTAAGAGCACAGTACAACGATGTAGCCCTATATCTGGCCCGCGTGTAATCTTCAATAAACACTCCCTTGGTAAACGCCAATCGTTACAAGGCATTTTATGACAGAGGGTAGGAGGTCTCGGGGAGGGACTCGAGGTGCTTTCGGTTGTGCTCGTTAGCCTGTTATACTGTTAGTTATTTTATAGGTCTTCCAGTAGCTCGGCGCTCATGATTATAGACTGTTCATACAAAAGGAAGACCGCAGTAACCGCAGGGGGTAATCTCGGGCTTGTCGGTATTGATGTATACTCGGGGGTGGCCAGCAGGGCCGCCGCCACCATCACAAACAGCAACACGGTCGTGAGTCCATCGGACGGGCTCCTTGTGAATGAGCTCAATCGCGGCCTTGGGTTGGGGCTGTAAGGCGGTTAGCTTGCGTCCTCACTTCCTGAAACTTGCTCCGTCTGTTATACCTGGAGGCTGAAGTCGGTCTGTTCGAATCTGGGACCGGTCATGGCAGCGGCGCGGGGACGCTGGCTTCTAGACCAGACACCCACACGGTTGGGGGCCTGGCTGACCTCGACAGGCTTGGTCTCGTCGACGGGGGCTTGGGAGAGATCGGCCGTTGCGGGCTTCGTGGAGACAGCCTCGAGCTGGCGGGCGGAGGTGGTGAAGGCGCGCTGATACAAGCGCGTGCTGCGCGCAAAGGCGCCAATTGTCCTCAATTGAGACGTAGCCATTGTGTGTACGTCTACAGCCGGTTGCGAAGATCGATTTCGACGTTAGTCGCCCTGTGAAGGCAGTTTGGCTGGGTCGTGAGGCAGTTGAAGCTGCGGCGAGAGGCTTGAAGACCGGATTATAGTGCACCCGAGCCCCATTTTATTTTCTCTCACCAGTCTGATCGCAATAACCTCGAATCAATGAAGCGCCTTCCTCGCAACCTTTAATCTTTAAGCCTGCTGCTTCTTTGGAGCTAGAAAAGCTATTATTGCTACTTACTTTTAGTAGACAACCTCTTTTCATTTCTTACTTATATTTCCTAAACCTGCGACGACTGTTGACCACACAGCTGACTTTGTGATGGCACCCGAAACGCCCAGAGGAGTCTCATCGAGACTTCTCACGATGAAGTTCATGCAACGGGCTGCGGCAAACGCCTCGCCGGCGGGCTCTCCCGAATCCGAGCCATCTGCGAAGAAGCGCAAGCTTGTACAATCACCAGCGGAGGGCCGAATCAACTTCAACATCGATCAAGCCATGGTTAAAGCTGCTCTTGAAGACCAAGAGACGAAGCGCTTGGCGGCTTTGGAGAAGCACGTGGGAGGTGCTGATATGCACTGGGTGCTGAACGACAGAGTCACCAGTGCGAAAGCTTCAAGCAATTCCAAAGCACCGTTCAACGTCGTTTACGTTGGGTATGGCGACATCGATTCCGATAACGAATCTGGCGAAAACGAGGACGTGCCCGCGCAAGGACGAATGTCAACACGCGTCCAGAGCGCAAAACCCAAGGCAGGCGACCTTTTATATACAGAATGCAGGGCTTAAATTACTGACTGGCGCTAACAGAAGCCGGTTGCTGAGAAGGCAACGAACGATGATGATAACTCAAGCAGTGACGAGTCAGGATCATCAGATGAGGAAGATGCTGGAGGCGAAGACGAGGACGTGGACGAGGATGAAGACGAAAAGCCTTTAGGGAGGAACCGAAATCCAACCAGCGATAGCCCACACTCTCGATCTGCGCGAAGCCGCTCACGATCGAGATCACAACAGCCGCGACAAAGGCAAGAGAGCGCGAAGGCTAGGGAATTTCGCGAAAAGCGGAAGAAGAAGGAAGTGAAGTTGAGCAAGCTTACATCCATCTCTTCTGGCGGCGGCACTCAATTCTCTTCGAGTAACGGCAAGCCCATGTCATGCTACAAATGCCATCAGGAAGGGCATAAAGCTGTAGATTGCCAAGGTGCAGGGAGATCAAGCGGACGACCAAAGAGGTAAACCATTTGAAACCCTAACTTCAACATATTTAGCTATGCTCCTTTCCCCCGTGCTGTTTGCAGCTATTGATGCGTTTCGTTCCTGTTAGGCATCAGACGCGCGATCCGCTTGCGTCTCGTAAGGACCAATGCCCAAGTACAAGTTAGGATCGTGCTTGTAAGCATTTCAGTTGCGTGGCCGCAAATACTAGGCAAGCAGTGTCCCTACGACTTTGGTCTGTCGAAATGCAGCTCCTCATTGGCGCCATTGCAAGAAAGGGGGACCAAGCCAGCATTGGCTTCATGCTTTCCAGGCTAGTCAGCCCGCAAAAGGGCAAAAGAATGATGAATGCAAAAAAAAAAAAAAAAAGGCCAAATCTCATAGCGCTGCTGCCAGTGATTTGATGAAAGACAACGCAAAGCCTCAGGGGCTGGCGAGGACATTAGAACATTTCATCATTACCACGAATGAACACGGAATTTATGTGATATGCAATAGGGACGGAATACATCCCCTCCCTACATGATGTACTACGCAACTGATGCCTCGTCACAACACCGTAGGTACTATCTGCTACGGAATGAAGCGATAGTAGGTAACGTACAACCCCAGAGTATGAACGAGGGTAATCTATAGCTAAACCAGACGGCGTGTTTCACTTATCGCATAGTTATTGGTTGATCGTCAATGACCAGACCCAATCTCTCAGATGTCACAATTGTTGAGCATGCTCGCGCATGATCACTGACCGCCTATTTTGAAGTAAATGTCGCTTTTTACTACTTCTAGTGGTAGTATCCGAGAAGCAAAGAGTCGTACCGCACTGCTAGGCAGTCATGCAGGGAGAAAGTAAGAACGAAAGAAGAGTATTGGCCTGTGTCGGTCAAATACATCCATGCCTGTCACTAACTAATAGCACTGATGAGACCAACAGGGTTGTTGTCGAGTTCCTATCCGTACAACGTGGTTATGAGCCAGCCAATGGGCCCTCTATGTACGTCATCTGGGGAAGATAGTTGGGACTGCACACGGGCAGAGAATTGCAGATGACTCTAGAGGATGTATTGATTTTCTAATCTATACTTTTGCGACTGGCGAATTTTCCCCCCATCTATCTGATGCTTTTAACGCTAATAGTTGTTTCCATCTGCGATCTGACTCTGATTCCTACACCTCTTAAGGTGGTGTACTGTATCGTAGTCCGTCCAGCGACGAATACTAGAGCAGCATGGTACTTGATGCCGGTAGGTTGACACGTATAACCTTGGTCATCCTGCAAACATGACGGGAGCTTTCGACGTTGAAGACCTAGCCATCGCTATAGATTCGCCAGAAAGCGGTTTGTCCCGCCAGATGCCCAACTTAACAACAGTTGCACGCACACCAGGCCTCATTCTCTCCTTAGGCCTAAGAAAACGAAGCCTTATCTGGCAAGTACCGCTTTAGCTAAGCTACAAAGCTTCGTCATCAAGCCCTACCTACTAGTATTATTACCTTAGGCATCTTGAGATAATATCGGTTGCAGACGCAGGCCTCCGTGTCGCTATCGAATTCTCACTTTCTACATCAGCGAGGCTTTCTCCCCCCTCAAGAAGGCTACTACTTTGCTGGACAGCTGCGCTCGAACAAGTCCCGACATATTGACAAGGACAGACAGACCCTTGCTTGCCATTTTGGCATTGCTTCCGCACGAGTGGCGCCCCCTCTGGCTCCCCACTAATTACGTACCAATTGTCCTGAGGAGACGCGCCTACTATTTACTAGCTAGCCAGCCTGTGTGCCCTGGTCATATATATCAGGTACTGTACAGACTACAGAAACTGAGTTGCAGTAAAGCGTAACCCTCATCGGTGACCTCGAGGCTTAGACTAATAATAGCGTTTCCCACTCAGCTCCAGATTCTCGATCACCTACGGCTGCATCGCGGCTCTACAGTAGCACAGTTCCCGTAAGGCTCTGCAATTCAGGGCTCACCGCGCCGCCCCCTCCCCTCTGCCTCTTGTTGACACACGCCCAAGGGACCCCTCCAGTGGCTCCGCTCTCGATTCGTCGACCTCAACTGCCTGTTTCATCAGGTTCAGGAAACACCCATTGATCTCCCATCTCACATCGCGATTCGCCTCTTCTCATCCTTCACGGACCGGGTTCATCACTTCATATCAGTATCGTGCCTTTGTCAATCGCCACTGTTTCTGTGCCATGTCTCAATCACAGCACCAGGGGGCAAACCCCGCCACAGCTGGCCAGCCTGCTCCTGCGGTGACGTTGATAACGGAGCAGCTCGAAAAACCTTCGCTAGATGATCGCGACTACCGGGTCATTCGCCTTGACAACGGCCTCGAGGCTCTCCTGGTTCATGATCCGGAGACGGACAAGGCTAGTGCCGCCCTTGATGTCAACGTTGGAAACTTCAGTGATGAGCCGGATATCCCTGGCATGGCACACGCCGTTGAACATGTAAGACATCATCCATGGCAAATAGATATCCACTTCACACCTTTCAATGGCTTCCCAGCATCCAACCCTCCCCAGGGATCCTTTGCTAATTCGCTTCTCAGCTGCTGTTCATGGGAACAAAGAAGTTTCCGATTGAGAACGAGTATGGTCAATATCTATCCAACAACTCGGGTAGCTCAAACGCCTACACAGGACCTACTTCAACCAATTACTTCTTTGATGTTGCCGCCAAGCCAGACAACGACGAACCTCCTTCAGACAGCAATCCATCACCTTTGCGCGAGGCTCTTGACCGCTTTGCTCAGTTTTTCATCGACCCTCTCTTTCTTGACAGCACCCTGGACAGGGAGCTGAAGGCTGTGGACTCGGAGAATAAGAAGAACCTGCAGAATGATACCTGGAGGCTTCACCAGCTTGAGAAATCACTGTCGAATCCCAAGCATCCCTACTGCCACTTTTCCACCGGCAACTTTGAGGTTCTCAAGACCATCCCCGAATCGAAGGGGATCAACGTAAGAGACAAGTTCATCGAATTTCATGCAAAGCACTACTCTGCCAATCGCATGAAGTTGGTTGTGCTAGGACGTGAGTCGCTTGACGTTCTTCAGAAATGGGTCATCGAGTTGTTCTCTTCGGTCGTGAATAAGGAGCTCACGCCTAACCGCTGGACCGAAGAGCAACCTTTCCGGGAGTCTGACCTTGGCATGCAGTGTTTCGCCAAGCCGGTCATGGACTCGAGAGAGCTGAACCTGTACTTTCCATTCATCGATGAGGAGTACATGTTTACTTCTCAACCAAGCAGATACATCAGTCATCTCATCGGACACGAAGGACCAGGAAGTATCATGGCTTATATCAAGTCCAAGGGTTGGGCGAACGGTCTGAGCGCTGGCGCATATCCTGTATGCCCTGGCACGCCTGGTATCTTCGACGTTCAGGTCCGCCTGACTGAAGAGGCAAGTATCACTTCCCTGGAACAATCATACGTTTAGAGAGCTGCTTGCTAACTCTGTTCAAAGGGTCTCAAAAACTATCCTGAGATTGTCAAGATCTTCTTCCAGTACATCTCGCTGCTCCGCGAATCGCCGCCCCAGGAGTGGATTTTCCAGGAACAGAAGGGAATGGCAGATGTTGATTTCAAATTCAAGCAGAAGACACCCGCTAGCCGTTTTACGAGCAGGACCAGCTCGGTCATGCAGAAGCCCCTGCCGCGCGAGTGGCTGTTGAGTGGACACAGCCGTATACGGACATTTGAGCCTGACCTTATTCAACAAGGTTTGGACAAGCTTCGCCCGGACAATTTCCGTATGGCCATTGTATCCCGCAATTATCCCGGTAACTGGGACCAGAAAGAGAAATGGTACGGAACTGAGTACCGGTACGAGAGTATCCCTAGCGAGCTGATGGCCGAGTTCGAAGAGGCTGCTGCTGTGAAACCCGAGCATCGCTTGTCAAGCCTCCATCTTCCCCATAAGAACAACTTCATTCCTAGCAAGCTTGAGGTCGAGAAGAAGGAAGTGGCAGAGCCAAGTCTAGCTCCACGATTGTTGCGCAATGATGCGATCGCGAGAACATGGTGGAAGAAGGATGATACCTTCTGGGTTCCCCGCGCCAACCTCGTGGTGAGTTTGAAAGCGCCACTGATCTACGCCTCCGCCGAGAACAACGTCAAGGCTCGTCTTTATACCGATCTGGTACGAGATGCACTCGAGGAGTATTCTTACGATGCCGAACTTGCTGGTTTGCAGTATAGTGTCAGCCTTGGTGCGCGTGGCTTGCTCCTAGATATCAGCGGCTACAACGATAAGCTTCCGGTGCTTCTGGAGCAGGTCACGACTACGATGCGTGATATCGACATCAAGGCCGAGCGATTCGATATCATCAAGGAACGGCTCACGCGAGGCTACAACAACTGGCAGTTGCAGTCCTCCTATCACCAGGTAGGCGATTACATCAACTGGTTGAATACGGCCGAGCGAGACTATATCGTGGAGGATCTTGCTGCTGAACTTGACAACGTTACAGTTGATTCTGTCCGTACATTCCAGAAGCAGATGCTGAGTCAGATGCACATTGAGGTATATGTGCATGGCAACATTTACAGGGAAGACGCCCTCAAATCAACGGATATGGTGGAATCGATTCTTAGACCCCGGATCCTGCCCCAAACCCAGTGGCCCATCACACGCTCCCTCATCCTGCCTTCAGGCTCCAACCACGTCTTCAAGAAGACACTAAAGGACCCGGCCAACGTCAACCACTGTATCGAAACTTGGTTTTATGTGGGAGAAAGGGGCGACCGCGGAGTTCGTGCCAAAACTATGCTCATCGATCAAATGATCCACGAGCCTGCCTTTGACCAGCTCCGAACCAAGGAGCAGCTTGGGTACATCGTCTTTAGTGGCGCTAGGGCCTTTTCGACCACGTTTGGGCTCCGATTCCTCCTGCAGAGCGAGATGACGCCGGAGTATCTTGACTCACGCATCGAGGCCTTTCTAGCCAGGTTTGAGGATACTTTGAGCAAGATGAATGACGTCGAATTCGAGGGACACAAACGAAGCTTGATCACCCGAAGACTTGAAAAACTGAGAAACCTTGATCAAGAAACCTCTCGACACTGGGCCACGATCGCTAGCGAGTACTACGATTTTGAACTTGGTAGGTTCTCCCGTGACTCGTATTCTTCTAGCAACATCCACTAACACATTCTAGCTCAACTTGACGCGGCGCATGTGAGGCCACTTACAAAGTCAGAGGTTCTCGATTTCTTCAAGAAGTACTTTAGTCCATCCTCAACCGAGAGGGCCAGACTTTCCGTGCATCTCCACGCCCAGGGACAAGCCGAGGGCGTTGTACAGAGGCAAGAGGAAGCCCAACAGAAGGCGCAGGAGGAGGAAGAGGAGCGAGTCAAGGCCAGCGACAAGTCGGGTACAGGAGTCAATGGCATGTTGGCAGTTGACTCGGCGGTCGAGATTACAGATGTACGCCTGTTCAAGGCCGGCCTCATGGCGAGCTCGGGGGCTCGCCCTGCCAAGGACTTGAGCGAGTATGAGGATAGGGATGCGAAGCTATAAGGGGATAGTGGCAGCAGCTCTGGCATTGGCTAGCATATCGGACTGAGTTGAACTGCACGCTTGACTTGACTTGACACTGGTATAGTATCATCTGTAGATTGGCGAGATAGAACTCAGCTATCCTAAGCTATGGTAGTCGAACATGGCTTGGAAGACCATTGCCATCTTGGTTGAATCTGGATTGCCTGTTTAAGCACGCAAAGTGTTGAAAGTCAAAGGTACTTGGTAAATATAAAGTAAGCCTCTTCACCAGACGCACGGACCGAAAGCGATGTCTGCTATGAGTGAAATGAAGTGAATGATGAGCTTCTAACCCTTGCCTCAGAGCAAGAATGAAAGCCATGATTGGCCACTTGAGTCGCTCTTCCTCTGCTTCAGAGACATCGGTGCAAGCTCAGAAAGAGCATCAAGAAGTCATCCTACCTATCAACGAGATCATCACTCAGGTTCCTGGCGAGTCTGACTAGAACTTACTCTTCGTCATCAAAACGCGCACTTCTCTTCAGAATTAGGACATTCTCTTTCTCTGCTCGTCAACAAATTGGTAATCTTCACCTCTGATTTAAGGCCAAAGCAGCCTCATGACCTCCGAGCTCCGTGTAGTTAGCGGTCAAACGTTAGAGGCTTTGAGCCCCGCTGCGTCACAGCCAGTGGATTACTTCAGCGCCCTGCAGCGGCTTGGGCGGGTGTTGCGGAGGCTGGTGCACCTGCTGTAGTATGCAGCCGTGCCAGTATCCGTACCTGTAGCCAGACGAGAAACGTCCTCGAGGCTTGATCCTTCCTTCCACCGCCGCCCCATTCAGGTGAGGAAAAAAAATAAGTGCCCACCAACAACCCACAAGCAGAAGCACAAGCCCGAACCTCCCCCCCTTCCCCCCCTCCATATCCATACAAGCAAGGCCCGTGGTCGAAGCGTCTTAATTCTTAATCCTTGACTCGGGTGCAAGTTTCTTCTTTTTCTTTTTCTATTTCTTCTCCGGCTTCAGTACGTCGTAACCGTCAGCCTTGCCACCGCAGCACCTCAGCCGCCGTCGGTTTCGGTATCGATTTTGGTCCCTCCCGGTTTCTTTCCCCTCCGACCCCGAGCTGCCTGTGCAGCTCGCCTTCAAGACGTCGTCCTCAAAGAAGAGAAAGCTCGCCCGGCCCGCACCCCACGACCAAGACTCACAAGAATCGCCCTCACCCGACGCTGCTCTGCCGTCGTGCGAAGTCGACGACGATCCTTCCTACTCCTTCTCTGCTGCCTCTGCGGCCTCGCGATCCGGCACCCCTTCATACCTTCGTGCCGACTCCCAGCCTGCCTCGAGCCTGCCTCCGCGCCTGCAGCAGCATCAGCCAGGCTCTCTCGTGTCTGCGGATTACATCTCCTCCGCTGCTTCGAGCCCCTGTGCGTCGACCTACGCCGAACTCTCCATCGAGAGCGACCGCGGCGGCGACGAGACTGGCACGGCCCCATCCTTGGCCAGAAGCCAGTCTCCCTTTCGTATTTCGAGACGTGCCATTATGAATGGCGATGCAGACGTGTCTAACCGCTCCTCGTCGCCTTTAAAACGTCGTGCTTCCAGCATGGACCCCGATCACCACACGGAGAACAGTGCGGACAAGCCCCGCGAGGTCGGCACAGCTCCGTCCCAGCCTACAAACTCTACCGGTGCTGTGGCTCAGATGTCAGCCAGCGGTTTGCCTCGAGCCATGAGTATCGACCCACCGGAACCGGTTTCGCCAGAAAACAAGGATGCTGCTCCCTCCCCGCGTACGAATTTCCCATATTGCGCAGCTGGTGACAAATGAATTGTACTAACCCTGACTCACAGCGATCCCTTCTCTTCTCGAGCAAGTCAAGATTATCGAGACCTTGTTGAAAGCCTTTGCAGAGGAGCCAGTGAAAGAAGGAGACAAAGCTTACCTGGTGTCGCGCACTTGGGTTGACAAGGCGCTTGCTCTTCGCGGATATCCTAAAGAAAACACACAGGAGGTACCGGCAGAATCGCTGGGTCCAATTGACAATGCAGACATCATCGAAGAGGTCATACGGGATCCTAGCGGTACGGACTTTATTCAGCTCAAGCCTGGCTCTGGTCTGGAATCGTTTGAGCTTTTCCCCGAAGATGCCTGGAAAATGGTCATCGACTGGTATGGCATCAAGGGCGGTCAACAAGCCATCGTTCGCACTGCTATCAATAGCGCCCCCGATGCTCAGTCAGAGCCCAACATTATATACGAGTTTCACCCGCCAATCTTCCGGGTTCATCGCCTGTGGTCCGAAATCAGTCCATTGCCCATTGAGCAGTCTCTCAAGGCTGAGGACCCTGGTCCGATAGTCGTGGTCAGAAGTCGCAAATATCATGCGCAGACCTTTATCAAGGAGCTGAAGACATACACAGGGGTCCCAATCGAGCGCAAAATACGTCTGTGGTCGCTTTCTCCCAGGTTGGCGGTAGAAGGCTCATCAGCTTCACGTCCTGCACTGACACCTCCGGATTCGCCAGTACGTGATGGAGCCCAGAGCAGCTCCCCTGATCCGTGGTCGAAACTACTTCTTGATCTTGCCTCGTTCGGCACTGTCAGCGATGAGAGGATCAAGGTTCCTGTGGAAGATCAGACAACAAACCCTAATTACAATGGAAAGGCACCGCTACAGCTTTACCTCCCCACCGACCAGACCCTCGTCATTGACGAGGCCATCGATAAATTCTGGGTGAGCACCTTCACTGGCCGCCAACGTGGGAGTGACAAGTCTATCCCCAGCAGAGGCGCTGGCTTGACGTCTTCTGCCGTTTCCAGTGGTAGGAGCAGCCCAGTACCCGGCAACGCCTTGGCTCGAGGGCGAGCGCAAAAGAAGTCGGGCCGTAGTGTTGGCGCGGTTGGCTTGCAAAATCTGGGAAATACGTGTTATATGAACTCTGCACTGCAGTGTGTTCGCAGTGTTGAAGAGCTGACCAAATATTTCCTAACCGATCACCACCTCGGTGAGGTAAATAAGACGAATCCTCTTGGGTACAATGGAAAGGTCGCCACGGCGTACGCAAACCTCCTGAAAGAAATCTACACGGAAGGAAAGGGCTCGGTAAGCCCTCGAGATTTCAAGAACATTGTTGGCCGCTGTCGAAGCACCTTCTCTGGCTACGGCCAGCAGGATTCTCAGGAGTTCTTGGGGTTCTTACTCGACGGTCTACAAGAAGATCTGAGCCGTATAAGGAAGAAGCCCTACATTGAGAAGCCCGACTCTACGGATGACATGATCAACAACCCTGCGGCCATCAAGGAGATGGCTGATAAGGTTTGGGACATTACTCGACGTCGTGATGATTCCGTCATTGCAGACTTATTTACTGGCATGTACAAGTCTACACTGAAGTGTCCCGAATGCGGTAAAATCAGTATTACTTTTGATCCGTTCAACAATTTGACGCTGCCGCTTCCAGTGGAGAACATGTGGTCGAAGTCTGTCAAGTTCTTTCCTCTCAATGACGTTCCTGTCACTATTGAGGTTGAGCTGCCAAAACACAGCGCAATGGAGCAGCTAAAGCAGTTCATCTCTACCCGAACAGGCGTCCCGGCAGAGAGACTCATAGGTGGTGAAGAATTCAAGGAGCGCTTTTTCAAAATCTACGACAATACTCATGACATATCTGAGGAAATAGGGTCTTCCGATATCCCTACGATCCATGAGCTCGAGCTTGTTCCAACAAATTGGCCGCACAAAGCTCGGAAACAATACCGTTCCATGATTGACATAGACTCTCCTGTCGAGACCACTGAGTGGGACGACCCGCGGTACGAGAGGATGGTGGTCCCGCTCTTCCATCGGCGCCCGTTTGCCACTGGGCGCATTCCAGACGGAACCTCACCGCCGTCGTTTATCTGCCTGACTAAAGAAGAAGCCTCCAACATGGATGCCATCCGGGCTAAGGTGTTGGAGAAAGTGGCTAACTTCTCGACATGGTCACAGTTGAGGGATGCTAATGACATCGACAACTCGGACAATGCTGATGGAGAGATGGTGATGACTTCTGCTTCAGATGCTGATTCTTCTGGTGACGGCAAAATTGTAGCCAGCTCGGTCGAGGGCGAGGAGGATATGGTCGATGTTACCATGAAGAACGCTCAGACTGTGCCCATACAGCATCCCCAGATCCTCAAGCGCTTCAATGCTAAAAGACCCAACTTCGTCAAGCCAGGTGGCTTCCTGAATCCTGCAATTCAAGGACTCTTTGATTTGAGCTATTTTACAGACAACTCTGACGGCGCTGTTCCCACTGGCTGGTCGAGCGTCGACAACAATCGAACGCTGCCCAAGTTGGCAGATCGCATCCCCGAGCCTTCCTCTGCCGAGGAGGAGGAGGAGGAGGAGGAGGATGAGCCGAGTCCCGAAAGCTGGAACAGCACTACATCTGGCGCCGACGAGGATAGCACGAACGACGAGAGCGTCAAGGCCGAGCAGGGACCGACACGCATGGTGGTAGAATCCAGCGAAGAGGACGCCCCCCCTCCGATCAAGATGTCTGGTCGGCCAAAGAACGCCGGTCCTGGTGGGAAAAAGAAGTTTAAGAATAACAGGACGTATGGGAAGAAGGGCAACAAGCGTCGGGATAAGCAGATGCGTGCCGGGAAAAGGGAGAAGGTCGCATCCGTCAAACCTCAGCCTATGCCGCCTGCAGTTGCCGATGGCGGTCCCCTAATCCGGCTCGGTGAAGGATTGGTTGTCGATTGGAACGAAGACGCTTGGGAGACTGTGTTCGGCGGCTCTTCCAAGAACCCCACTGAGGGCCAAGGATCCCGAACCTTCCTTGAGATGGAAACTCTCAACGACCCAGCATTGAAGATCAATCAACGTCGGCGTCACCACCGTCGAACGCGAGGCATTACCCTTGAAGAGTGTCTCGACGAATTTGAGCGGGCCGAGGTTCTATCCGAACAAGACATGTGGTACTGTCCTCGCTGCAAGGAGCACCGCCGAGCAAGCAAGAAGTTTGACCTTTGGAAGTCTCCCGACATCCTTGTGGCTCACCTGAAGCGTTTCAGCAGCTCAGGCTATCGACGCGACAAGCTCGATGTCCTCGTCGATTTCCCCATCGAAGGCCTGGACTTGACTAGCCGAGTCATCCAGAAAGAAGATGGCAAAGATGAAATCTATGACTTGATCGCAGTTGATGATCATTATGGCGGTCTTGGCGGTGGCCACTACACTGCTTATGCCAAGAACTTTGTCGATGGACGGTGGTACAACTTCAACGGTAAGCACGCAGCCTCCGAGACACGAACGAAACTTGGACTTGACGAAAGCTGACTCGAGGTAGATTCGATGGTCAACCATGTCGCTGATCCAGCTTCATGCATTACATCTGCAGCATATCTGCTCTTCTACCGTCGGCGTTCAAGCGGCCCTCTAGGCGGCTCTCGGTTCGGACTTATTTCTGAGAAATATGACGACGGTGAACAAGAAAGTGAGGACGATAATGACGAAGGCGAGTCGGGGGAAGGCCAGCGTCTCGGCGGGGGTTCCTTCCTTCATGGGTCGCCGAGCGCTGGGATCGGAGCCGCAGCCACTCACCGTCAAGCCGGCCATGGTTTGGATAGGGCCACCGCAACTTCGCTAGCGGGGCCAGACGACGACGACGACGACGATTTGCCTTCATATGATAACCCGAGCCGCATCGAAACGGTGCGCAACAGTATCGAAGACGAAGGGGTCGATATGAAACCCTACCAACCATTGACGGCCAAGTCTCTCAATCTCACCCAGGGCTGGAGCTTCGGAAATCTCGATGGCAGCGCGGCGGGAGACTCGACAAATGCCGACATGGCCAGTGACGATGCGCAGCTCGACTCGGCCGATGAACAAGCTCTGGGCCAACACGTCGAGGACCATGACACGGAGATGACAGGCCACGATGCCAGTGCTGAACATGCCGTATCATCAGGACAGGCTGCATCGAATGTCATCTCCGTTCCTGTCGATACGGAGACGGAATCGAGCTCTAATGAAGTTGCCGAGATTCACCTCGAGGGTGATAAAAGCGCCCATGACTAGACAGAACGCAAGGGCGGCGCAAGACTCTTCAGTTCAGAGTTGATGTGGAATGAAGTTTATGGTTTTTCTTTTTGTTATGACAGTAATTACGCTACAACGTCGCATATCACTTGAAGGGATGATTGGAAAAAAGCGAGTCACGACGATGAGTTGTGAAGTGTAAATAGAAAAGGCCTAGACACACATCGCACATTAGATTTCCGCCGCACGATGTGCTCAAGCACTCGCACTTGCAAGAGCAGAACGGCGTTTTACTGCATCATGTCTTGCGATATAGACGTGTAGGAAAAAGGAGAATTACTAGCTGCAGCTCTACCAAGTATAGTTCATCCACGACGTGTGCATGGAGCCTCTCTCGAACATCACTTGATGAGATTTGGTATGGCCGCCATATACAGAGGATTCCCCATGAAACTGGAGAGTAAAGCTTTAGAGGACAGCAGGCATGCCACACTTCCTCTGTCGTCAACCAAGAGTAAGAAAAAGAAGAAAAGAAAAGAAAGGAAAAAGGAAAAAAGGAAAAAAGAAAAAAAAAGGACCAACCCTTCCTTCGCAGCTTTATAAATGGAGCCTCTATTGCAAGATGGCAAACGGCACACCGACGAGTTGACAGCTCAGGTATGCGCACCTACTGGAACCTGCAAAGTTGTGGATTGTGTGTGTGTGTGTGAGCGCTCAGTCTTGAGCTGGGGACCTTGGAGCGGTCGGGGTATCTCGACAATGTAGCTGGGTGGGCACATTGTTAGGCGTGGAAGCATGGGTTCCCCAGTTCCGTATCCAGATATCTTACGTTGTACCTGCAGCTGGCAAGAGTTGAAGCTGGCTGGCTGGCTGGCTGTACCTATGCCGTCGCATCTCTACTCCATGTGGTCCGTTGTTTCTTGCCTTGTTGATAGGCCGAGGCGCTACGTTATGGAGTAGAAAGGCATTGCTTGCACCTAACCCATCAAAAAGGGCCAGAGGCGCGTTTCCGGAGCTGCTGCGGATACTGCAGGCCCACTTGGGACGATGTGCAGTACAGATTACAGACTGTACAGATGACGGCCACTGATAGCGAGCGGAAAGATGACGAGAGGTCCGTGAGCGCGAAGAAGCACGGCCGTGGGTTTGAGGGCGCCGGTACGACGACGGCAGCACAGGGCTAGCTTCTTTAGCTTAAGCAACCGGCAGAAGAGTCAAACCAAGCAGCCGGTAAAGCTCTGTACCATGATCCAGTGCATCAATGTCGTGTGACGTAAGTATTTAATGGTTGCGATCGCGAGATGAATGAGCAATTGAAGGTAAGGCTGCAAGTGTTTATGGAACGTTGCTGAAGCCTCTAGGTCCGCGGCCTTCTTCCTCTTCTTTCCATCGAACTTTTTTCATATCCGTTGGACCGCAGTGAATTAGGGCCTTCGCTGTACTGTTCCAGGGCATCATCCTGCACAATGCACTACGGTCGGTGGTGCTTAGGGTTAGTCTTTCAAGTGAACAACCAGTCATGTCCGATCGCGGCGCATCAAGCCAGCCAGTACTGACTGCTCACATGTCTCTCGATTGTTGTGATAAGAGTGTACTGTAGTTCTTCGAATTTACTGATAAGACGAGATCTCACGCGTACGTAAGTCTAGCATAACCCCCTCTCCAGAACATGGCCGTTTCGGGTTGATAACTGACCACACAAACTACAGTAGGGCAATTGTGGTTGGGCCCACGTTTGTTAGCTCAACTCTCAACTTACTTACAGAGGAAGAGACTGGGAACAATGAGCAGCAACCCACAGCAAACGCATGACGGAATTGTTATCGTCCGTCCGTCCGTGATATTGCGGATACAGGCGGGGCAGTGACTGGGATAGCTGTGTCGTATTGTGCGGAATCATGGTGTAGGCCTCAATGCACAACATATTCCTCAACCGCACGGGGAGGTTTTTGGGGGTAGCTGAGTTAGGCTCCGGGAAGCCCGACAGCAGCCTAAATTAAAGGCAACAGATTGGTAACGGCATGAAGAGGGTTCGCATCCGTAGTAGGCGTTGTTAGAGATGATTCCGGAGCACGACTAACCCAAGGTAGAAGCAAGTTCCTCTGGTGGATATGCGTTGTAAGCCTCGGTCCATACGCGAGATGCTAACCGAGCTAGGTTGGCTGGAGTCACTAACACGGCTGGTCAAGTGGTGTTAGTGCTCGATTAACGAGCCAGAATCTCGTTTAATACTGTATGGGGTAATTTGTGCAGCCTATCTTTAGCTCGCTCATGACTGTGGGGTCGGTGGTGACAACAGGCTGAAGCCGGCAGAAGACGATCATTCCTTTTTGCAGAGGGAAGGCTTTAGGTCGCGACCCTAGCTGTGCTGTAGGTTATGCCTGGCTAGCCTGGGTGGAAGCGTCAGTGTGCGAATCTCCAGGTCGATTTCGTGGGGATCCTCCGGATGTTTCCCAGAGTTTGCCACTGGCGGCAAAGCTTCTAGAAGAAGAAGAAGAAGAAGAAGAAGAAGAGACGACGTGATTGTACGTGTGTGGCAAGGCCAAGCAGGTCATGAGTGTCTCGGGATACAAACGTTGGGCAGGTCAAGACGAGATGACGCACGCACGCATGCACGCACACCTCTCTCGGTTTGCTTGAGGTTGTATGGACTTGACTTGTATCTAGGCTAGGGCCTACGAAGTTGCAAAGTATAAGGCGCGTTCCTGCCCTCGCATGGATGGTGGATGGAATGGTGGTTATCGGGAAACTTGACAGGAATGCGGTTGCCAATTGAGGCTGCGCAGTAGAGAGTTGGATGGTGGTGAGGATGCAAATCATGACCCCATCAAGACAGGCACCATACTGTAGTGCTCGTGGAAAGGAGTCATCCTCTACGTCGTACGTGATATCATCCATGGTTGTCGTCGTATAATAACCTGTACTGTGTAGCTCGAAAAGGCACAAATGGCGACGTCAGTGCTTACAGCATAGTGCGTCGCATTCTGCTATACTTCAAAGGAACGAATCAGCAGGAACGGTTATGCATGTCGCCTGCCCAGGGCCGAGGACCACAGAAGCGACGCTGTGCAAGGGTACAATGTACTTGGAGGAACTCGAGAAGGTTGCACGACAAAGTGTGATAAGACATCATCTGCCTGCTAAGAAGACATGCTCAAACGCCTATCGAATTGGTAATAACTCACGCTACCATCTCGGGCTGTCTACGAAAAACCAAACCAAAAAAAAAAAAAAAAAAATATCTGCGACATGTCGGTCCTTGGAGCGGCCGATAAAAGTCCAGGATAGCACAATCGCAAAACAACCTCAGCCTAAGCTACGTCTGGAGACGGTTGGTGCGCACTGTGTCGCCACAGTTGAGTTACGCAAGCAACTGTTACACGGCATTTGCTCAACCCCTCCCCGTGCCTGAAGAAGCAGGAGCAGCCCTTTTTCGAGAAGATTTCGGTCCCATTCTTTTACTGGTGAGAAAGTGGAGACAATGGACCAGATTGGCTTCTTACAGGCCTCGATTCGACGCAAGAACTTCTTCTCCGATTCTCGAAGACGACCAGAAGCCACAGGCGAAAACCGGCCTTGTCCCACCTCGCAGCCCCTCACATCCGTAACAAGTCCTACGATACCATTGGCCGAGCAGCAAGGTAAGACCATGCCTCTGGAGCTGGAGAAATGGCACTTGCGATGCTCGATTGCCAAGTTTCGTGAGAGATGCTAGTGCACATCTGCCAGACTAGAGCCTCTTTGCCTTCACCCCAGTTTACGATGACGATCGCGGAGTCTGGGCCAGGAAAGCCAAAGTGCGTGAGATTGAAGCGGGCAAGCATCCTCGATGAAGGATCCCTGCTGCAGTACGTACATGTCAGGCCTGCCCGTTCGACGTTCCGCTGCACCGCTAGCTGGCCCCTTGTCATGGGAGCTGGAAGGCGATGTAAGGTGATGCGATGCTGCCCACGGCTTCACGGGTCAGGTACGGGAAGGGCTGAGAGATGATTCCCCTGCGAAGCTGTGCTGTCGCGACACTCTGCCGTTGTAGCCACAAAATGTAGGCCAGTACCCAAATGTCCAGTCCAGGTGTTTGGTAACCGCGTGGCTCAAGTTATGTATCCCGATCTTCGATTCGGAGCCACTAATGGTAATAAGGTCAGAACGAGCGCGGCATTCCCAGAAATGTGACAGCGTAATCCTTGTCTCTCGAGCGGTTGGTTGATGATACTCTTGACTTTTCGGTGTTGCAGTGCTGGGTTTGGTCACCGTCCTGCAGCATTGACTAAACCTTAGCTACTAACGTTAACTTATATGACGATCATCTGAGAGGTAACATAAATTACCTCGATCAATTTCCAACGTCTCTCTTTTATCTTGTGTATTTCGTAGTCGTCTTCTACATACTTCTTCCCTGTCTCATCCTCGGACGTCCCTCTCATTACTTTTTACAGAGGGGGGAGGGGGCGGTTGAAGAAGGGGGTCATTGCGCTACACCACTGTCTTGCTTCCTTCTTCCTCGCTATGCCGCACTTGGATATGCCCTCCACTTTGTTCATGCCTCATCATCCCCTAAAAAAAAGCCCCCTCCCCCCAAAGTCCCCTAACCTGCTTTGTTAGCTCGCCGACGCCAGAGGCAGTCTCAGGTCACCTCTTCTGTCTCTTCCTCTTCCATCTGCCCAGCCATTCTCGACGGTGCTGTCGTTCTTCTGGAAACCGCCCCCTCCCGATTCCAACACCGGCGCATGTCTTATTCCGTTCCCTGGCGTGAGCCAACCCTCTCGCATTCGTCGCCTTGAGCCAGGCTGATTTGACTCGCTATCGAATCTTGATCTTTTCCTATGCTCTTCGCTTTCTGCTTGGTTCCCATCCGAGTCTCGTTCGCATTGCCTGCCAAGAACCCTTGTCAGCGGAGCGAGCCATCGCAAACAAAAACTCACCACTTCCGTACCTTTACAGAGCTTGTCACGACGCCTCTTCTAGCAAGTCTGCCCCATCACCGCAATCGGACGGCTGTCTTCTCGCTCGCAGCATCACACGTCCTCCTCCAAATCTCCCTTGCGGCTTGCGCGCGCTCGCAGATCGCTTGACGGAGTCGACGCTATCATTGTCGACCCCCGGCTCTAGCTGCTGCGACTTCTTTGGCGTCCCCCCTGGTCTGGTCCACTACTATCCACTCAGTCCAAAGCACTTCATCTAGCCAGGGCCCTGGTCTCCAGGCCAAACCTTCCTGACCAAGTCGTTCTCACGCCCGTCGGCTGCGGCACGGTGCGCTTCTGTTATCGTAGTACTTCGAGGTAAGAGCCCAGCATGCTCCCTCAGCTCTCAGCCTCTCACTGCTGCACCCTCCACCAAGTCCACCCTACGCTTATTACGTTACGTTCCTCGATCGCGCAACCCTCGTCTCCAGTTCTCGCGCATTTTCTCTCACAACCATGTCCTGCTGCCCTCGTCGCAGCTTAACAGTTTCACCTCTCAGTGCTACCCAAGCCTGATCGCCTCATCCCTTGCCCTTCCGCATCCCTTCCCCACCATCTCTGTGTCTTCACATACTGCTCTCAGTAGCCCGGTTTCCTTCCTTTGTCAGGGTTTCGTACCTTTCTGATTCTCGCCTTCGTTTCTTCCTCTCAGTCACCGAGGCCCTTGTCTGCGCGCTCTTGACGTTGTTCTACGCTTTTTACACCTAAACATTCTGCCACCGCGAGCAGTCTTATGCCGTGCTTTCATCGCTGACCCCGTATTTCGTCTTCAAAGCTGCGACTCGTTACCCCAACCCTTTACTCGTGCCATCTGTCGCAGCTATCTCTCCAGGAGACGGTGTTCCGAATTTCGAACCTTGGGTAGCAGCCGCGCTTCGACGGAAACTCGCCGCTTTCCGCATCACCCGACGTACCTCTGCCCTGACGACAACGTGCGATTGATCGCAAGCAGTCCCTAGGGCGCATTTGGCTCTGCTCCCCTCCTTCCCCAGCTACCTTGCTTCGTTCGCTTCCACATGCCGTCGCTGCCTTTGCCTTAACACGCCGCCACATATCCGATCTTAGACGCTGTTGCGATTTACAATTGAGGGCCGTACCGATCCCGACGTGACTCTGCACCCACGGCTTGCGACTCTATTCTCCCGAGCCTCCCGTGTCCTGATCGCATTGACGCCTCGATACTGTTCTCGGCTGCCACGAGGGCTACGGTGCTCCAGTCGTGAGACTGGTAGCCTTCCATGATCGCCATGGACCGCGCCGCCTGTCATATCATATACGTCAATCGCAATGTTTGCGAAGAGGGGCTGGTTCGCGCCGTTTCAGATTCTGGCGATGAGCCGTTGTTCAACGAGGCTACTGTTGTCAGGGAGACTCTTCAACCTCTGTTAGATGCATTTGGCGAAGGTAAGTGTCTCGGCCTTCTTTGCTTCCTTCGCGGTATTTCTGCTAATGTCGCTTCTTCCAGTCCACGCATGTGCAAGTGGTCCTGCGTGCTTATCAAAGCTTTTCGAGCTTTTGGAGGGATCCATGCTTGATTTAAAACCGACCATCGTGCTCATTGACACCCCCCATGACGAGCGAGTTCCCGAGTCTCCCGAGCAACCCAGTTCACCCCTGCCGGCCGACCAGTACGCGTCGGGAGATGCTGAGATTCGGGCCCCGGACGACGATCTCTATGGATTGGATTTACTACACAAGATCGTGACCGAAGCGCATCTACGGAGCCTCACTCGCCTAGTTGTCACGATAGCTCTGATTAATTCCCCGGCTCGGATTCAACCTGAGAGTGAGCGATTGACGGACGGTGTGAACGATGCGCTCTCTCCGCCACCCAGTTCGCTCGCTGCGAACCGCAAACTCATCAGGAGGTGCTTGGATTACGGTGCTGTCGACGTCTTGATATGCCCGCTGACTGACAAATGCATAACGACGTTGGAGGTTTGCGCTTACCGAGCACACCGGGAGGCTTCGCGGGAGCAGCAGGCGCTGTTAGAAGTAAGAGAAGGGCGAAAACGATCATGGGTTGGGGTCAACGAGGAAAAGCCGTTTGCTTACTTGCGCGAGGCGATGGTTTCCGGGTTGATGAAGGGCATCTGTCGCTTGTCCGTCGACGAGGATCATATCAACAGCGTCCATATCGCCGTCTCCACCGAACGGCAGGCTATCATTGCTGCAGCCGTCGGTAAGTGGCGTTTCTGCGCGCATTCCTTCACAGACGACGAACTGCTAGTAGCGGCCATGGGCATGTTCAAGCATGCATTATCCATGCCCGAACTTGAACATTGGCGGATACCAACAGGTGAGCAACAACGCCCAGTCATGGGGCACTAGGGCTTCCTCTTCCCTCTGCGCGTTAGCTTCTTCAAGTATGCGGCTTCCGACAAAACTAACTTCTGCTCAGACCAGCTGATCAACTTCCTCGTGGCATGCCGCGCTGCCTACAACAGTTTTGTCCCGTATCATAACTTCCGCCATGTTGTGGACGTTTTACAAGCCACCTTCAATTTTCTGGTGCACATCGGTGCTCTAGCACCATACCCCTTCGATCCGTCTTATGAACATGTCCCGGAGAGGTCACCCATGGCATCGTTGATCACGCCGTTCGAGGCTTTGACCCTGTTGATCACAGCAATCGGCCACGACGTTGGACACCCTGGAGTCAACAACGGTTTCCTAGTCATGTTGAATGCGCCGCTAGCACAACTGTATAACGATCGTTCTGTCTTGGAATCCTTTCACTGCGCAGCATACTCGCAAATTCTTCGACGTTACTGGCCCTCCGTCTTCGACGATGCGAAGATGCGCAGTCTGATGATAAGTTCCATTCTAGCAACGGATATGGGGCTTCACTTCGAATACATGAAGAGATTAGGCGATGTTCAAGATCGGCTGCAGGAAAACAATAGCACGGAAGGGTGGAATGGCCGGCAGATGGAAGAGAACCGGGCCCTGGCTTGCTCGTTGCTGATCAAGTGTGCTGACATCAGCAATGTAGTATGTTGAAAAATTGCTTCCCCTATTGGATGGTGCTTACTGATTGTATTATAGGCAAGGAATCACGAAATCGCCCTTCAGTGGACACATATCCTGTCGGAGGAGACGTCGAGACAAGCGTCGATGGAAAGCGAGCTCGGCATCCAGTCGTCACTCGCCTCAGCGCCAAGCCACGATATGACGATGATTGCCAAGAGCCAACTGGGTTTTATGAACATATTTGCAGCACCGCTTTTCCAGGGGGTAGCTGACATCATGCCTGCAATGAAGTACACAGTCGAAGAGCTCGAGACGAACAAGAGCTGTTTCGAACTCAAGCTGCAAGATGCCAAAGCATCGCAGTCTAAGGATCTTCCGTTCCGGAAGCGACTTATGAAGGAGGGCACATTCTCACCTAGAACGATGAGTTTTGCGGTCGTGCCGGATGACGGTGTTAAAGATTCAGCCGCAGAGACCGAGTCGATAGACAGGCAGTCGGATACCACGCCTGTAGGAAACGGGCAGCTTCCGGTACCGCGGTCTGATGGCGAGGACACGCTAACGCCCGTGTCTTCCATAACGCCCAACGCATTCGGAGAGCTTCGAGATTCTGACGGGCCGCCATCATCATTCGATGCAGTGCGTGAACTCGCCGACAGTGATCCGTTTCACGCTCGAGACCGGGGCGACAGTTACCCAGACAATAAGGCGGCGGCGTCGGCGGCGAAGCAGCGCTCTAGCGAGACTACGGAGGGGAGCGTATCAGGCGTGTACTCTGGCGATTGGGCGTCTCAGGCCACGAGTGCTACGACAGGTAAGATGCCTATGTCACCGAGCACGCGGGGTACCAGCATAACCAGCGGGGAATCGACGGAGCATCATTTTGGCATTCCAACTATCAACGTGTCATCTGCCGCGAGCATGAAGGATACAACGGAAATGCCCAACTACGGAAGCGCCATCACCGATGACGAGACGCGGTCAATTACTTCCAGCAACGGCGGCAGCGTGGTTGGTAGCCCAGGCAAGCCAGAGGGCAAGCTGCTGAAGAAGAAGTCGAGCAGGTTCCGGATCAAGGACTTTTCATTCTTTAAGAGGCATAAGGGCTCAGGCTCGCCTTGTTCTGGAACAGATTCGACAGCTGGCTAGAGGAGAGCATGGACTATAGATGTGTAAAATATGGAAAGGAGTTCTTCGAGGGGGGAAAAGCCACAGGTCGTGTGCAGGTTGTAAGAGGGGGTTAGGGAGAGAACCTCGCCACCTCGCCACCTCGTCTCGAGGAGTTTCGACTGGTCTAGGATGGTTTTGAGCATGTTTTTCTTCTTCTTCGGGATCGGGGGTCACTTGGAACCGGGACCAAGACCCAATGGCCGGCGTTGGCGCAGATTTTGGAATGGATGGGATGGGATGGGATGGGATGGAAGAGGGAGAGCAAATATGGGGTTATACCACTGACGACGCAACGGATGAAGGAATTGTTATTATTATTTTTCCCTTCCTTTCTTTTTTTTGTTCTTTTTTTTTTTTGATGGGTATATGATATGACGCGTTACGATGAATCTTGTCTCGTGTAGCGGACGAGTACAACATCTTGGCTTAACCGGAAGTGCGTTACTATAACGCCCTGATGGGAAGAATCAAAACATATACCAGCACTTGCTTGTAGATTGCTGGTGCATAATGTGGCTATGCTTCGTGGAACGACTCACGTTGGGACGACCAGATCCGCCTCCTTAGAGTGAAGCATTTTGGGAGAGAGCGGCGTCGAGAGCCATCTCACAGCATTGAACAAGCATGTGGACAACAACAGCTCCGGCCCGGTTGCCACGATCTGTCAATTCCGTCACCGCCCCATAGTACAAGTCACCATTAGGGCGTAACTTATCTGCCTTCTATGATGATGGACTTGCGCTACTGCATGGGTACGACGATGGAGGTATAATCCTTCTTCGAAGGTGAGCTAAGCTTGGGGATGGCTGGTTGGTCAGCAGCTCCGAGAGGGCTTACTGCGGCGACAATCGTGCTGCACGGCTACGGGGAACCTAATGTATCTACAGTATGCTGTAGTAACTGAAGGGATTGTTGGTGACTGAGGGTATGTCGTCGTGTGGGGTGGTGAGGTTGTTCTTGCTATGAGTCTTTGGTAGCTGGCAGTTAGGTTGGTGGCAGAGGGTAACTCGCGTTAGAATAACGAGGCTGTTACTGCATGGTACGAGGAGCAGTTGGGCATCTTGAGTTGGAGAGGTGGTGTACTTGAATAATAAAGCATTCTATTTAGCTCTTCCCCTCGTCAATCTTCGATCTACGACTAGACCATACTCAAGTAATATCAGTTACACCTTTGCAATGCACGCTTTCTAATGCTTAATCTATATCATGAATCATGCCGTCTCCTGCCTCCCGCCTCCCATATCTCACGATCAAGCCGTCTCAGCAGCCGTAGTTTCCGCCGAGGCTCAACGGCATTAGTTATCCAGCATCTGCGGCACGCTAGTCACCCCTAATCTTGAATTGAGAATGCCGCTCTAGCTGTCTTGCTACTCCTGGCCAACCGATCACCGAACCGAATGAACACAAACGGGATCACGCCCATCGCCAGAGCAATGAATCCCAGTACCGAAGGCGCCCAGTGAACTCCGAGGTTGCCGTACATGCTCTCTGCGGCAAGGGGTAGCAGGATGGCGCCGACGGACCGGGTCGTGCTGGCTGCTGCGTGCGCAGAGGCCGAGTATTGGCGGAACACGTCAGTAAGGTAGTTGATCATGCCCATGAAGAGTAGCTGGAAGCCCACGCCGAAGAAGAAGCCGCCTAGGGCGGGAACGACGGGATGGACGGAAGGCCAGACTGTCCAGCCCATCCAGAAGAGAGTGATGACCATGCTGCCAGGTAGCTGACGTTAGTTGATGTTCGAAAGAGCACGGTTGAGAGTGAAGGTCTTGTGGTAAGGTGGCTCACCATGGGGAAGCAATACAGGCCAGAGGCAGGCGGCGGTTGATCTCCTTCTGCGCCCAGCCGGCTCCAGCTTTCTGCTCTCGGTCGAGATACCAAGTGTAAGTAGCAAAGATAGCCAAGGAGGCGACAACGCCAACAGCAACTACGCATGTAATGTTAGCCGGTATAACATTTCTCAGGATTGTACAGGACGCCCTACGAGGTATATACGCCAAGCCTGCCATGCCGGGAGAGAGGCCGTAAAAGTCTTGAGGTATAGTGTTAGCTTCGTTTCTTTTGT
Source organism: Coccinonectria pachysandricola (assembly GCA_003693555.1). Lineage (NCBI taxonomy): Eukaryota > Fungi > Ascomycota > Sordariomycetes > Hypocreales > Nectriaceae > Coccinonectria > Coccinonectria pachysandricola. Next base: position 90,422 of record QUZF01000071.1, on the reverse strand, counting down.
AGAGCAAGGACATATCGGTGCTTCGATGGTGGCTTACCTTGAAAAATGATCGGGAAAGCTTGAAATAGCAGGTACAAGACACCGTATGCAAGCGTCAGGTACGCCGAAGTCGACAACAAGATGGGTTCGGTGACGAGCAGATACATAGGACGAAGGAAGATCTTGCGAACGTCAAAAGGCTTCAACTCCAACTCTTCCTGCTGAGCATCGCCGCTTCCAGTCTCCTCTACCTTCTTCCGCAAAGCCTTCAGTCGCCTGCGAACCTGCTTGTTATGCAGCACAGGGGCAAACGTCTCCGGGATCGTCAACACAAGAGGCAATCCAAGGACAGCGATGAGCCCCGCAATCCAGAACGGCCATCGCCATGAAGTTTGCGACGAGAATCCCGAGATGATGGGCCCGACAAGAGGACCAATCGTGGTAACGGTCATGTAGAGCGCAATGGCGTTGCCCCTCGTCGCAGGGTCATCCAGGATATCAGCGTACAAACCACCGATGACCGTCGTCGGCGCCGCAGCATTGATGCCGCAGAGGAATCGAAAAATGAGAAGAGCGGCGTAGTTGGGAGCGCCGGAGCAGGCGAGCATGAAGATTAGATAGCCCAGGAATGTGCCGATGAGGACGGGTCGTCGGCCGATGTATTCGCTCAGGGGGCCGAAGAGCAAAGGGCCGAGGACGTAACCGACCATGTATAAAGAGTTGAGGAGGATTAGGTGGATGCGATTGGTGACGCCGAACTGTTCTGCGATGGCGTTGAGGGCTCCCGAGGGCATAGAGGAGCCGAGGTTGCCGTTGAATGTGCAGGTGAAGCCCGCGATGACAATGTGGAGCTTGCGCATCTATTTCCCCAGCGATGTCAGTGATCAGGTTTGTAAACATAAGATGCTTTTCGGAGACGCCTCTAAAGCTCAACTGATGTTCGGCTCCGTTGGTTGTAAGGTGGCTCTGATAACGCAGATGAAGTTTGCAGAACATGTCCACGAGGAACGTACCTTGGAGAGCTTGGTCGGATCCCAAGATTTGGTATCAGACAAACTCGATTCATATGAAGAATCAAACCTCTCGTCACTTCCAGCCTTTGATACAGCAGGAACAGCATCGCAGTTACACTGGGCCTTTTCTGAAGCGATAAGGTCAGTCATGCTTGCGAGACAACTTGCTCGGCAGTTATGCTCTCTAACCAATTCTCTCACACAGGTGGACGACTTCTCGGAGTCTTTATATAAGAAGACATGACGATTAGAAGCCCACCTCGGAAACTATCCACGTGGAGCTCTAGAAACTTCAATCGTACGTTGAGATATCGGACTTGTTCTCGTCGTTGTGACTGACTAGTCTACTTGGTAGACTACTCTAGACTAATCTGTAGCATCTCAGCATTCATTACAGATGTAGACTAGAGTTAACTTACACCGGTTCTTGAGGTTGGAGCTCCTGCGTCGTGATTGGGTCGATTCCGCCGAACTCTTTGACTCGCTCGTCCTCGGGAGTTGATGACCCACTCACTACCGAGGCCGATAACTTATTGTAGGTAGAGTCGGGAATGCCCATGCCCATGCCCATGCCCTCTTACATATCCAACTTCGCTCTTCGGTGTCTGGTGTTGATGTGGTCTCTTCGGAAGTTTTTTCTCCTGATTGATAATCCGAAACGATTTGCCGCCAATTAAAGATAAAAATAAACTAAACGAATAAGTCATGCCGATGACAAGACAAGGGCGTGATGCAGTCGGCCGCTCAGCCTCTTCCCAGCCAGAAGACGATGACGCGCAGGGACTGTCGAACGGTAGACGACGAACGAGTATGTCTTCTTTGCTTTTCTTTACTTTTCCATTTCTTTTCCCCCGCCATTCTTTGATGCGAAGCTTCCGATATGAGTCTCGTTGGAGCTTGAAGTTGTCCTCTGACTGTTCACTCTGACAGATGGAAGGGCCTGCATAACTTGTCATCAGCGCAAGGTTCGCTGTGATATACTTACGAAAGGCGCCCCCTGCTCCAATTGCCAATCGCAACATCGGACAGCTTGCCAAATTTATGAAAAGAAGAAGACCAGGGCCTCTCTTCAACGTCTACCGCGCACGCCTGTCCCCATTCAGCCCCGACGTCGCCACGAATCTGCGACGGAACCGGCCAGGCCAGCGACGGGCCGTTGGGTAGGTGAAACGGCAAGCCAGAGGCCCCGGACCAGCTCCTCGACAGTCGATGGTAGTCAGTATCGCAGCCGTCGCGACTCGGTAAGCTCGGCGGCGAGCCCTTCCAATGCCGACTGTGGAGGCCTAGCCGCTCATGCCGACTGCGGAAGCCTGGCCGAGTTTGTCGACCGCGAAGAGGTCAGGGCTCGAGAGATTAATTGCAAGTCGCGTCTGTACTTCATAGGAACGGAAATCTCCAACCTGAACTACCTGATTAGGCAGCGCTCTGCGCACTTCGACGAGAAGCGTCTACATTTCAGCATTAGGCAGCTTGCTCACAGAACCGGACATACCCCGGCAGAAGCGCTCGAGCTGCCAGACAAGACTCTGGCCGACGAGCTGGTGCACACCTACTTTGAACGTGTGAACCGCGGATGGCCCATCGTGGATGAGGAGTTCTTCATGGCCAGATACAGGGCCCAAGACCCGCAAGGCCCCGTACCGCTGATGCTCCTGCAGGCCATCTTCATGGTCGGAGCACATGTGCTATCTCGGGATAGGGAGGATTTGAGAGTGCTGAAATCCAAATTCTACCGTCGCGCCAAGGCCATGTTTGACTCCCGAGCCGAGCTCGACCGCGTGCTGTATGTTCAAGTGGCACTTCTCATGACATGGCACTGCCATGAGCTTGAGGATGTCCTTGCCAACTCGTGGCATTGGATCGGTGCCGCTGCTCGCACGGCCTTGGGGCTGGGCATGCACCGCGACGCATCAAACTCCAACCTGGCCCCGAGCCACAAGCGCGAATGGATTCGCATATGGTGGGTGCTGGTACAGTATGATGTGCTGGTGTCGGCAGCTTATGGCAGACCTCGAGCTATGTAAGTTGGCCGGAGCCCTACATGGGCGCAGGGTCGAAGGGCTCTGCCAAACATGGTGGTTGATGTAGCTGATCTCGCGCGTTATAGAGACCTCGACGAATCCGATGCGCCAGAACTTCAGCCGGAAGACTTCCAAGGCGTACCGGGAGCTCATGTCGCATTTGCTATCGAGCATTCGCACCTTTGCGTCATCTTCTCCAGGGCCATGAAGAAGAGGTTAGCACTACGATCGACGCCCGAGGAGCGGGCCGAGGCGACCAGACAGGCCGACCAGGAACTCGCCCAGTTCAACGCTCAGTTACCAGAGCCTCTGCGTCTATCAGTTCCCGACGCCAATATCTGGCAATGCGTCCTGCATTTGACCTACAACAGCTTTCTCATCTTGCTCCACAGACCTCCGCCGGTCTCCTCATCATCGCAGCTGATGCCAAATACAGCCGTTGATATGAACATATGCGGAGACGCGGCGGCTGTCATGAGTTCCATTTTCGAGTCGTTGAGAGCAAGATTCGTGCTCTGCAACCTCTGGCTCCCAGGTATCAATGCGCTCCTTACAGCCATGGCATATGTGTGCAGCGAGCTGGCATCGCCCAATCCACTCGTGGCGGCCAAGTCTCGCAGAATCGCCAATGGTCTTCTGTTGTCTTTACGTGATCTATACAACCACTGGCTGTATGCGCAGAGCCTCTTGCCAGTCTTTGAAAGACGAGTCATGATGGAAGGGATGCATGGCAAGAACAAGAACAACGGCAACGGCAACGGCAACGGTAATGGCCGGGCAAGCGAGAGCGTCGCGCCCAACGTGTCTCAGGGTGAAACTGAGCCGGAGAACAGTACCAGCGGTTTCTCACTTCGATCCAGTCAGCTGGATAGTAACTCTGTTCATGCCGCGATTCAAGCTACCGATACCACGACCACCATGGACTACGCATCGCAGGGCATGACCAGTGACCCGAACCACCACCACCACCACCAGCAGGAAGGGTTTACCGCTTCAGATTATCCTCAATCGTCGCTTTCCTTCGCTCACTATCTTAGCCAGCGTTCAAATCAAGAATTCGGCAACGGGACAGATAACCTTGGTGGAGCCTCGTACGGCGACACCTTTGTAGGTAACGGGTTGGATATGCCAGATGATGGAGTGGACTTTGACATGCTCCCTTTCCCCTCCAGTCTAGAGCTTTTGTTGGCAGGGTTTGACAGCGGCCAGCAGTTTTGATGTATCGAAGGAGATGACGAGCAAAGTCCGTGGTGGATGATGTTGGACTCGGTAGAATAAGGGTCCATTGCATCGGGTGTTTGTGCTGACGGAACAATTGGTTACTATAGTACTAGAGTAGATAGTAGGTAGATGCGAGCTTATAGCACGGTAGGGCCAGGTTGGCAGTAGCTTGGATGGTTGTACCTGCCAATTTGCGATCGTGGCCTGATCTTGCGTTTCGTAATCGCTGGTTGATTTCGACGCTGGGTTCGATGATGCTATCTTGTCATGAGTTACCTGACAATGATAAGGTAGAAATAACGTGTAAAGGAAGTCCATGGTATCATCACTTTCATTGGGCAGTCCGAATTCTAACATGCAAGTCTTTACTGAGCAGAGCTACAACGAAGGACAGGTCATTTATGACGGGCTTCACAGCTCGGGATCGAACTAAGTCCAAATTAATGTACTGCATAATTAAGTCACATCTGTACCTGCCGAGCTGTCAAAGATGCTTCCGCAATCACGTGAGCCTCAAACCAGATGTGGCGCAACCAACAAACACTCAGACGACAACCTATCAACAACATGTGTTGAGGTTCGAGAGTGGCTTGTAGCACATGCAGGAGCGTAACACTTGGCATTCCAGCATGAGTGCCGATGATTGGATTCCCTTTCCCCTACTACCATCGAGCGTCGTCACGAACCAGTTACCCTTCACAATCGATCCAAGACCAGTGTCTCACTGTCCACTGTCACAATTGAAAGCCCGTCATGAGCATGGCGCTCTCGCTTGCCCATGCTCCGATTCCCACAGCCCTGCCACAACCTCCAACCGACGACTTCCTCTCCAAGAATCAATGGCGTATCCTCGAGGCAATCTTGGATGGTGTATTTCCGTCCATCGCATCTGAGTCTACTGTCGTTGACAGGAATGCTCATATCGCACTTCCAGACGCTGAGCTGGACCAAGTTCTTAGTACTACCGTCGAACGACTAGCTCCGCCAGCCAATGAGCAACTCCTTAGGGACTTTCTGCAGCTTCGGCCTTCCGAGGACCCCGATTTCAGACAAAATGTCGTGAGCACTTTGGCTGTCTTGCCGTTGCAAAAGCAGCGCCAGTTTGCTGGATTTCTAGAGTTGATGGCGTGAGCTGCCGGATCCTCTCCTTCAGGTTGTCGTCTGAAAGACTAACTTAGCATCACAGTACCCGCCCGGGAAGTTGGTTTCTAACAGGTTATTGGCAGCCAATTTATAACCAATCTGCCTACGTACGTGAGGCTATCATCAAGTCATGGATGACAGCTAGAAGCGCTCGGCTCAGACTTATGGCCAAGACTATGACCTCTCTGGCCGCCAAGGCCTTGACTCAGACGAGCCCTCTGTTTAAGCAGATATCGGGATATTCCGATATACCTTCCAACTGGACCGCCCAGCCAGACACTAGCTATGATTTCCTCCAATTTGGGGCTGGCAGTGAGCCTGAGTTTCTCGAGACGGATGTAGTCGTCGTCGGCTCCGGGCCAGGCGGAGGTGTTTGCGCTAAAGTGCTAGCAGAAGCTGGCCACAAAGTACTAGTCGTTGATAAAGGATATCACTTTCCCTCTTCTCGCTTGCCCATGCCACAGGCCGAAGGGTGCAACTACCTTTACGACAACCAGGGATTCTACTCTACCGAAGATGGGTCTTGCCAGATGGTAGCTGGCGGCGCATGGGGCGGAGGAGGCACCGTAAATTGGAGCGTATGCCTAAAACTCCAAGACTTTGTTCGAAAGGAGTGGGCTGAAAATGGCCTTCCCTTCTTTACCTCTGCTGAATTCGATGAATGCACGGATCGGGTGTGGAAGTACCAAGGAGCTGGCATTAATCATGTCTACCACAACCACCGAAATCAGGTTCTGCTAAAAGGCTCCGCGAGGCTGGGCTGGGCAGCTCTTGAAGCTCCTCAAAATACCGCAGGTAAAGAGCACTACTGCGGTCAATGCCATCTAGGATGCGGTTCCGCGGCGAAGCGAGGTCCTGCCACTAGCTGGCTACCTGATGCAGCGCAGGCTGGCGCCGAGTTCATCGAAGGATTCCATGTAGATCGAGTTCTTTTCGACGAGGATGGACGAAATGCCACTGGCGTCAAGGGCGAGTGGACATCAAGGGATGATACCGGTGAAGTTAGCGGGCCTAGCGAGCGAAAGGTAAAGAGACGGCTGGTCATCAAGGCCAAAAAGGTCATCATCACATCTGGCTCCTTGTGGAGTCCATTAATATTGGTGAATAGCGGGATCAAGGTAAGTTTGTCAACAGTTCTGCGCTCGGAGGTGCTATCACTTAACTAATGCCTCAGAACCCACACCTCGGCTCACATCTACACATTCACCCTTGTAACACAATCACGGCTGTGTACAAGGAAGAGACATCTCCATGGGAGGGGGGCATCATTACTTGCTACAGCCCAGAGTTTGAGAATCTAGACGGAACTGGACACGGCCCAAGGTTGGAAACAGCAGGCATGATAGTAAGCTGGGTCACACGCGACAACGCAATCAAGACGGATTGGCTAACCTCGAGATAGCCCTACTCTATTTATGCTTTGATGCCTTGGAGAGATGGTCTTGGTGCAAAGTTGCAACTAGCCAAGTATCGACACACCAACAACTGGATCTCCCTCACCCGAGATCGTGATTCTGGCAAGGTAATCCCAGATCCCGTAACCGGTCAACCCCGAGTTGACTACACTGCTTCCGAGTACGATTGTAAGAATGCTCTGGAAGGTGTCGTCGCCCTAGCCAAGCTCTGCTACGTTACGGGAGCTACCGAGATCCACCCGTTCCTCCTAGGTCTCGAGCCCTTCATCCGCTCCGGTGAACCGCCGTCCTCTCATAGTCTCGAAGATGAAACACCCTCGCCTGATCCAGAGCTAGAAGACCCAGTATTCGCCGCCTGGCTACGGCGCATCCGTGAGGTAGGAAACAAGCCCCCCGCCGCGACGTGGTCCTCGGCTCATCAGATGGGCACGTGCCGGATGGGTGCAAGTCCCGACGAGAGCGTCGTGGACAGTAAAGGGAAGGTCTGGGGACGGGAGAATCTATACGTCGCAGATGGGAGCGTGTTCCCCAGCGCGAGCGGTGTAAATCCTATGATCACGATCATGGCGATTGCGGATTGGATCTCGCGGGGGGTGGATGCTGCTTTGAGGGCCTAGAAGAGCTTGTCGAGGACTCTTCGGTGTGCTCACCGGCGCATGTATGTTGAGTGCCTTTCCACGTCTTAGGATCAAGAAAGTCACAGAGTACGTACAACGAAACTAATTCGCATTCCAGCCTCTTCTTAGTCTTATTAGATAAGTTTACTTACAAGCTTGGACACATCTCAGGTAAATGAAGGCAGATCGACACATGTCATCCGGGGAATGAGCTCGGTGACCGACGTCCAACTCTATCCACTGTCGACGACAGCGTCATGCTTTGTCTCATGGCCACAAACCTGCCCGGAGTAGGTATCGTCCGAGACCTTACGCCAAGGAAAGTATCTCGGCGATACTCCGCGTACAGGGATCAACGAGTCATGTGGGTGTCGACGAGGGCATCAGGCGTCACGCGACGACCTCTTCTTTGGACGTCGCAGCGCAGCGCATACCGAGACACATCGAGGTCGGCGAGAGATGGGACGCCTGTCTTGGTAACTTGCTCTACAGCCTTGAGGTCTAGTGAAGCCTGTAACGGCAACGTCGGGCTACGTCGGGCCTCACGACGAGGCGTCTTGGGCATGTACGTCCTGCTGCGTCTGCCTCGGCATAACTACCGAAGCTAGCGAGTGGCAATTAGAGCTACGGCCATGGATTGTGATAAAGATAGAAACAACGCGGTGAACGCTCGTCCCTGAAAATCGTCATCAATAGTAAAAACTCAGATTACAGAACACGCCGTTGGAAAGTTTTGAGTGTACTGGTAGGACGCATATCCGTTTGAGACGGTCGGTGAGAAATCTCCACTTTAGCGTAGGCCTCCCGTCCCGCTGTCCCGGGAGGGCGGGAGGCGGAAAGTCTGGAGCTGCCGCAGCACAGCCACAACTAGTGATTTAACGCTATGGAGAGGAAGCCTGCCAAGTTACGTATTTGCGACCACGTTGAATCGTAAAACTGGGCGACAATGATGATAGTGGGTCGGGATTTTAGTCGCTTGGGTTGACCGAGGCGGACGCGAGGATCGGCATATATGCATCGGGTGTCATTCAACGGAGGTTCCGTTCAGCTGGTCATGGAATATACGGGACGGCATGCTGAAGTCGTCGGATGCATTAGAGTCGATCATCGTCTGGTGTTTGGTGACAAGAGTATCAAAGATCTAGAATGTATTGTACGCTCCTGGCGTTGGTGAGCTGGGTTCTATCGAGTGAATTGAGATATCAGTTTCTGGGCTATGTAGCTGCACACGAGCGAATGTTGACTAGCTGTGCGCTTTCTAAGTCATCAATCCAAGCATAGAGATAGGCCATCTTAAGCATTCAACGTCATTGCAGGTTCAGCTCCCTCGTCCGGTCTTGGCCCGGCATCATGCCAATGAACATCATGGATTTATGACTCATCGGAGCGCTGCAATCGTCAGAAGAGACACGGGGCCATTTTGAAAGAAAGTTTGAGGCGATCGCGACAGGGAAGTTGTTGCGGGAGCAGACGTACGGAGTAAATGGGTAAGCCTGGCTTCCTCGTTCACGAAGCGGTCTAACCCTGCGGCTATACCCGGTGGTGCTGGCGGGGAGCCAAGATATCACAGACAAAGGTTGGGAGCAAGCATCTTGTCTTTTTTAGAAGGAAGTGATGACACTCACCAGCTTACCCCAGCTCAAGATTGTCAACGGAGAGATCGACTGGCGTCGTCCCAAAATAAACAACACCCGTAACAGTGAGTGAGCTTGTGTGGTAAGTAACGCTGATGCACCGTTGTAGCCACACCACGATGCATGCCTGAGGCGCCATCTCTCTGTCAGATCCCCACCCGGTCACGCCCCGGCGTCGGCATAGTCCCAAGACCTGGACTTGTATTCTTCCCATGCTCCTCCAAGCCTTCCACTCCACAACAATCGCTTTAGCGTTCGCAGCTCTGCGATGCATGAGTACCGGTACTTGCTACTCATCCTTCGAGTCTGTCCACCAGGAACATCCATCCTCCTCTTTGCTACCGCAGGTGGTGATCAGTGGAACCCTAGCCGCCTGGTCGGACTGCTGTGCAAGCGCACGGCGTCCATGCAATGACGGCCATCAACGATGGCCTCCTTTCCCTCGCATAGTCGCCGCCCTGGGCACGCTATGAAACCGATGTTAGAGCGACGGCATGCTGCGGAAGCCGAGTTTCCGCCCTCTGGTTTCCCAAGGTCAGAACCTTGTCCTTGCCATATCGATTGGCTGCTCACAGTCGTCGGTCCATTTTGATAACGTCAAGCCTGCTTGTCTACCATGCCAAGTCCGCCGTTGGTTCCTCCCCATTGCATGGCTTCACGACGGGACGACTGGTCCAGGGATGGGTCGGCTCCAGTGAGCGTTTCCTTCTTTGAAGATGCTCGGACCTCTGCAGAATCTGGACACATTTCGAGTCACTCCTGTTCCTGTTGGAGCCTGGGTTGATGGACTTCCAACTTGACATTCTCCAAGATTATTGGTCGTCTGTCGTTGATATCAAGCCAATCAGGGCTGATCGCATCGGCGTTTTGGGTGTCCCCACCCCGGGAGACCACCCGAGGCTCCTCAACCAACATCCAATCAGCAGCTGTAGATGCCTTTTTGATAGAAACGCCTCAGCTCACCATCCGACACTAGCATGGATAGATTACTTCTTACGAAGTGCCATTGATGGGCCATCATTGCTTTCTTGTTCCAAGTCCAAGGATCCCTCGTTTCGTTTCCTTACGTTCCCTTTTCCCTTCTCCTGATGTATGCCGCGATCTATCGAGGTTTGGAAGCCGCTCAGGGACCCGTTGGTCATGAACACGCAAGTCTCAGGACCAACCATCGATCATCATAGGTTAGGGGACGGATTCAACCGCTCAACTGGATCCCGAGCCGTTAAAGGGGAAGGGAAGGCCCCATCCGTGATGATTCCTCACTGGCACGGGGCAAACTCCAGGGGTTCCGTTGAGAAGGAAGTATGACTCTTGATAACCCACATCTCCGATGCTTGTCGTGAAGCATCACGGCGGGGAGCGAAGCATCTCCACCTCTTTGTCAAGAAAGATCTCGGTCGACAGAGCACATCGAACTACACGAGAACTATCATGCATCTCTTCCAAGCCATGGGTCTAGGATCCTAGCAACATCAAGCAACGGTAGCTGCTACTAGTGTGCGCTGCCATGCAGGTTATTTAATAACTCGTGAGTAACGCGCGTTGAGGCATACCATTGATGGACCGAAAATGGGCTTTTGACGATTATCATATTTTAAGCACCGAGATGGTGGACAGAGGTGTCGTAAACGTCCGAGAGACCTCAGCTAGCCCCGTATGCTGGATCGTGTTTCGACTACGCACAGCGCTGGCACACGATGCTAAAGGCGGACGGAAGCGTTCTGGGTTAAGCGTGGGTCTGAAGTATGTTACTAGGCAGGTCACGGCCCTCGTCTTTCCAGAAACGCACGAGCTTGCAGCTCGGCCTGTCCCTGACATGGGAAAGGATAGCAGAGCATCTACCCAGAAAGGAGGAATCGGTAGGTTTCGTACTGGATCTGAAGCGTGAACAAGCCACGGCACATCCATGTTGGTCCTGGGCTGGCGCTAACTAGCCTCAGGGGATGAATACAAATCCAGACTTCCGGATTTGTTAGGATGGATCAGTCAGTTCACCTCCTCGGGGAGCCACACTGCTCTCGTCGTCAGCAAACCTGACTCGAAGTGATAAGTCATGTGAGAAAGTGCGGAGGTGCATATATCACTGACAGGACAACCACCATGTAGGTTTACATGAATACAACGAAGCCATACTTGTTTTGTCAACTCAGAGGCATAGATGGCAAGGGTGAGGGGGTCTGTAGTAATATGGGTAAACACGAACAAGTCAGATCGGGTTATAGACAGTCTAGACAAGGTTATAGACAATGCACTTGGCGGCTGTTTCGACTTGATCATGTCACCGACCCTGGCTCGAACTTGACAGCGGCTAATATGAATAGCTTGACAGCTGACTGCCAGTATTGATCTTACATTTGCGAGGTCTAGTACTTGTAGGATGGAGCAAGTAACTGACATAGGATAAGGGAACGAAAAAAACATCTACAGTACATACTGCCAGTACGCGTACCAAAGTACCAGTACCTCAGCAGCTGCATATCCTTTCTAGGTAGGTTCCAAGGCTGTGGCAGCGCGCGCTGTGGACGTCCGTCTTACAGCAACACGGGCCTGTGGACATCCGGGAGAGACAATGCTTCGTCTTTCAGCTTCTGCAAGTTCGCCAATCCCTGCCATGACGACGTCGCCTCCTCTCCCCGTCGGGCTCACGGTTCACGACACGAATACATCGACCTAGGTCAAGTCGTCGAATTGTCGACGTAGCCACATTGCCGCCCATCGTTGGGATTCTGTGGCCACCCTAGGGTACGCCAGTCCAGTCAGCTGTCGTAGTCTACCTGCAGGCCGCTCAGCACAGCCATCGTCCCGTCTCCAGTCATCGACGCCCATGTCCCGCGCCAGCGCCTTGCAGATGAAGAGATTGTCGGCACTAGCGAGAGAGCTTGGAAGACGGTCGGGACAGCACGCACCCAGCCACCGGTGCTGCAGCAGGGTGGATGCGGGCTAAAGGCCTGCGACTGCAAGGCTTGGAGATGCTCCGGCGCTCACTCCGTGGGTGGGCCGCCGCGCCTGCAGCCGTAGTGCGTAGCGTTGCGCCGGTAGAGGGTTCCAGTGGAGGGCTGGGAGCCATGCCCGCCTATAGCCCGCTATAGTACAGTAGGTGATGCATACGAAGGGTTATGGGCAGGAACAGGCCGCCTATATCTCCCCACCGCATCCGCCACTACACCCTCCCTCCCTCCCTCCCTCTCCCCTCCTCACGACCATCTCGTCAAAACGTTCTCTTCTCTTTTCTTTATTTCTTCTTTAAACCCCCCCCGGCTACGACCGCTTAGCAGGCGATCCCTCTCACCAACGATTTGCATCATTTACGAAACCCATCAGATCCGCTCATCCCTGCTCTGCGCTGTCAACCGACCTCTCTTGAAAAGCCCTTGTTCACCCACCTTTTCCCGTCAAACTGCGCTATAGCCTAGACAAACCACGCCTATCCCTGCGCCGCTTCCGCTTCAACTTATACCTTATTCCGGATCCTTTGGAGATACTTCACTACCATGTCGGTGCAACTACTCCCGGCATCGGCCGCTGCTTTTGCGCCCAGAGCTTCATCGGTCAACGTTGTGTTAGGAAGCAAGGTTGAGCCCTGGCTTACACAAACGCTCAAGCGTATCAACCGAGTCAAGCGTCCCCTCAACAGCGTACCACAGCATCAACGATGTCTGACCGAAACGTTGTCGTCACCCAATGCCATCTGGACACTCACTTCGCTCATGCTTCCCAAAACGCCCGAGTCCGACTTCCGGAGAGATTCCAACAATCCTCTCGTTGAAGCCATCTCGAACTATGAGCTGGTACATGTCGAAGCTTACATCGTCCACGTCGATATGGTTCTGCGTAACGAGGTTGCGTATAAGTTGACCACGGATACCATCGACGCCCTGGTTGAGTACCACAGAGATGTTCACTGCGCTGACACCAAGGCCAATACCTACGACTGGTCCGACAAGGAGCAGCAGTGCAAGAAGCTTCACGATGACTTCGTTCAGGCCATCAACAAGTTCGTTTTCCGCACACATGTGTCTGCTCTGGAGGGTCTCGAGGAAGAGGGGGCCGGTGAGCTACTCTGTGGTAAGAGCGAGGAGGTTAAGAACAACATCTTGGCTCTCATGAAGCCCCTGCTACCACCCCCTCCATGCGTCGTCGACGTCGTCCGACAACCCACGCTCTTGCCCAGCTCTCCCGTCAACATGTGGTCGCAAGGCGGCGTACCCGTCAGTCTTCCTAATGTCAACCATTGGAGGGTATTGCCCTCCAGCCCCAGCATCACATCCACCTCGGCCGAGTCCAACACGAGTCCCGTTTGGGCGCCAATGGGCTTAAGCGACGTCCAACTGTCACCAGCCCCTGTCTTTAGTCAACCACACTCATCTGCCGGCTACTTCTACAGTTCACCTCAAGCTACAGCCCCCATACCTGCCCTTCCACTACCTAGCATGCTTGCCCACAGCCAGTGCGGAGTCAGCTTCGGCATGGCTGGTATGCCTGGCACGGCTGATATGCCTGTCGTAAGTGGCATGGGTGGCATGGGTGGCATGAACGGCTTCGGCTGGGATCGATACCAAGAGTATGCTGCCATCATGTGACAACCAGGGCCTCGGGACAACTATCCAGTGGTGACTACGGCTCCTCCCTAGTACTGCACAACCTAGGCCTTCCTCATTTTCCCGGAGAAAATCTGAAGTATTGTTTATTAGCAGCGGCATAGACGTTCTAACCCCACTCCAGGCATAGCGGTGTTCTTTTCTTTGCATTGGGAACGGTGTTTCGTTCAAGTCATCAATATCCTTCTTCGCTTTTGTTTTTGCTTACTCTCTTGGGTCTTTTGGGGGTTCTCATCTTTGTCATATCAAGCGTGCGTCCGGTCTTGGTCTCTGTTTGTCGTTTACTCTTCGGGAAAACACTACCAACGGTTGTTGCACGCACATCTTGTTCCCATCTCGGGATTATCACATACACACCACTGCAAGGCTGGTTCCGGGGCGGGCATATTTATGCATTTGCAATCAGGCAGGGGCACGATGTAGGCGGCTTGCTTTCTTTTGGTTTTTCTTTTGGTTTCATTCAAGAAAAGAGGAACACGCAGCAATGCACGATTCTCGGCTGTGTCCGGGACAGAAATCTCGATTTTGGATTCTTCTTTCACCCTTTTGTTTTGTTCTGTTCTGGCAACCTCCCATCGGCAAAGGAGCTATTCTCGACATGCCAGCGATATACTCTTCTTGGTTCTTTCTTCGACTCGGTTTTTTTCGCACACGAATGTTTCTACGAACGCCCTTACGAATTGATGACGAATGACGGCAAATCTCCCAGAAACGATACGACTTGAGGAATGGGATCACGACTCTTCAGCTTGATGTTGGAAACCTGACTTCGTTTTTCGAGAGCTTGTCGGACACTGAGAAATGCTGGCTCATTTGGCATGACAACGTACTAGCCTAACAAGATCAACCCTGAACTGGATTATAGGTAGCACTCACATCTTGTTATGCAAGCGTCAGGACTGAACACGTTTGTGTTGCTAATGCCCGCCCGAAGTAGGCACTGGCTGCCAGCGGGGTCATTGCCTCTGCCTCTGCCTCGGCTGGACCTGGAGTCTCCCGGGGGCAGCGGTTTAGAAGGAGGAACTGGGTCACGGGTCTCCCAGGAGAGCCTAATGCTATATCTTGATCTGCCGTGCAGACGAGTTGATGCAGCATCTCTAAATGCCGATTCGCCCTGGATGTTTGACTTCTGTTGCAGCGCAACCATGCCTGGCCTCGGATGCTCCTTTTCTCTTCAACGGGGAAGGATATGGATGGCTGCTTGAAGGTGACTACGGCCCTCTATCTAACCTGCTAGCCAGGCTTAGGGGTAAGCGAATGAGGACACTTCAAGGTTAATTCCAAGGGTCTGGTCACGGTAGAGGAAAGGAGTGCGTCCTGAGGCCATGGCGAGGACAACATCCAGGGCAAACGTAGGTCATCTCACTACACTTCCAGGCATGGGACAGGTCCATGCAGCACAGTCCTGCGCTACCTGTCCCAACTACGCCGGAAGGGGCCGCAACTGAGTTGTTCGTGACGCCCTGCCGTGCAGGGTCGATCTGGCACTCTGGACGCTTAAAAGTCATGTGGCATGAGATGCTGGTTTTTGTTTTTGTTTTTGCAGAGGAACGCAGGACACGCCCTGGCGGCGGGTTCCTCGCACTTAACAAAACGTATTTGCATATTTATCTAGCCGCTGCTCGTGGTCTTGTCGTTGCAGTATTAGTTAACAACTCCGAAAATAAAAAAACCGACATTCAAGCATGGTAGTTACGCTGCTTAAGTTTATGCATCCGAAGTGAAGTCATTGTTGCGGCCAACTCTCCGACGCTAAGTGAACATAAGCTGGAGCAGTGATGGAAGAAACACGATCAGGCATCAGCTGCTAGTCTACATTATGAATGATCATATAGGTAGGGAAGAGGTGATTTATTTTTGGTATCAAACTCAACGCTATCAAAGAGCATCTTAAATAAGACTCTATCATGACCTGTTCCACGTATCTAGCCGGCCCAATTAATCATGTCACATTACAGCTAAGCCCCTTTTCGTTCCTTGATTGCTTACTTGGCCAGCTTCTCGGCCTGCTCCTTGATGGCAGCGCCGAGGCGAGAGTCGACCCGGGAAAACATCGCATAGGTTCGGTTTCGGGTGTCGGGGTGAGCAGCGCAAACGTGCCCGGCAACGTTGCCGATGAAGTTCTCTTGCTGACCAGGCGTGCGTCCGAGGACGTCCCAGAGGCCCTTGGCTTGGACGAAGTCGTCATCGTTGACCTCTTGGAAGAGCTCGTGAACGGCCCTGCCAGCCCATTGCTCGTGCGAGACGACGGGGGTGACGTTTCGGTAGGTGAGAGGCTCGTAGGATGAAGGGTAGCCGTAGCGCTTGCCGCTATTGCCGTTGATCTGCATGGCACCGTCACGCTGGAAAGGGTTGAAGGCGTTGATGGGGGCGTTGACGGGAATCTGCTGGTAGTTGACGCCTAGACGGTGGCGTTGGGTATCGGGGTAGGAGAAGAGGCGGGACTGGAGGACGGGGTCGGCCGTGGGCTCGACGCCGGGAACGAGGTGAGAAGGAGCGAAGGCAACCTGCTCGATCTCTGCAAAGTAGTTGTCGACGTTGCGGTTGAGGGTAAGCTTGCCGAAGGGTCGGAGGGGAACCTCCTTCTGGGGCCAGACCTTGGTCAGATCGAAGATGTTCCAGCGGAACTTCTCGGCCTGCTCAGGCGTCAGAACCTGAACATAGACAGTCCAGCTGGGGTATTCGCCCCGCTGGATGGCCTCGAAAAGATCTTGGGTGTTCCAGTCAGGGTTCTCCGAAGCCATCTTGGCAGCCTCTTCGTTGGTGAAGGTCTTGTTGCCCTGGTCGGACTTGAGATGAACCTGCGTGTAGACGTAAGAGCCATCGGGCTTGGTCCACTTGTGAGTATGGCCAGAGTAGCCGTTCATGTGGCGGTAGGAGTAGGGAGTGCCGCGGTCGGAGAAGAGGTGCATGAGCTGGTGGGTGGCCTCCTGGTGCGTGGAAAGGTAGTCCCAGAACATGGTGGCGTCCTTGAGGTTGGTCTGGGGGTTGCGCTTCTGGGTGTGGATGAAGAGGGGGAAGTTGGTAGGATCGCGGAGGAAGAAGATGGGAGTGTTGTTGTAGACCCAATCCCAGTTGCCCTCCTCGGTGTAGAACTTGACAGAGAAGCCTCGGGGGTCACGCGCGGTATCGGCAGAGCCCTTCTCACCACCGACGGTCGAGAAGCGGGTGACGAGGGGGGTCTTCTTGCCGACGCTGTTGAGCATGGCGATCGAGGTGAGGTCACTGACATCGTGGGTGACCTCGAACTCGCCGTAAGCGCCAGCACCCTTGGCGTGAACGACGCGCTCGGGGATTCGCTCGCCTAGTAGGAGGTCAGTACTTCGCGTCTCGGAGAGTGCGGTGAGAGCAGCTCATGCGACATGCGCAACTTACGGTCGAAGTGCGCCAGCTGGTCGATCAGGTGAAAGTCCTGCAGCAGCAGAGGGCCCATGGGCCCGGGACGCTGCCAACCGCTGGGGTTGTTGATGGGGGCGCCATTGGAGGTGGTGTAGACGGGCTTCTCGTCGTACCGGTAGGTCGAGGGGGCGGGCTTGTCGTTGGCGACCATGTTGGCGGTTATGACGGTGACGTTGGAGGTGAAGGGCGAGGAGGGGAGAGGGGAAGCTGGGGAAGACAGAATTGTGCTGGGGAAGCCCTCTCTCTATATACTGTGGTACGGTACGTAGCCGCGCCTGCGCTAGCCACCGTCCGAGCTCCGCCGAACGAGCGGTCCTTCGGTACAGAGTACCATGTAGATAAGAATGACGAGCTGAAAGCAGCAAAAGCGGCCCTGACGATTAACTTGACCAGATAGACAGACCCACGCCAAACCAGGTGCGTGGAGGTTGTTTCTATCGAGAGTAGTTCTAGTTTGCCGAGCTCTGTCCGATGGGGGGGATTCCCTGCTAAACCCGGGTCAGGAGCCAATCAGAATTCGCGTAAATGCAAGCCCGAAATCGCGAACGATGCCGAACTTGTCTAGATCGAAATCGAAATATATGCCGTCCCTCTATCGATGCACTATGAGGAGCAGCACATGCTGCATACTGTCGTTTTCCTTTGCGTTAGGTATCCGAGCATTGTCTCGCCTTACCCACCGACTGTGGAATACATCGACAAAGTAAAGAGATCCCGCTGGCTTAGAAACGGCCGAGAGATCCCAGGTAAGGCGGAACAGGCTAGAAGCAGTGGTAGCACTGGAGAGCTTCGATGGTTGTGGACGGTGTCGACTACTCTAGGCTACAGTAGAATTCCAAATCACTGTGGATCTGATAAACCCAAGCGACCTACGTCAACGGCCGGCAGCATCTTCGAAACGCAGAGGCGGTCCCCGGATTCCCATCGCCCAGGTCCGCCACCGCATCGCAGTTCTCCGATTTTGCTGACATACTGTACTCCTGATTTGTCCTTGGGATAGTCATAGCCACACGTGTGAGCCAGGATGTATCTGTAAACCATGCGGTCCATACGCTCACTCATCATGCACAAGAACCACGGTTCACTTGTGGCCAAAGCTCTCTTGTCATGGTCGCCGATAACGACGCTGAACGAGCTGTTTCAGAAGCCGAAAGCCTCGCAGGGCGAATCGTCACCTTGATTCCAATTATATTATGATGTCATCGTAGAAGAAAAGGTTCTTCTCTTTTTACTTCTTCTCCTTCCAGCGAAACCTTCACTCTAACTGGAAATATTCTCGACCTTGGCGCATTATAGGACGAGAAAACAAGGTCGAATTAAGACGAATCTTTTTTCTTTAGATCACAACAAGGCGCCGTGAAGTGGCACAATCGCCCCTTTCTATCACCTGAAAAAGTCAATTCATGCAAGGCTTGCATTCTTGAGCCACCCATGACAAATATATCTCAAATTGTAACTTGACCGCAGACAGGAGCACAGATGCAGTCGGTCAGTCAGACGACAGCATCCGTTGTCATAAAATTGGGGGGGGAAATCATATTATTATATATTCGCACCAACGCAAAGCAAAACAGCCGTACTCCCTCCGTCCCTGTCCTCCTCGTGGCACCCGTGTGCTGCGGATTGCCTCGAGGTCAAATCCGAACTCATCCCGATACGCCTAGATCTGCTGTTCCTCTCCATATGCGCTTGTCTAATCAGATGCGACGGAACCGTAAGGTGATAGTATCATCATTTCGTTTGTTGTACAATGCCAGTTGGTGATTGGCCCTGCTTTCTCTCTCTCTCCGTACTTAATCCTGTGAAACGGTTTGCTGTTGATATCGTGTCAGCTGGTCCTTCGTGACCTTTACCTTTCAAGTTGCCGAATAGAGGGGCTACTCACCACAAGCCAATCCATACCCTCATTCACACCGCTGCCATCCACCGCCGAGCAAGCCATGATGCTCCAGTTGCGATCCCTTAGCTCGCCCAGATGCAGTGCCTCCGAAATCTCGCCAGCACCCTTCGCGCCGGGCTGATCTTGCTTATTGGCAAACACGAGCAGTGCTGCATCCTTGAGCTCCTCCTCGCTCAGCATCGCCGCGAGCTCTTCTGATGCCGTCTGTAACCGCTCGATATCGGTCGAATCGACGACGAAGATGACAGCCGCCGTGTTCGCATAGTAGCACCTCCAGTAAGGCCTGATACTCGTTTGACCGCCCAAATCCTATAGGCAACCGTGTCGTCAGCTACATGTTTTTTTCTTCTTTCCTTTCGTTTTGTTTCATTGGTCTTGAGGTCGTCAGGAGCACATACCCAAACGTTGAAATTTAGATTTCTATAGGTCACAGACTCGACATTGAACCCAATTGTTGGAATCGTAGTGACTACCTCGCCGACCTGAAGCTCTGTCAGCAATAGCCCGAGTGCTCAACAGGCAGTGCGCACGAACCTTCAACCTGTACAGCAGTGTCGTCTTTCCTGCATTGTCCTTGAGAACCCCCCAGTGTTAGCGCGCGCGTCCCACCAAGCACTGGAAGACGTCATCGTACCAGACCCAGGATCAAGATTCGAATCTCCTTCTTCGCCCAGAGCAAGTTAGATAGCCATGACATTCCCGCACCCATCTTGGCGGTTGTAGACGCTTTCCTTCGTTTCGACGTATGCGCAGTGTATTCGGATCACCGCTGGGCAGGCGCTTGCTCGGCGTTCGTTCTTCGTCGGGTTGATGCGGTGGGCTCGCGAAGAAACCGTTCGCGGGAGTAAGGTGGTGAGGATGGTGAGGATGCGATAGCGATGTCGTTGAACCCGTTGCTCGTCGCTTGTCTCGTGGCAACACGTTCAAAGGGGGGGTTTACTAATAAGAATATCACCCTCCTTTTCTGGACCTCCGATGCATCCAAACGGGCTTGGGCGGGCCGTGGACCCTCCAGTGGTGGACAGGTTGCGGTTCTCAGGCCTGCGGTTGGTCCAAGCGTCAGATAAAATCAAGCAGCGAGCTCCTCATCAACCCCTGCAACTCAACTGCTCTACAGTAGAGATACTCTGTAGGTTCAAGCTCATTGTT
This sequence comes from Coccinonectria pachysandricola, assembly GCA_003693555.1. Classification (NCBI taxonomy): domain Eukaryota; kingdom Fungi; phylum Ascomycota; class Sordariomycetes; order Hypocreales; family Nectriaceae; genus Coccinonectria; species Coccinonectria pachysandricola. The sequence continues at coordinate 70,333 of QUZF01000071.1, read as the reverse complement.
TGGCATTTTGTTCATCGTTATATCAGAATTCGCATCATGTTTTAAGATTAGAGAACCAGTTTTTCTAGACATTTACATTATACCTGCTGTATTGAGACAGATGGTCATCTTCCACTCTTGCTCATCGAAGACTTTCAAGGCCGTATCGGGTTTGCGTTGAATACCCGTGAAGTATCGGAAGAACAACTACTACACAAGAGCACATTCATTTCACATGGAATGACTTGCTTGAATTGTTATGACGTGTTTCCACTGCTCACGCACAACACCATCACAGAGAACCAAAAACTGTCTACATAGTAATGTTTGTTGCATCCGGGGTTGAAGCAAGCCAAACTTGCTTTGTTTCACAGTCGAGACCGCTCGATGCATTCGATAGCAACTCGCATCCTTTATTTTGTCATCGCAGGCCCGCAACGTCAGGCCTGAGGTTAAGCGAGCAAACCCGAAAATTTGCCTGAGGCAGATACCACTTCACGTGCCTCAGCATCACCAGCCACAGAGCCCACTCGCACACAAGCCACCCCACGTTTCCCTCGCTAGGGCTTTACGCCCTTCTGGTGCGGGCCAAAATTCTTTGCCATTCTAACCTCTCGAAAATCCTCACCACCCAATTCGTGACAGGACCCCCCGACTCGATAAGCAAAGCCAACAAGATGCCGGTATGCAGCGCCCACCACTCTGTCTATCCTTCCGAGCGAGCAAAGGAGACGCCATCTACCCCGTCGACAGCCGAAATTCACACCGCAGATGGATCTGACTTGATCTCGGACACGAATGACGGCTGCGGACTGTTCGTCGGGGTGGATGGGCGCGCTCTTCCTCTCTACGGAAGCCATCTTTTTCCACAGAACAAACGGTGAATGCTGACGATGGATTGTATCTACACAGAGCCACAAGTCTTTCCGAACCAAGCAGAAGATGGCCAAGGCCCAGAAGCAGAACCGCCCGGTTCCGCAATGGATCCGCCTTCGCACTGGCAACACCATCCGGTGCGTTCCTCTCCTCGAATGACCCCTTTCCGACAACCACGATTTCATCTCCGAATCAACCGATCCCCAGTCTCGTTGCGCGCGCACGAAACACTCGCTCAACGAAGGGATGAATTAAAATGACTAACATCTTGTCACAGATACAACGCTAAGCGAAGGCATTGGCGCAAGTCTGGCCTCGGCATCTAAGTGTCCGAGTTGTCCAGTCTCGAAACCTCTGCATCAACCCCCCGATTTCTTCTCGACATGGAATCATGGTACTGAGTTGGTGGATGGGGTGGATGATTGTCAAAGCGACAGGGGAGTGACTAGTGCTCGGGATGAGCCGGTCGCCTGGTTTCTCGATTCTTGCGATTACTGCATGTCACGGTCGGTCATAGGGAAAGGAATGCAAAGACTTTGATGCCCCCAAAGAAATGGTTTGCCTCACGATTCAAGTTCCAACGTGATTCGTGTGCTGTATCCTGCAAGGCTGGAGAGATGAACTTCAATACGGCAGGTGTAAGTGTCAAATCAAGATCCAGCGGTTCCCTTGGATCTGAGCTCATCTGCTGCGAGTTGAAGCTCACATGGCTACATAAGCATATAGCTCCAACTGAACAGTGAGATTGCGTATTGGTAAATGATCCAATCATCCATACTTAGTCCATGGAATAACCTTCGGTCTACGTTTCCATGTCACTTATCCTTGAATCCATACATTAACTCATTAACGCCGATAAGAGAATGATGGTTGCATTGAATTATGTCTACTACGTTTCGAGGATTGGGACTGGAACGACTGTGTCGCTCCAGCCTCACATTCCCATGCTAGCACAAGCAACCTAAACCGGCAAATGATCCCAAGAAAGCCAAAAACCAACGCCTTTGAACTACAGCATTGAAGAGGAACGCAGCTCTATTCATCATCTTCATCTAGACCAGTAAACGTAGTCCAGATAAAATTGAGCACGTCACATGCATCATGGTAAGGTTTAGCGATCCTCGGCCCACTCGTTCTCGCGACGGATCTGCTCCTCCTCCTCGGGGGTGAAATCGTTGGTGATGTTGAAGGTCTTGCGGATCTCATCAGGAGATTTGCCCTTGATCATGTTGGCGACCGTCTTGCAGCCAACGTCGAGGAGGGGCTTGATATCAAGGTAGTTGGAGGCCTAGAGTCTGGTCAGTTTCGGGGTTCAAACGGCTTCTTCTTTTCTTCAGCGTAAACGTACGAGGATGATCTCGAAGAGCATCTCCTGGTCAACCTGCATGAACTTCTGATCCCATTCCTCAATATCGGTCGTCTTTTTACGAGCATCGGACTCGTCATCCTGAGCCTGAGGGGGGTCGTTGCGGTGGTGCTCGCACCACTCGATGACCTTTCGGAGAACGGCCTCGTTGACCTATGTAGCAGCACGTCAGCGAGTGAACAACAGTCGCATGATGAGGAAGGGCGGTACGAACGTTGGGAATGGGGATGGGGTTGTCTTGGCGGATACTATCATCGCCAACATCCTCCAGCATGTTCTTGATCAACATTGATCGCTCGGCAACAGTTCTGTCTGCATTCAGTCAGCAGCTGGGCGATGACAACGGGCAAACAGGGCCGCGAATCGAGGTCGCGCCTGGCGCAATCTTACCAACTTCAATGGTGGCGTTGTCGTTTGAGGCAAGCCAGACCTTCTGCGCAGAGCTGGAGTCGGCCATCTTCGTGAAATGTGCGTGAGCTTCTTGAGAAGTCGGTAGTGTTATTGAGACGCAGTCGCTGTGCTTGAGGGAGACGGAATTAGAGGGTGATGGAGCGATGTTTTGCAGTTGAAAACGTGCAGTGACGAAGTTGGCTGAATGTGTCAGGGCCTGCGGGGTTCAAGGCTGAGCTGCCTGAAAATGGATACTGTTGGTAGATGCCTTCCCTCAGACTCGCCGAACAGAAGGCAGCAGCGAATCCATGGAGCGTTTCTCTAGGCTACTACTCGAGTGTTAACCATAGAGACGGAGGTCTCTTTGGAATATTGAGCTCTCAGTAGTATTTTTTTATTTTATTTTTTGAGTTCTTGTTTGCAAATAAGATAGGTCTACCAGATGGTTCACGGTACCTAAACAGGCACATTTCCTCGCGCCCATTTACATTTATCAACCCTGTACCGTTGTGTCGATACAATCAGCCGCGCACCTTCATACATCCAGGAACCACTTTAATGGCAACTATTCCCCTCGGCTAGTCCTGCGAACCACGTATCAATGGGAGAGGCTTGGCTTTACGAGGTTTAACGTGGTGACCATGATCTAACAACCGGATTCCAGCATGGGTGCTTCGTAACACACGTACTTTCAACATGGGTAGAACTCAGAATGATGTTTCCAGATTTGTGTCAAAGCGTGCCTCCGTGTGTTCCGGTCGTCAGGTACGTGGCATCAAGATGGCGAATTCAACGGAACTGTAGGCTCGAATCTTCCTGTTAATCCGTGGTGCGGCTCCTTCGATGTCCCGTTGCGATGCCATCATGTATAGATGGACTACTCTAGACTATATAGTAAGTGGCGTAAGTGGCTAGGTGGGTACCGGAGAATAATGGAACATCAGAAGCCGTCTGGTCGGGGAAACACCATGACCAGGTAGCATGCCTAGTGTCGCGAAACCGGAAATGACACTCGACCTTTGTTTTTCCATAACCTTGCGTCTAAAGTTTTGTCGTCGGACGGAATATTGTTTATGAATCAAAACAGGGATGATGAAGCTTGTCAGGTATTTGCAAACATTTGCGTGGCACCGCCATGTTTTAACTTCCTTATGACCCTGTGAGACATCCACAGCAATGTGCTGGATAGCGGATGCGGCTCGAATCGCTCGATAGATCGCGAGCAGCTGTATCGGACGAGGACGAGGACGACAGGTTTTGTTGGGGGAGACAGTCAATTAAGCTAACACGGTATGGCTCTTGTCAACGGATTCCCGGGCTTTCCTCTCGGTGAATTCAAGGATGCGTCTTTCCATTGATACATGCCTCATCAGACACGGTATCAACAAATCCAAAGGCCCTGTTCGTTGTAGAGCATCTACATGCTGCTATCAAGTCCAGGGTCTTCCAACTGTTCTCGTGTTGAGCAGAACCACGGATGGGTGCGTGACGCGGTGCCAGAAGTAAGTCTTAGTTCCACGGTATCCCAATCTAGTTTTGCAGACCGCATACGATATCTTTGCGAGAAGTCGATGGAGATGAAGACGGGCAATAAGCAACAAGGACGCGCGCGCTGGTTTCCAGATGTGTTTTCTGACGTGCATCGGAACTGCCCCGTGCAGCCAGGAAATCGGGTGACAGCGTCGGTTTTGGCACGAGAGGCGGCAAAGGACAACGAAAGCAACACGTGTTGGAAATAACGCCGTACCGTGGTGTATCTGTCTCGAGCTGGGCTGATGAGACAATGCCGGGTATGGGGAATTTTCCATCTGCAATTGCCCAAGACTAAACTAAGTTACTAATTACCACCAATTCGGGAACTGTCCACTCTCGACGCTACCGTACAGTACAGGACCACTGTCCGATCGTCTCTGGACCTGGTAGCATGTCAACACCCCTGAAGGTGCCTTGATATGAGGAGCTTAGCTATGGGCGCCTCTGAACTGTTGGGTAATGAGAGAGATGTACGTAGGTGCGACTCGATCTCTGAATCTAAGAGCTTTCAATGTTTGATTTTGTGTTCTTCCTCCTCCAGTAATGGATCCGAGGATGAAAATGCATACTACTAGGTGTAGTCATCACTCTAAATAGCATGTACGGTAGGTACGTAGCAACATCGGTCGGTAATGGATGATTTGCAAAACCAAAACCTCTCGAAGATCACCTAAGAGTCCAGGGGGGACCCCTCTGAAACCTCACCACGGTGGAAGGATTGGGCGAATGGACTTACAGAACGGGGCACCTAATTACCCCAAATCCTGGCTTTTAGCGGATCCTCGAGCACCTAGGTGGGGTGCTGGAGGCGGCTCCGGGAGCGGCCAGGTCTCCCGAGATACCGCAGACGGTATCACCAGATGCTCCGAACAGCACTGGATGCATTGCGATAATTGCGAGGTGGTGGTGGTTGTAGGTTCAAAGGCTCGGATGGGGGGAAAAAAGCGAGACACTTCTCACCTCAGGCTTGCAACTACTGTACGGCCCCGGTCCCGGTGCATCGACTTGTCTTAGCCAGGCATTAGCTTTTTTGAAGTATAGCCTTGTTTTTTTGGTTGGTGCTGCACCCGGTCGCAGCGGCCAGGCTGAAGTTTGGTAAGCGGGTGGTGTGGTCAAAAAGTGAATGAGTCCTCCCTCCTGCATAAACGTTACATGATCTTAAACCTCTTGTCGCGAACTTTCCTTTTCCTTTTCCTTTTCCTCATTGCTCTTGCTATCCATGACATTATCATCTTCATCCTCAAAGACTAGATCCTTGCGCGACCTTGAGAAACCTCATCCTAATATTACATAGTATTGCAGCAGAGTCGCAACTAGGACGGACGCACGTCATCTACTACCACAACCAACGATAATCTTGGCCAGCGCGTCCCTTCTTCCTCACCATCGACAACCTCCTCCTTTCGCACACTCCCAACTTCAACCTATAACGTTAACGAACGACACGCAAACGTTGGGCGCTGGTCGCAGTCATTCCATCAATCAGCAGCAGGCAAAATTCTGGAAGGGTTTTCTTCCCTTGTGATACCTGCAGTCACACCCCAGGTCGTATCTACAACTCGCACTCTGGTATCTGATACCGATGCGACCTACTTCCTAGCAACCGTTTGCTCTCTCTCAGCCCCTCTCGCTGCCGTCGCCGTTGCTGTCGCCGCAGCTGCCTCGCTCGACATCTACAATGTGGCGGCGCACATATCTCATCCTCTTTCTCATACGGCTGTGGTTCGCCCTGTCGCCTAGCTACCTCCATCCCGATGAGAACTTCCAAGGCCCTGAGGTCATCGCAGGTACGCAAACCTCCTTTACTCGAATGCGCGCCCGCGCGCACATTTTCACCAGTGTGCCAATGCTCAGCGTGACTCGTCCTGGTCAGCGACTCTCAAACTGACGAGCTCTTTATAGGTCAAATCTTCAGCTACCCCGTCCGACACACGTGGGAGTTTACGAGCGAGAACCCGATCCGGAGCGTCTTCCCCTTATGGCCCATCTATGGGCTTCCCATGCTCCTTCTGAGATGGCTTTGGATAGGCAATGGTCACGATGGCGAGATTCCACCTATCGCTGTCTTCTGGACTCTTCGTGTTCTCATGTTCTTGCTCAGCTTCGTTCTAGAGGACTGGGCGCTTCATGAGTTGATCGCATCACCAAGACAGCGCCGAATCGCCGTCTTGCTTGTCGCTTCATCATACGTCACGTGGACATATCAGACGCATACTTTTTCAAATTCTATCGAGACTCTGATCGTCGCGTGGAGTTTGGTTCTCATTCAGCGTCTTACTGACATACGGGTACGTACTTGTTCAACTTATTCCTGTTCTGATCATGTGCTGACTCGAGCACAGCAAGCTTCGTGCGTCTTATCCGCGGGTGTACTTGGCATGTTCGCTGTTTTTGGCCTATTCAACCGAATCACGTTTCCTGCCTTTCTCTTCATCCCTGGCCTTCAACTGATACCTGTCTTCTGGAAGAGGTAAGACTCCTCGCTCGCACGTTGGCATTGCATAGTTGCTAACATCATTGAAAGGCCTGCCTCCTTTGCAGCATTTGTCGTCGCTGCCCTGCTTACCACGCTACTTGCTATTGCGTTAGATACTGCATTCTACCTCCCCGAGCCTGTTACTTGGTCCGATCTTATCTACAAACCCGTAATCACACCCCTCAATAATTTCAAGTACAACTCAGCGACCGAGAACCTCGCTCAACATGGCTTGCACCCCTGGTATCAGCATCTCGTCGCCAACTTGCCCCAGCTGCTGGGACCTGCGACGGCTCTACTCGTCTTCAGACCCGAGTTCTCCCTCAGATTGTACTCTGCCGTCTCCGGACTCGTCGTTCTCTCCCTCTTTCAACATCAGGAAGCACGTTTCCTACTACCGACGGTACCCCTTTTTCTGTCATCGGTTCACTTACCCAAGAACCCCACAACTTTGAAAATTTGGGCAGGGGTATGGATTGTCTTCAACCTGATTCTTGGAATGTTAATGGGAACCTACCACCAAGGTGGCATCGTACCAGGTCAAGTCTTTCTCACTCAACAAGCCGACGCGACACACGCCGTCTGGTGGAAGACGTATACTCCGCCAGTGTGGCTGCTAGATGGAAAGAATGAGGTTCTCACTACACATGATGTTATGGGCCTCGAAGGCGAGCTCTTACTCGAGCAACTGTCCCAGCTCGCGACATGCGACACTCCTGCCGATCGACGAAGCCAGGATTATATCAAGGAGAAGAATGGCACGTATCTGCTTGCTCCCGCTTCTGCGACGTGGCTGGACCTGTATATTCCCAACAAAGGTCTGGAGGGGTTACGATTTCGTGAAGTATGGCGTTATCGCCAACACTTGAACCTGGATGATTTGGATTTTAGCGACGATGGCGTCTGGAATACCCTGAAGCGGGTGGTTGGACGACGAGGTCTGGTTGCGTGGAGAGTGACCAAGAGTTGCTGAATTATTATGTTAAGACTAATTATGACGAATTTCTTTCTGTTAAAGCTCCTTGCGTCTCTAAAACTTGCCCGTGGTTTTGTTCAGCGTCGGCGTTTTTCAGACTTGCTATTCACGAAAGCAGCTGCGGGTACATAAATAGGATTGTTCAAGATAGCAAGCATGCGTATAACAATTAGCATGGAAGCTACTCTATAGCAGTTGGCGATATGACCCTTACCAGCACTCTAACAGTAATATACCATGACAGTTCACTACTCAGGGAAACAGAAAAGGGAAACCTGGAGTGCTAAGATACCATATCGCCCATCGGTTATAGTCGTAGTTACCAAGCCTGCCTGGAGTGAGCGACGCAAGCCTAGGTAGGTGGCCCGTGCGACGATTCGCGCAATCCAGATGAACGCGGGGCTCATGAGTCGCAATTTAGCTGGATATCACAAGAGCAGTACTAGTTGTCGTTACAGAGCATACATGTACATGCAGCTATCACAATTGCATAATCAGACAAGTGGTGCCTCAAGTGATTTCCTTATTGACCGCGGCTATATCTAAAACGTGCGCGTGCGTTTCAGCGAGCACAACCTGCTAAGAACAAGCCCGGACCCAAGAAGACCGCTTAGTACAGACGGCGAGGAGGAGACATGGTAGCCTTGATGGTAAGGCTACCAACGTTCTGCCAGCCCTTCTTGAGCAGGGAGACAAGGTAGTTGATGGCAAGCATGATGTTGCCAACGAGCTGCTCGTTGTCCATCTCGACGTTACCGACGGCGACACCCATGCAGAGAACCTTCTTCAGCTGGAACTTGATGGTGGACTTGACCTCGTTGATCTTGCCAGTAAGGTCGTCGGCGTGGGAGACGGGGGTGGGGAACTTGCCAGCTGCGATAAGTTAGCACATATTCTCACATTTGCTGATGCTTGGTGAAGACCACTTACCCTTGGACAGACCGGGACCCAAGAGACGGGGAATCTGCTTGATGAGAGCCTCGGAAGCGACGAAGGCATCGTACTTGCGAGCAAGCTTCTTGATGAGCTTCTTGTTCTTGTTGAGCTTCTTCAAGTCGTCAGCGGACATGGCGTCGACACCACCGTGCTTGGCACGATCGATATCGTGCTGGTCACCGAGAATGCTGCATCCACCAGTTAGCCCGAGTTCCCTTTCTCCTTTCTCCTTTCCGTTTGGAATTCCTGCAAGGAGTCGTACCAGATGGCCATGTTGGGGCGGGGGATCGAAGGCAGGCGGATGGTGCCAGAGAAACGCTTGTCACGCTGAGGGTCATAGTTCTTCAGGCCGATCTGGAGCTCGACGGTCTCAAGGAAGTTACGCTTCTTGGTCTCGTTGGAGTACTCAAGGAGCTCTCCGACCTGCGTCCGGACATTAGCTGCACCATTGTTAGTCCTTCGTCGTGCGTAGCGGGTTGTAGAAAATCCTCCATCGGGCGGATTATCTATCGTCGATGGGTTGAATTCGTACCGACTGTGATCTTCGACATTTTGACAGTCTCCCAGTAGAATTTCTAATGGTGGTCGGGACGGTCGTTGTTGTTGGTTGAGTTGGGGCGATTTTCAAAAGAGATTTCGAGGAATTCGATTTCGCTGGATGTGGGACTCGGTAGCGGTGGAGTCGTGCGACAGGGCAAATTTTTCTCACGAGATTGTCCACGTGATGTGGGTCCTTTTCGACTTCCGTTACAACATCGTAGAGGCCTACCCTACCATCTCTGGATAGAGCTTGAGAGGTTGAAGAAGGTTCATGTGAAGCAAATTTTTGAAAATTGGTCTTTATTGATCAAACCGGTGATCTTGCTTATTGCCTGCCTGGAGACAAAAGTAAAGTAAAAATAAAAGGAGGTATAAGAGGAACAAGGTTGTTAGCCATCATCTCAGAAGGCGCAACATCAAGCATGAAGGACAACGAGCGGCAAGTTGACGATTTGATCGCCAATTCACACCATATCTCAAAATGGGTCGAAGAGCAACCGAGCGAGGCTCAAGTCAGGTGCGGACCTTTGTTTTTGCATCTTTTTTGAAATATCTAATCCTAAGTTGAAGATAGTTGGGCCCAATCCATCTTCACCAGGCTGCTTGAAAACGCTGCGCAGCCGAGATCATCTTCTGGCAATTCCTGCGTAAAACTATGCGGTTTCGTCGAGCAGACATTGAAATCAAGCTCGCAAGTCCTTAGATCGTGGGCTTTCTCAAGAGATACCACATTCAAGCTCTTCACTTTCTACGTCGAATGGAACGAATCGGACAATCACCGATCTATGAAGCTGGTACTGGACCTTTTGCCGAAGCTGATACGGAGAAATCCAGATGAGCAAGCATCTCAGGTAATCAAAGACGAGATCTTGAACAGTCTTGTGTCGGTGGTTACAGGAAGGTCATCAAAACCCCTCGCGAAGTCTGCCATCAAAGCCCTCGATCAACTGTTCACCAAAAGCATTGTCACACTTGAGGATATCTTGTCCAGTTACGCAACTCTTCATCAAAGAGATAGCGTTGGCTGTGAGATTGAAGTTTGGAAGACCTTCTTCTTTGAACTCTTTCACTGGATGAAGCTGCACTTCGTATGTCCCACAGCTGGGCGCTTTATCATGTGCTTGTACCGCGCCTTGAGACGACAAGACTCAGAGCGACCTTATAGCCTGGACATTGAGACGTGGCATCGATGGCTACTTATGGCCTTGGCTGAAGAACCAAGCATCCTTGAGTCTATCAAGAACTACATCTTTCTTCCGCTATTCAAGACCGATAGGCCGGAAGCCTTATTCTTCTTAAGAAGGATGAACGATTCAGAAGCTGTTTCTGCAAGCAAGGGCCTCGACTTGAACCTACCTGCTCTTTTGCAGTTGGCGGCTCTGGAAACCGGCAAGAGGGTTGGTCTGGTAGAAGAGCCTGGTAAGTTTGCAAGTAAGCATTCGTGAACTGCACTAACAAGAACAGATCTCAGCGGGAAAGACAGACCCATTGATGATAAATCTCCCATCGTTCTCCACGAAAAGGTACTCGAAAGTGTATTGGCAAATCCTTCCCACGAGGTTCGATCGCTGGCAATCTCTCTCCTGACCAGCTCCTCGTCAACCACCAGACCATACTCCTCCACTGCTTTGGTCTTATTGCGCAAATACTTGCCGGCTTTCTTTGCCGACTCTGATGCCAAATTCCGTAACGATGTGGCAAGTAAGGTTCGAGAGATGTTCAAGAGAGTAAGGGGTGCTATCTTCATCCTTAAGAAGAGCATAGCCAGGGAAGCTGCCCGCGCTTCCAAGGAGGAGGAGAAGAAGAAGGCCGCACCAAAGCCTGCATTGTATCGTGCGAATCTGGTCTCACTGCCTCTTGAGCAGTTGTCACACTGCCTTGCCTATCACGAAGAGTTCTTGTCTTGGTACATCAAGTTTTTCTGCTCTGAGTTGATCCCAACGGCATCATACCAACGACACATTGCAGCTTTAAAGGCGATCATGTTCATTCTTCGCCTGGAAGGGGAAAAGTCGAAGACCTGGGAGACACCGGATGACCAGCAGCTATTTTTTGACCAATTCGATGGTACATGGGTGCGGGCGCTTTCCGACCTCATCATGGACCCTTTTGACGACGTTCGTGACAGTGCAGCCACAGTAATGAAGTGGCTCTTTTCGGATCCGCGATACCGAAGGTTTGCTCTCGTGTCTCAGGGAGGTCAGGTCAATCCCTCAGAAGAGCTTGCAGTACTTCTCAGAAAAGCAGAAGAGCTTGCTCACCGTACAGCTCGTGCAGATCATTCTGACGGTGTCGCCAGAGCTTCTCAACTTCTGTATAGATTCTCAACCGACGAGAAGTCAAGACTGGCCCTTTTATCAGACTTAATAGGTGGCCTTGAGCAGAGGATCTCCGTTGCCGAGACGGATCTGGGTCAAGCTGTGATGCAAGCCCCTCTCCACGGTGACTTTGCTTCTTTGTGCTATATCTGGCAGGTAGTGTCTGAGTTGACCTTCTCGGAAACCGAGTTGCAGGCAGTGCAGAGCTTACAAGATAGACTGGTTCTTTGTTGCGAGCGCGTGTGGGCTGCAGTTCGAGCCATTCTTTGCGACGACTCACCAGAGGGACATTTGCCGCAAGATCTAGAAGAGATGGAAGGACTCGACACCAAGAATATTCTGAGCTACAGCTTCCGCGCTGTGCATGAAGCAAGGTAAGCAGCAGGCCGTTGGGACTTGATATTGGGGTGTCTAACTTGGGAGGCAGCAATCTCATGCGAACGATGGTCATGTCAATCAAGCAGGGCGCACAACAAGGAAGGATAAGTCCATCCAAGGAAGTGTACGAAAGAGTTGGAAATCTTACTTTCACACAACTGGCGAGCTTGAGGCATCGTGGCGCGTTTACCACCGTCGCAATGACCTTTGCAACATGCTGCCAGCTTGTTCGATACCTTGACCAGGTATACGGAGGGCAAAGTGCACTGCTTGGGCAGTGGTACAATGTGAGTCAACCGCTTTCCGGCTTGAACCTGTACAAGCATGTTCCTCATGTCACTCATGCCCGTCATAAGGACGATGGATTTGGTTCAACCCTAAGCTAACTCGCGTAGGGTACTTTGGAGGCTATCTTTGCCCAAGTCTCTACAACTCGACGATCAGCCGGTATTCCGGCTATGATGACGGGAGTTCTGTCAGCCAACGCATCTGATCCTTCATTTGATCAGGTCATGTCAAAGTTGATGGAGATTGCCAGCTTGGAGGCTCGGGTCACAGAAACCGATGGCTCTAACCTACCCCAGGTCCACGCGTACAATTGCCTCAAGGACATATTCAAGAGCTCTTACCTAACCGCCGTCGGGAACAAATCCGAACAATATCTGCCTCAATGCTTAGAGCTAGCTGCCAATGGCCTCAAGTCGGAGCTATGGGCCATTCGAAACTGCGGCCTCATCCTACTTCGCAGCTTAATCGATTGCCTTTTCGGTTCCCACGAAAGTAAATCGACGATGGAGGCAGGATGGGATGGCAAGGCGAACCGTATTGCATATCACAGATACACTTCCCTGCCTACCTCACTCTTGAACTTACTCAAGTCCGGTCACCAGATGATGGCAGAAACAGCCACTGGCTCTGCTGCTGCTGAGTCGGTATTCCCTGCCTTGGACATCATTCGGAGAGCTGGCCCGCCTGAACAACTTCGTGACGAGCTCCAGGTTTACGTCGCCAAGTACCTAGCCAGCCCTGTCTGGCATGTACGGGAAATCGCCGCTCGAACACTTTGTTCATGCTTGCTGCATGATCAGTGGCTAAATCACATCACCAGCCTAGCTGCTGATTCAATAGATCCAAGCGTTGGAGATGTACAAAACCACGTCCATGGCGTTCTCTTATCGCTCAAGTTTGTCATCGAAAGACTCGGCGAGGTTATGGCAGAGCAATTAGAAGGTGCGCGAAATAAGTCTGTGAACGGTGTTCTTCTATTACTAACGTCAGAACAGGAGACACTGGAAAGCTGATCACTTTCCTCGGCGAATACTGGCTTCAGATTCAACACCTGGAATCCCCTGAAATTGCAGCCGCGTACCTCGAGGTGGTGAATCAAGTGCGAGTATTGCCATCTGCCAAGGCTCTCGGTCGAGGTTTATTCAAGTTCCCATCCTTCGATAAGTCCGAGAGTGCACTGTTGAGAACCCAAAGGGTTGTCCACGGTGTGTATTCGGCTTTCGAGTCCGACAGTCCGGTCAAGGCCCTGTGGACCCTGCTTCTATCCAAGCATCTTGGTGTGAACAGTCTGGTCGCCGGCCTCGACACAATCCCCAAGCTCTGGAACCTCTCTGCAATGTCAAAGACCCAACTACAAGAGCTCTGTGAGCTTTACCAGAAGGTCTGTGTGGAGATTGGGCCTCCCGAGCCGCGTGTCATCGCTCTCCAGAGCCTTACCGAGATCCTAGACCATCTCCTTCAAAACAGCCAGGGGCATGCCGTGCCCACGGAGGTCCTCTTCCGGATTTGGAGTAGCTTGCCTTCGAGTTCCTTGAATCCTGCTCTGGCCAACGCTGTCATCAGGATCAGCGGTTGCGTCGTGGCTATCCTGAGGCGACGACAAGCCGTGACTGGGGATGGTCTGCAAAACTGGGGACATATGATGGCCGATGCCGGGTTGGACGACAAGGTACGCGTGAGAGAGTATACCGTTCTACTTCTACACCACTAACTGCCGTAATTAGGACTTTGACACCCGTCTCGCTGCCGCAGAGTCCCTCTCTTCCTTCTTCACTGTTACAGAAACGAGCTGGACCGGGGAGGAGTATCTCCCATCGTTTCTTGCCCTGTATGACTCGCTCAATGACGATGACGACGATGTCCGAGAGATTGGCTCCGCTGCTATCCAAAACATCCTAGGTCAAGCCCTCGTACCTATCGAGGCTGCTAACCGTCTTCTGACCTGGCTCGGCCAGCACTTTGGACATAGTCCACTCTTCCGCCTCATCGTGATGCGGAGGATCGCCGGCGACTCCAGGTTCCCAACCATCGGCACTGAAGGAGACGGCGAATTCGCCGTCGAGGCTCAGCTCCGCAGAGCTCTCCAAGTGGATGATTCACTTTTCGCGGTTGAAGAGCAAAACCTCTTCATCGACGAGGTCCGGGAGACGGAGCGCTGGGTTGCCGCCTTTGAGAGCCTCTCGTGGGATGCCGAGGATGAGAGCATAGGCAAGCTCACCTCATGGACCGCCAAGGGACTTTACTCGATGCGGCAGCTCGGCAAGGGGGAGGATGGCATGCTGGGTTATGCTACGCAACCTGACGTGTTTGCCATATTGTCTCGAGTCGTTCACGCCTCAGCTGCCTTGATGCGACACCATCCGGACCGTAATCAGCGTAAGAGCATCTGTGAGGACAGCAGTGCTATCCGAGGAGGAAAGGGGCACTTGTCGGGACTACTACTGCGACCTCTTGAGGACACGACGACTGTGTATTAGACATAGACTACGGTGTACAGATGTTTAGCTAACCTCTTCTTCTTCTCTCTCAATATACCGCTCCTCAACGCCTTGCAAATAGCCTCCCAAGCATATGAAAACAATGAACCCTTGGAACAGCAGCTTTACGCATCCCGAGTACACAATAAAATCAACCTGACTTTCTCCCACTAAGAGCTCGCCGGCGGTACCGGCTTACGCTCGATCTCGTACTTGCGCTCAGCCGACGGTCTTGGGCTCTTGGATGACGGCCTCAGGCTCCTGGACGAGCTGGAGTCGTTCCCCAGATCAGTCACGCCCATCTTCCCGAGCCTGCGAGTCAGCATTGTGTTTTGCGCCTGTAGCTCGCCGAGGTGCGCCTTCACTAGATCAAGCTCCTTACGCGCGATGTCACGATCAGTGCGCGTCTTCTCAAGTTCGAGTGTCAGGCTAGCCTTTTCGTCACGCTCAAACTGCTTGCGTCGTCTTTCCTCGGCCTTGCGCTGCTCTTGCTCACGACGCTCTTCAATCTTGCGCAGCTCGCGTTGGTACTTCTCCTCTTGCTTTGCCACTTCACGCTCATGCTTCTCGCGTAACTTTGCAATTGTCGCAGTATCTTTGTCCTTCTCCTTTTCGCTCTGGCTCTTGTTACGGCGTTCCTCGAGCTTGGCGATCTTTTCGTCCAGCTTTCGACGCCGTTCCTGGATCTTCTTGAGTTCCTTGTCTTGGTGCAACGTATGGTTAGACTTCTTCGATGTCTGTGAAAGTGTCTCCGCGTCGAGTGACTTTTGTTCTGCCTTTTCCTGAGTCAGGCTCCTCTCCAGGGCTGAGGTGAAACTCAGTGAGGATGAGTCACTCGAATCGCTTTCATAGTCGCGAGTTGCTGCTTGCTGTTCGTCTGATAACCTGCTCTCGCCGGGCCCGGTCCCGAGGTTTCCGCTGATCTGCCTCAGCAAACTGGATGCGACATACGAGCCAGCTGTTCCTATGGCACCTGTGATTATACCGTAAAGTCCGTTGCTGCTGGGTCTGGAATCATCCTGGTGAAATTGCTGCTCAGACGATTGACCGGGTTCCGTGGAGAGAACCTTGGAAGCGTCGGTGGCATCACTCACGGCAGCCTCTCTGGGTCCATCTTCAGGTGTCTCGGCGACCTCGGCTGGCTTTTGGAATCCACTGGCAGCTTGTGCAGTTAGCCATTTGATGAACTTACCAGCATCGCCGACGATACCGGGGGGCGTTCCCTTCTCGATGAGGAAACGCGGCACGCTACCACCAGGGTCACTTCGCGTAACCATCAGCCATTCAACAGCAGTGTCAACCTTGGCGGTTTCTTTCTCTAGTGCTACGTTGTTCTCGCTGGCTGCCGTAGGTAAACGGCTCCTTGCTTCGCTCCTAGACAAGTCTGCCGAAGAGAACGATCGTTTGGAGGCATAATGGATGGGGACTTCTCGGATGACCTCGACCGACTCGTAACAACCGCGGATTATGCCCGAACGCGGGGGACAGTCGGGGTGTTCGCAAGGTTTTGATACAATCATGTACTGTCTTAACGGACGAGTATGATTCGGATGAAGGGCAGATGTCTCGCCTGTCAACAGCAAGGTAACAAAGTCGCGTGGGGATGTCGGGCCTGGAAACTGAGCGGATAGCTGAAACACTGTTGCACTCTTGTTAGCCACATCAACTTCTGCTGACTGTCAAAGCGTGAACTCACCCTGCAGTTGTCCAACATCCTCAGTTCCTTGGCTTTCAACCCTCTTATCAGCGCCAATGCCGCGAATGCTTCCACTCCCCGGGGACCCCTTTATCTTCATCGTTTCCGGGAACTCAATCTCAAGCCCTTGTTTCCAGCTGTCGAACGACAACCCCTCGTGGACACTCCTTCTGGCAAACCAAGCACCACGGCCATCCTTTGCGCCGAGCTTATGCACGGCAATTTGCCACGGGTTATCTTTCTCATTCACTTTAGCCTCCTTCCACTCTTTCCGAAGAGCCGCGGCGTGTTCGACAGCGTTGGGTTTCTGCCGCTGCGATAGTGCCCATTGGACATCGGCAGACGGAGCGGCTGCTTCGGTCTTGGAGCGTGCGCGGCCGGTGCCGGAGCTGGGGGCGGCAGCTGCAGCGAGAGGTGATGGGATAGAATTGATGACTGTTTGCGCATCGGAAAAGATATCGACGACGAAGTCCTTGAGGTTATCCTGCGGGACTTGGCCCCATTCGATAGGGCCGAGCGCCGCAAAAGGTTCGTGATGGGACGGCATGGTACTATTGTCCCGTCTGCGAAGGCTGAGGATAAGAGACGACCAGTCTTATTCGGTATAAAATAACTGGATCACGGAAGCGGGGAGAGGGCGAACAGAGAAGTTACTGATAACGCCTGACCCGATGAACTAAGGTGATGACGTTCTATATGTTTAGCTTGAGCGTGACCGATGACCTAGACTACGCCTTTGTAGCTTTGGAAAATAAAGAACATGTCGCAGTGCTAGTCTCGATCGATAAAGCGAATACGAGGAGAGATGATGGATGGAGCAGACAGGAGTGACATCCAACTCACTCCGTACCGTAACTTGGACGATCAAAGAAAGAGAGGGGACGTTGGCAGTAAGTAGGTCGAGGAGGTATCACCTCACTGACGTAACCTTCCAGGGTTCGGAAACTTGGACCCCGACCGTGTGGCGCAGAGCCGGAATTTCGGTGTGTCAGCCACACCGAATGCCTTTCGCTGGAAGCCTTTCCCCAGAAGCAAGCCTGACCGAGATGAGATAACGTAAATTACTAGAATAGAATAGAATAGAATAGAATAGAATAGAATAGTAGAATATATATATATCAATGAACAGCCCCTCGTTAGCACCAGATTACTGCTACCCAACAGATAGCTTTCGCTGCTTCATCACAATTTGATGATCACTCTTACAACTTCCACAATATTCACTTGTCCAAGCTTCCAGCGCCTTTCTCCGTTTCGGTGGGAAAGATCCCATCAACTTCTGCGACCTTTCCCCGACCTTCTTCCTCGAGCTGCCGCCCTTGTCGTTCTGTTCCCCAGAGTCTTGCAGCATTGCTTCGAGATCGTCGCACAAGGCCTTCTCGTCGAGCAACCAATTTTCCCACTCGGACTGTAGCATCTCCCGTTCGATACTGTTGACCACTCGCATCGCCACCAGTAAGTCGTGGCGATACGAGCCCAGTCGCTGCCGGGTTCGTCGGAGTCGACGCGCGGTGGACTTGCTGCTGGGAGAGGAGAGTGTCGAGCCGGCATCTTCCCATGGGGTATCCATGTCTGTAACATCCAGCAGCTGTTTGAATGTGTCGAAGCACGAACTGTTATCCGGGAACGACAGTTCTGGGCCAGCTCCCCCGGAAACCTCGCCAAGATCCGCCAGGTATATGGCCTTGCTCATCATGGTATTTGGACGAATACCAAGATTATGCATGAAGCCCACGGCCCTCCGCTCACCCCACCAGCTAGAAACTTCGCTTGAGGTCAAGAGCAGGTTCGTAAGGGTGCTGAAGGCAAGGAGGCCCAAGATGAGTCGATTAGCGGTAATCATGCCAAATAGCTTCCGCAGCGCGGCAAATGCCCACATGATTATCGATGATGCGGCACTCTCTCCCAGAGATCGTATAGTGTCGAAGATCATGGCCGTCAGGGTTCGTGGCTTGATGGCTTGCTTCTTTCTCGATTCTGAATCAGACGGTGAGAAGACCACTACATCCGTTTGCCGCCCAATCTGCCCATACACCTGAATGGCTCTGTTCGTCCTGCTTCGAGGTCCCAACTTGCGGACTTGATCGGTCGTGACCTCGGCCAGCTCTTCCGCGTCGCTCTTAGCATCGTGTAGTGCCTGGCGCTCAACGAGGTTCTTTGAAAGGGTAGGTTGCCTGGACCAGTCAATGGCGATGTAGACTGCCATCTTGCATTTAGACTTGGCTACGTGCGTGATGACAATCTTTGTTATCACGGTAAACCACGTCGAATAGGGCAGATGCCAAGCCGTCTTGACATAGGTTACCACGTACGTGACATGGTCGCTGAAGACGTCAATCACTTGGTAATCAACGACGTTGGCTGTCTTTGACCGGCCAAGAAGATCGTGGTAGTCGACCTTGAAGTGAAACTCTCGCCTCATCCGACCCTGGTCGACAAGGGTCCAGGGTTCTTGAGCAATATGCTGAGCTCGACGCTCAAAGTAAAGCTTAGGAAACACGAAGCTTTTGTCACCAAAAAGCACATGAAAGCACGCCTTGGCACTGATTTCGAAGGTTCGCTCAGTCGCTAGCTCTTTCATGCCCTCTGGCTCGTAGATGATTGGCTGACTTGGTAGGTGGACTTTAGGTGCCGCATGTCTCGAGCGGGATCTCGAACCCTGTGTCGGTGGGCTGAGGCCGCTTGGCCGTCGAATGATGGGGCGGCCACTCAAAGTGCCGTCGTCAATCGGCGTCAGAGCCGATACTTCCTCCCAGCTCTCAACACTTGGGCTTGGCTGGTCATACTCCTCCTGCTCCAGGTTGATGAGTGCGGAGATGATCGCATCAACTTCCATTGGCTCTTCAGCTTGTAGATCGTCTATGAGCAAGTTCAGTCGGGCGTGGAGCAGATTAAGCCTATCCAAGAAGATCTTTATGGTGATTCTAGAATAGCCCGTCTCGTTAGAATCCTCCCCTAGATGTAGATATATGAAGTCGCAGTGCCTGCCAGGCGCCGCTGTGACCTCGGTGATAATATCGAGACCGATACTGTAGGCCGTCACGAGGCCTATTTGTTGTCCGTAGAAGTACATATTGTCAGGTGTCATGTAGATTCGACCGTCTCCAGCCAAGTCCTGCTTTCCAGGGCCTCGCTCTGGTGCACTAGTCCAAGCTGCCCTGAAGACGAGCACCAACTTCTCTTCGATAGGAGCATCGGGAAACAAGAGCCTAAATTGCGCATGCTGTGCTTTGAGCTCAGGGGGGTATCGAGGAGGAAACGTCTCGGCAGCCGATTTCTGTTCGATGAGAGGCGCGCTTCCCGGGACAACCACGCCGATAGGATCGTCGTCATCGAGTCGAGGCAACGTAGGTTGGGCTGTAACATTCTGTGCGCCCCATACACTAGTTCCCCAATAGTTGGCAACGACGGCTGCTGGGAGCCTTCTATTACTACCAGCTGGCGCTCGTTCTCCGGTAGTAAGGACGGCAGTGCGGCTGAGACCTGTAAGCGAAGGAGGCTTTGCTAACGTCGGAGGAGCCAAAGAACTAGTCCGCGTATCGACGGCAGGCAACGTGTTTGGTGAAGGTCGTGTATTGTTTCCAGAGAAGTTTTGAGAATATCCGGGGAGCAAGTTGTGACTAGCAGTCGCCAAGCCGGCAATACCGACACCAGATGCACCGGCACTTGCCTGCGCAGCCTCCGCGGCAGCGCTTCCGAAGGTTGCTTTGCGGTGCAGATCGAGCTTCTGGATGATCCTCGCCGCGTGCTCTCGGCCGCTTTCGCCTTCTTCTCGGGCAAGATCCCGTCCCAGCGCGGTAAACGAGCGGCGAGAGCCGCTGCCATTAATATCAAAACTCTGCCGCGTCGCAAAACCGCCATCGCCGCCCGGAACGGGCAGTGTACTGGGCCGATCGAGGCTAGAATTAGACTCATCATATAAGCCCATCTGCGCATCAAATGTCTTGGCGGAAAACTCAGGTATACTTGGAGGTGAGATGGAGAAGGCCGGGTCAACCAATCCTGGAAGTGAGGTATTGCTTCTGTTCATTGTAGCTTCGAACGCCCGCTTCTTCGTCACCTCGAAAACCTCCAGCCACTCTGTAAGCTCACCCTGTATCTCTGCTTGAAGTAAGTAGGTTTGATTCTTGGTCTTGATCTCAAAACAGAAGCGCCTCTCTTCTCCCACCGCTGGTCTCGCGCTGCAGAGTAATACGCCGATCTCATCGCCCTGAAGAACACCCAAAGGGCCTGGGACGAGCCACCCGAATATCCCATCACGGCAGTAGAACCAACGTCTAATCCAAGTATGCCTTGCCGGCTTCCCGGCTACTGTGCGCATGAAGAGCCATCCTTGCTTCTCAGAGATGACGGAGGTGCCCTCTTTTAGTCGCAGAGTCATGGGGCCGCGGGAGCCAAGGAACGGTACAGTAGAGGTGCTATAGTCTTCCAGCCCACGAGACGGCTTGAAGCCAGCGAGGGTGCTCTCTCCAAGCTCACGCCGGGCGATCTGGAGTTCGCGCTTGAACACGCTCTCGGAAGCCTCCATTTCTTTGGACCACCCACTGATGCGATCCATCTCTTGATTCCATCTAGCTGCCACATCTACCGTGTCACGCGCGCGCCTCATCTCCTTCCATCTCTCGGTGCTGATCCTGACCAGCAACTTATCAAGAGTGAAGCGTAGTTGTGGTGTGAGCTGGCAATAGTCCATCGATGCTTTTAAATACGCCTTCCGGGTCTCGTACACGGCAAAGGCGTCTTCGCGAAGGGCAGACGGCTCCTTTGTCTTTGACTGGCTGACGTATCGAGCCAGAGTTGAGTCAAAGGCCCTCTGAGCCTGGTCCAGCGCTCGCCTGGATTCCTTGAAGCTTCGCAGGTCGCCCGAAAGAAAGCTTCGGATCGGTTCCAAAACTGAGCCGTCCGTCTTCTTCAAGGACCTCAGCATCTGCACCCAGTATTCGTGCCAGCCATCTCCCACCCTCTTCAAGGCTAAAAAGGTGTAATCATTATCAGTGACACCGTCGGTGACCGAGGGCATCGTCTTAGTAAGGTATGTATTGATCGTGTCCTCGAGCGCAAGCATGTCGTGAAGAAGCTTGGAAGTCGACCCGACAAAGTCGTTTAGCCATCTCTCAATAGAATCGAGCTGTTCGGAGAAGTTGGCAGCCGTGACACGAAAGGTCGGAGAATCGAGCGCAGCTTCGTTGAGGCCCACGGGGATGGATCGACTTGCTCCCGTGGCCACTATCGCCGTTGGATCCGAAGTTTCGGGCATGGTAGTGGTTGCTCGTCGCCAAGCCCAGCTGCAGATGATGGTGTGCTGCAGTCCTCCGGCTCAAAAATGTTGTCGCAGGAGGTTTGTGGGAAAATGCTGGCTAGAGATGTAGAAGCAATGTCGGTTAGCTGCGTACCGTCGCCAGCTGCTCCCGTCATATCCGCTGTTTAAGAAAGTGACGGCAATGTTATGGATCCGCGAGGTACGTACCGTACTTCATGGAGGTGCCTTTCCCCACAGCAGCACATGTCTCGAGATTGCAGATTGCAGGGACGCTAATAAGTTGTTGCGCGGATCTCCACAGCTGAGCTGAGCTGAGCCGAGCCGCTTCACGATTATTCATGTCGAGGGTATAAGACAAGGAAGACGTGATCCTGTTGATCATCATTGACTGGTCTCGTATAGCTGAAGAGTGTCCTAGCACGTACTGGAATACTAAAAGAAGAAGAAGAAGAAGAAGGAAAAGACTTTCCCACGACCTCTAAGACTACTACTTGCAGTCACCAAAAGGATATTATCAAGGCATGTTTTCACAGTTCAGCAATTTAAACACAGAGGTGAAGCAGTGTCCAAAACAAACGACTGGCATTATATGATTCTTTGCGTCGTTGCACTTTGCTGTCTGTTGTTCCAAAGATAACAGACAACGTGGCCGCGTATGCATCGATTCTATTCCATGACAAGAGGTCTTCAGGGCTTGAGCATCTGCCGCAGCCCTTCTAAAACTTCTTATCGCCACGCTATTGCAATCCATTCATCAATTTTGAAACGGAGGGCCTATGCGATTCAAGTCAGATACGGCTGTAATCAGAAGGATGGATCGAGCGCTTCATTACCTCCATTCCCACTAATCCAAACTCAAGGAGCTATCATGGTCGTACGAAGTGGACTGGGCTGCGGCGCCTGATGGCCACGATGAGGAGGCGCGAGACTATCCCTCCCTAGCAATCGTGACTTGGTAAATGACATTGGCGCGACATCAGTCGACCTCGGCACCTCGCGACGCTGGGCACTGGTGTCGCGGGTAGACGGTTGGACTTGAGTTAGGCCCTCGTTGATATCGAGGGGTTCCACAGGTCAATCTATCTCGTCGTTAATGTCGATTCGTATCAGCTGAAATAGGTTATCTTACCATCATAGTACTCATCATCGTCACTCATGTCAGCTAGCTGCTCAAAGTTGACCTTGTAGCGTAGGATACCGCCAATACCACCGAAGCCCTTGACGAACTGGTTACCTTCAGTTGATCGGTCGGAAACGAATTCCAGGTTGGTACCGAAATCCTTGTAGTGTTCGGCAATCCATTCCAAGAAGGATTCTTGCGAAACGACTTCCATCTCTTGGCCAGTTGCCTTGTCTTGGAACTTTTCTCGGGCATTCTGCTCCTGCTGCTTGGTAGTGTGGAGGATGACTTCGTTGTTCTCGCTGTCCTTGAGCACCCATCGGTTGATCTCAAGGTTCTCGAAGACAATCAAAATCTCGACAGCACCCAGCTCCAAGGCCTTGAGGGTATCGTCGATACCGTAACAAACCTTGCCGGTGTCCTGGCTAATCTCCTCGAAATACTTTCCGATGAGCTTCTTCTCCTGGATGAACTTGACGTTGCCAAGGGTCTCGGAAGACAGTTCGATAGCCTGGTTGAAACCGTTCTCACCACCGTAGGAAACATCTACAACCTTGATGACCTTAGTCTGCAGACGGTTGTCAAACAAGTCGGAACCATTCAGATCGTTCTTGAAATCGGCCGAACCTGCGAGGATGATGCCCATAACATTGACCTTGTCCGCAGTGATAAAGTTCTGCACGGCGGCTTCAGCGACCTTTCGGACGTAGTTGTGTCGCTTCTCCTCTCGAAGACGAGCGAAACGAAGCGCTGATTGACCACCACGACCGTGCTTCTTGGGCAGATCGACCGAGAATTTGTGAACAATTTCACGAGTGTTGCCGCTCAAGGTTCCAAAAAGGGCACCGTTACCATCCATAACAATAAAGCCGAACTTCTGGTCAGATTCGAGAAGCTCGGCGAGAGGCTCCGTGTGGAACTTGTTGTCACAAAGATAAAGAGATGTGTTGATGGGCTTGAAGGGCTCGAAGTCAATGTTGACCTTTCGCTCCTTGCCTTCCTGCGTCAAGATTTCACCACAGTAAACCACCAGGCCGTTCGGGGGGACCTTGTTGTAGAGCTTCAGACGCTGCTGGGTGGAAGTAATCGCGGAGAGGACAGACTGTCGATTGACACGCGACTTAATATTCGAAGCGGTACCCTAGAGAATTGTCAGTAACCCTACCCAGAGTGAGACAGATGGAGGGAAATTCCAAGCGACGCACGTATTCTTCAGCCAACATCTTCGCGATTCGGGAAATCTGATCCTTAGGAGCTGTACGCAACTGTTAATGCGCTGTTTCCAATCGCTTGGAGGAGGAGGGTCCAACGTACGGACAATGAGCGAAATCATGGATGTGCCATTTCCCCGAGCGGCTTCGAGACGCTTGATCAGCTTCTTGACCTTCCAGATCTCGATCTATACAAGCATGTCATTAGCCATACTCTAAAGTTGCGGTTGTTGTCCTCCATCGTGTCCTAGTAATCGCGGGGCAGCCAGTCTGACAAGCAGACAAAGAGGGGCTGGGACACCACAAGTTCAGAGGGGGGGTTAAGAAAATTGCAAAACGTACGTTCTTCTCGGCCTCGTTCGCCTGTGCTTCACTCATCTTGGCAAATCAGTCAAGGGACTAATGAGCGGAAGAATTTGGCGTGTGTCGCGCGTCGAGGAAACTCCAGTTGCGGTGTAATTTGGATCCAAAAGATCCCAAATGTTGGATGTTGGTGACAGATTTTTTATCGTGCAATGAGCGATAACTTTTGGCGCACCCACCAAATGATGCTGCGCTGCTACGTAAGGTACCACTCCCTAAGCTTAGTACTAGGCAACCGAGTGGCGTTTAGGCACCGCCACATTTGACTTGGCGAGGTGTCACCGCCCGGCAGTATCCTTCGCAGCTTCGGCGATGGACGTCACGACTTCCATTTCGTGGCAGCTGTATCAAGACCGTTGATCATTTATCGTGTTGTGATCGGTTATCTTCTGCCTTTGAGTCATTGAGATACCGAGGTACGGGCTGAACGATTAAGTCTCGAGCAAAACATCTGGCTGGATCAGACACTCGCCATGGATTCGGCGCCCATCGAACTTGCGGCAACCGTACAGGCCGCCTCTATCGACCGACATCCGGATGCGAATCGCGACATCAACCCTTCTACGGCATCTGGAGCAAGAGAACCGGTGATCTTACATGATATAAAGCGACGAGCTGACTATGGTGGCATCGATGAGGACGAGGAAGACATTCCCTATAGTGCCCTTCACCCAGCACCTCGGCAACGCAATCTACCTCCCCTGCCAGACTTGCGGTTCGAGCAGAGCTACCTCCGAAGTATCTCTAAAGCTGATACTTGGTGGAAAGTGGCACTGATCACTATGCGAGATCAGGTTTGGACACTTTGACGCAACAAATCGGAAGCCGCTAACGTCGGATAGATGATGCTACCTTTGGCACAAGGCCTTCTTTATAACTTATTCTTGTGCGGCTGGCAACATTGGAATCACAATGCTCGGTTACATGGCAACACTATAGGGGCGCGAGTGAGAAGATGGTGGTGGGGAGTGAATAACTGGAGGATACCCTCTCAGAAGAAGGAACTTTAGACGCGACATGATAGCCGTCACATAACTGTACATAACAAATTTGTGACCCAGTACGAAGGCATGATATTCCGCCTCTGAATGGTTAGTTTGGCCTTGATTGTAGCCTCATAGGCCCAACGGCTTCCTGTGCCCACCATGAATTGATCTTACAAGTTTTCAGGTTTGCATCTTTTATGGCGAACCCCTTAAGCTCTATTCCGTGACCTCTAGGTCATCTCAGCCTTCTAAAAGCCACTTAATCGGCTAATAAGATTTATGCATTATTCCTCCCCCTTGCCTCAAACGCCTTAAAAGATCATTTCCTAATTTTCATTGTCAACGTCGAGGGGGTGTGGGCCTGTCTGCGCCTGTAGCTTCTCTGGACTTCCTCTAAAAGCCAGCGGAGTAACGTGGATGGTCGCCGAGGGTGATGGTGGCTCAACATTTTCGTTATTTGCTTCGGCCTCGGCTCTCGGTTCGACTTTCGAAATCCCATCGGCAGGCAAGGCGGTAGTATGCGGCTCTGTTGGTAAAGCTTCAGGAGTATTGCGATCCTTGTTTACTTTCTGTCGAGCGGAGTTACTGAAAAGGAGATTCCCAATTTGTGAGTTTGCGGTCAGAATATTGTGCAAGTTTGGTGGTGTAACTGACAGCTTCACAACCAGGCTTCGAGGTTGGTCATCCAGGTCGTCGTCAACCATGGGGGTATCTTCGTCAAAATCGTCCTCGTCATCAGATTCTTCTGGCACCAGTGCCTCAACATCATCGATTTCGTCATCACCAAAGTCGGCCTCAGACTCTTCATCTGATACATCAGTAGTGTCTCGCCGTGAACGGGTGTTTATGCTTGTGGAGCCACTCATTCCATGGTTCACTACTGCAGATCTACGAGGGCGCCCCGTGGGACCAACAGATGCTTCTCTGTCACCTTCGGAAACGTCTCCCTGGACGCTTCCTGGGGCGCTGCTCCCTGTAGCTGGGTTCAGCCTCGTTGGTGCCTTAATTTGTCGGCCGCTTGATGTTGTAACTGGGCCAATCTCTGCTGGCGTGTTGGACCCAGTATTTCGGGTTGAGCGTCTGTTCGTAGAGTCCGAGTCGAAGACATCTTCATCGTCAGAATAAGTGTACTTCATCTTCTTCCCTCGAGTACGACCCTCATAGAGTGAAAAGCCAGGCTCTGGCCTCTTGAACTGTTCCTTGCGCATCTGTCGGTAGTCACGTCGCTTACGTTTCTACAGATTTGTCAGTCGATGATTCAGCCACTCAGCACCGGAAAGCAGCCCTAAAGCAAGAACAGCAGAAGCCCCGACAACTGACCTCTTCGCCAGCTTCGAACCGAGGAATCGCATTCCACATCTTCCGGCTCAGGCTCATGGCTTTTGGGCCTCCATCTTTAGTTTCTAGCTTCTCGGCCAAGACCTTCAGCTCGTCAATAGTCCCGGCCACGCTCCACCACGTCCGATTCGTGCCCGCAGGGTTGCTCTCGCGATAGACTCGAAAGGCGGTGTCGTCCTGACCTTCGATAAGGAAATACCGTCGCTTGTCGCCATCGGAGCCCCACGGCTGAACTGATCGTGGTTGGTTCAAGTCACCATCGTGACGATTCTGCTTGTAGGCCTGGTTGATGATACCCTTGACAGCCTCTGACGACGACGTGGTCCAAAGGATCAAAGTCCGAAGTAGTGTGAGCTATAGATGAAACGATTAGTAACTTTGGGGGAAGAAAGCCATAGCAAACTACCGTACCCTCTCTGTCGGGTTCATCGAAGTAAAGCTTGCGCCGCCCAACAAAGGGTTCTTGGCTTCCCACGCAGGTGCCCATTGGTTCTTGTGGGTACTGATCGCATCTTCCAATGCTCGACCATAATGCCCTGGCCTGAATGATGCTACATTAGCTACGTGCATCATGTACTGGACCATATTCGCCTCACTTAACGTCTTGCTTCCGGTTCAATAAGAGGCCTAGTAGTGCGCAAAGAAGTTGTTCGGCTCGTTCGCCCGGGATAGATTCGACTAAGTCTCGCTCGAGTTCTTGGGGCCCGAAGTGGGCAAGTGATTTGGGGAAAGCATCGCTGAACCGGCTTCGAAACATGACAATGAACTGTGGCAGTCAGCAAGCTATCTTGGCGGTGAATGCGCGAACGCGACAGGGCGCGTCAAAAGTGTGTCAAACGCGCCAAACAACTAGTAATGCTTTGATGATAACTAATACGATTCGGGCAAACATACAGCAATGTCTGGGTTGTCTGCGAGGACATATTCGTGAGTTGGTGAAGGAGAGCGCTTGCGCGGTGGCGGCGAAGGCTCCTTGGGCTGCTGGTCTTCAGCCTTGGGAAAGAACTTCAAGATGCCTTTCTTAGTAGAAGCAGGGGGCTCCAGGTTGATCGGCTCGTCCAGCTCGTCATCTGTCGGCGCCGGCGACAATGATGAGAGCGACGATAGCTCTGAAGAGTCGTCATCTGCGGACATCTTTTCGATTGATAGCTTGTCGCAGTGAAGTTGAGAATGTGGGGGAGAGGAAGTGAAGAACGACGTAACTTAACAGGGCTGAGAGATGCCAAATGACAGCGAACACGCGCTAGGTACATAGGCGCGTTAATCGACGAGCCGCAAATCAGACATCCGCGGCTTCTGATAGGTTCAATGAAAGAAACGAAACGTAGAAAACGTTGCCTAGGCGCGACACTGAAAGCAGGGCAGGTTATATTTCTTTTAAGTTTCGACCTCTGCTCCCCTAGGTACAGCTCTCAACCATCCACTCAACATAACAGCTCACCGATCACGATACTTGAGGTGCACACCAATGCAGTTCGACTGTTCAGAATCCTCAATTCTACAATTGAGCGTTTTCATAAACATAAAACATGTAAGTCAACATCATCGACCTTAGATGAAGGAGTCAGGGAGATGAAGGAAACAATACGCACGTGACACTGACTTAATGGCCAAATTATCCTTACATGTTGAAGGGGAGCTCAGTACATTCAAACAGGAATTAATAATGGCAAAATACTAAGTCAACTGCGAAATGCTTCTCGATGTACATGTAAGGCAGCATGAAGGGGAAAAGAATATCATCATGTCGAACCCGTCGTTGGGGGTGACATGGCAGTGATGAGATGAGTTCCGCGACACACAAAGTACCCTGGTCACACTAAGGTAAAAAGAGCCAAGAATGACCATTGGTCGGCATGTTGCGGGGATGTTAGCGAGTAGAGAGCTACTAATGAAGCCAGCACTCGAAGTTCTCAAGATCCATTCTAGGTCACGTGGTCAGGGCTCCTCCCACCGAGTCTGCTCGTGCGCACAAAAATTTATCGGCCAGTTGCACGCAAGACCCTCCTTGACAAAACACCAAGCGGCCCAAGCCAGGTATTTTGGATTTCCTCCCCTTCCGCCCTCGACCGTCCTGCTAACAACAGCAGCATCTACCCCATTTCTATTTCACCCCGTGAAATCGAGCCGCCATGGGTAGAGTCATTCGCAACCAGCGAAAGGGTCGTGGATCCATTTTCAGTCAGTACCGATCGCCATCTCGATAACGAAGACGAAATTCGACAAAGATACTAACGCTTTGGATAGCTGCCAACACGCGCTTGAACAAGGCCCCCGCCAAGTTCAGAAACCTCGATTACGCCGAGCGCCATGGATACCTCCGGGGTATAGTCCGCGAGATCGTCCACGATGCCGGCAAGTTCCCCAATGAACTTCACATTCTTCTTCCGATTGTCGATCTGGCTGGGAATAACAACTAACGGGAGATTGTGTTTGCAGGTCGTGGTGCTCCCCTCGCCAAGGTTGTCTTCCGCCACCCCTACCGCTTCAAGCAGGTCACCGAGACCTTCATCGCCAACGAGGGCATGTACACCGGCCAGTTCATCTACGCCGGAAAGAAGGCTGCTCTGACCGTCGGCAACGTCCTGCCCCTCGGTGAGATGCCTGAGGGTACCGTCGTCTCCAACGTCGAGGAGAAGGTCGGCGACCGTGGCGCCCTGGGCCGTACCTCCGGCAACTACATCACCATCATCGGCCACAACCCCGATGAGGGCAAGACCCGCATCAAGCTCCCCTCTGGCTCCAAGAAGGTCGTCCTGTCCAGCGCCCGTGGAATGATCGGTATCGTTGCTGGTGGTGGCCGAACCGACAAACCTCTCATGAGTACGTTTTCCCGAATGACAGGATAACTTGGCATGGAATCGTTAAAGGAATGAAATACTGACTTTTTCCCCCTTGCACAGAGGCTTCGCGTGCCAAGCACAAGTTCGCTGTCAAGCGTAACAGCTGGCCCAAGACCCGTGGTGTTGCCATGAACCCCGTCGATCACCCTCACGGTGGTGTAAGTAATTCCGAATCGAAGAGAAGCAGTGCAGGTTCGCTGACACACATAAACAGGGTAACCACCAGCATATTGGTAAGGCGTCTACCATCTCCCGATACGCCGTCCAGGGTCAGAAGGCCGGTCTTATTGCTGCGCGGAGAACGGGTCTTCTGCGTGGTACCCAGAAGACGAAGGACTAAGTCAAGGCGGCTGGAATTTCATGGTCTCATTAGGATGGTGTTATACTGGCTTGTTTGCATCTATTGATGGTACTGCTAAGAGCAGATGGCTGGTAGCTCCGAGGGCAAGTACTATGGCATTTGGCGCACAAAAGAATCTGAAGGCCGTTTCTCTGTGATGATGTGTGCAAGATGCGAGATACCAGAAGTACCAGAAAAGTCCCGGAGGGTGGTTGAATGATAAGACGATGCTCTAACGCGGCTCTCAAGGCACTTTGTGTGTCAAGCGTAACCCATACTTTTGTTTGCTAGCTCTTGCTGGTCAACCTGTTTGTTGATCGTGATGTGATCTGCAGATGAGTGTCCACCCACAATCATCGCCTTGTTGGAACCTATCGTATGATCTCGTCGAAACAGGAGCTACGTAACGGCCTCGAATGGAGTATATATGGCAGCTTTCCAGGAACCACTCGACCATCCGTCTTTCGACAAAGCTCCGCGATTGATTCAATATCGAACCTTCAATTTGTTTCGTTTTGTTTTTGATTACGTTCAAAATGCTCGCCAGGCCAGATCAATTGTCCTCGCTACTACGCCGCACGTGGGCACGTAACTCGAGCTTTTGTGCCTCTTCAATTCGTCGGGTTCCGATAAGATCCGCCCCACGCTATGCAAACCCCGCCATCGACAACGACCCCTCTATCCACCACAAGTTCTTTCCCTTCACTTCCTGCTCAAGCTCCTACTTTCATACATCTACTCCAGCTATCTTCACCAGACGACTAAGCACAATGGCACCTAACAAGGAATACGGGCTCTTCTGCCTCGAGAACCCTCTGCTTGGTATGTTCTTACTTCACAGTTCCAAACTCTCACCGATCGCAGAGATTGCATGCTTCGCTCATCATTTCCTATGTAGCTGTATGTCCCTCACAGCTAGAAGCGCTAACTCTTTCCCAGATATTCAGGCCTACGGTGATCAGGCCCTTCTCGACAAGTACGAGCTGAAGGCCAACGATGCCATTCTCGCCAGCGAGAAGCACAAGCCCATCTACGACGAGCTCTTGAACAACTACGACGCCAAGCTCATCGCAGGTGGTGCCGCTCAGAACAGTGCCCGTGGTGCCCAGTACATTCTCCCCCCCAACAGCGTCGTCTTCGTTGGCGGTGCTGGCGATGACAAGTACTCCGCCATCCTCCGCGATGCCGTTAAGACCGCCGGCCTCCGCGTCGAGTACCGCGTTGACCCCAACATCCCTACTGGCCGCTGCGCCGCTGTCATCACCGGCCACAACCGAAGCTTGTGCACCGATCTGGGTGCCGCTGACCACTACGACCTCGATCACCTGAAGAAGCCCGAGATCTGGGAGCTCGTCAAGAACGCCGAGATCTACTACGTCGGTGGATTCCACTTCACTGGTAAGCACGTCTTTGGTCGAAAGGCATAGAACCTTCACAAATATTCATACTTGCGTGTTTAGTCTGCCCTCCCGCTATCATGGAGCTTGCCAAGCAGGCTGCTGAGAACAACAAACCCTTTGTCCTCTCTCTGTCTGCCCCCTTCATCCTCACCTTCTTCAAGGATGTTGTCGACGCCAGCGCCCCTTACTGGGACTACATCATCGGTAACGAGACTGAGGCTGCCGCCTACGCCGAGGCCCACGACCTCCCCAGCAAGGAGCCCAAGGACGTCGTTAAGCACCTCGCCAATCTTCCCAAGGAGAACAAGCAGCGTAAGCGTATTGCCATTGTCACCCAGGGTACCGAGCCCACCCTCGTTGCCATCCAGGGTGAGGATGAGATTAAGGAGTTCCCCGTCCACACCATTGAGTCCGAGAAGATCACTGATACCAACGGTGCTGGCGATGCTTTCGCTGGTGGTCTACTGGCTGGTATCTACGAGGGCAAGCCTCTCGAGACGGCCATTGACATGGGCCAGTGGTTGGCCCGCCTGAGCATCCAGGAGCTTGGTCCTTCGTAAGTTGTTCCCGCGAGCGCTGAGGATTAAATTATGGCTTGATTGAAGCTTGATCTAATGCCTGAATTGCCGCATGAGTACGTACTTGGCCATAGGCGACTAACTCTATCACAGATACCCCTTCCCTAAGCAGTCCTACCAGGCTTAAACTCGTTCAGTAACTTATCATGTTGCATATCCTTTCTTGTAGGGTTGAAGGTCGTGGCATGGCGTTGAAGGTAAGGGAAAACGGTTTCAACAACGGCGTTTTGCATCTAAGGGAGCATGCTTGGGTTCAAAGAAAATCCCATTGCATAGCAGTGCGGTATCCTCCACGATACCCCAACAAATTATCTAGCAGTACTAAAATGAATAGAGCGTTCGATTGCTTGCACTCATAGAGCCACCGTTGCAACACATGCGCGCGACTGTAGCTGAGCCCTAGAGGCCTTGTGCTGTGAGTAAACCCAAATACAACATCGGTGTACCAAAACACGCGAGCAGCTTTGCGCCATTTGGCTCAATGCCGTGATACAGTGGTCCATACCGGACTAGGCCCATGTTCAAGTCGTCTTGCCGTTCAGAGAAGGGTCAAAACCGTCAAAGTGCACTCCTTTTGCTAGGTTGTAGCTTGCGACAACACAACAAAAGCGCTATTCTCATAATCAGATAAAGCCCCGACCCAAAGCAGGGGAAATGCCAGGTCATATCAATTAATTGCAGGTGAGACTAGAGCGGCAGTCCAGAGATTGCGTTTCACAAGCACTATCAACCCCCATTCTCTGTCTTGCTGAGCTGATTAGACGCTAGACGGGGATGTTTCAGTTGCTGAGGGGGGCTGAGAAAGGTATGGTAGGTAAACTTGAGCAGAACTTGGCATGTTGCAAAGTCCAAAAGCTCTCAAAAAAAAAGGCATCGCATCTACCTGTTTTCATAGTACGCAGCTTGAAGAATAGCAGCATCGTAGCTGGACGTTGTGTCGTCCATTTGAAAGTGGCGGCCAGGAGCAGATGCAGATTCCTGGCTGGAAGCCTGTTGGCAGGCATTCACAGAAAAATGCCCTGGTGCCGGTATTCCATAGTTCGCTGTTCCGATGGTAGGCGTTCCCTGGTAGACACTACTCGGATGTGAAAAAGCAAAGTTCCCGGATGATGTGGAATAGCCGTCACCGGGACACCGCATATACGACGCTGGGGCCGCCTCCTTGGGCACGCGGCTGCTGTTCTGGCCCCATCGACTAAAAGCCGAGGTTCGCTGTCCTCCAGGCTGAACGAATGACTGCAAAAGGTGATTACGGTGGGCTTCTTCCGCGGTTGATGCGCGACTGGGGTTATTCGGGCTGTTCGCGATACTGCTGGGATGACAAGGGCTATGAAGCACGCTCTTCGCAGGTCGGGACGTGAAGCCTGGCGGAGTTTGGTGTCTGGGGCTGATAGGAGCGTCGTCGAAAGCATCGCCACTTCGACGACCTGCGCCATTGGCTGAATGATCCGGGCTTGCCTGACCATCAAACGCGTCTCGTGCTGCTGACTTGGAAGCCTCTTGGCCCTTGTGGGGTGTAGGCGTATAGAGCCAATTCCAAGGGAGGTTCTGAAACTTTCCCGACGGGATCGCTGGACTCTGTTCAGATGGAAGCATGCCGAAGACCTCATTTGCCGTTGCATTGCCCATCCCATACGATGTCTCGTCGGAGGAACGAGATAGGTGGGGTGGCTGAGGCGTCGGGGGCTTAAGAAAGGGCGCAAGCATGTTAAAGACTGTATTTTCTGCATCGTCGGAGCCAGTGGTTTGCTCGAGTTCCTTTATGTTTCTTGCTGGGCTGGCCGATGCAACGTGAACGTCGTTAAGTCTAGGCTTACTGCCAATTTGCTGGTCGTTGGGTGCAGTGTGCAGGTTTCGAGGATGCTGGGCTGCTTTACCTCGCGACACAACTTCCGGGAAAGCAGTTGCATGGTTCAGTCCGTTAGCCATCTGGCTCGGCCCTAGCTCTCGGTACTCAAAAACCAGTCCCTTTTCAGCTACATTATAGGTGAGAGGGACGTTAGGGTCTTCTGCCAAGAAGTATGCGCAGCGAAGGATATCCAGAACACGGGCTAGGGTCTCACGGAAGGGCTCAAATCGCTCGTTTTGAGAGGGCAAGTGAGGCTTCAAGAGTCCGTCATCTCCGATATAGGAGCGGCAGGCTTCAGGGACCTGGTTGGAGCAAAGAGGGAGGAAGCCACGAGATTCGACGTCTTCAGAGAGTAAGTAAGGACAAGAAGCAAGGTTCTCGCGCGTAAAGGTTTCTGAGCAAAGTAAAGAAAAGACTTTGGCGAGAGCCTTGATCATACCAGGAATCACCTGGCCAAGGGCCTGGGCGGCACCAAAAATCTCGAAACGACGAGCTGCGAGCCACATTGAGTAGAGACGTAACAGCGGAAGTAGCGACTCCATCGTGGGAGTAGTCTTGACCGTGGCTGGGTCAGTTGAATACGAGCCTTCGCGGTTAACTAAGTCGGTCAATTCAGAACCTAAGGAGGAAGCGAGAGCAAGAATGAACTGAGCGTTCAAGCGTAGGCTATTCTGACAAAATCGCGAGGTTTCCGTAGACTGAATTTCCGTGAACTTCTGGGAGGCAAGGTAGTAGGCGGCCATGTTGACTATTGACATCCTGAAAAGCAGTTCAGAGTGATCTGGTCCCTTGGCGGCCATCTCAAGCCGGTACAGAACTTCTCTCTCTAGTTCGGAGCTTGCTGATAGTAGCTCACCCCTGTTGAAGATCGCGTGTAACTTCACGAACCAGCCAATGAAGGCATCATCGGGACCCGGCGCGTTTTTCCTGGGCGGGTTTTTCTCTTGCTGCAGAAGTGTCTTAAACTTAGACTCGAGGTTCTGCTTGGCATTGGGGTGAGGGTCCGCAACTGCAATGGAGCGATAGAAGTGGTATACGACATCGAGATCCTTCTTCTCGTCGAGACCCAGAATGCCCATCTGGTGAAAAGGGTAGCCAGAATCGGCTTTCAAGTCGTTTGCCAAGCTGTAGTAAGCTAGTGAGAACCTATAGTCCGGGTTCTTAGCCCCAGAAAGCTGGGCCCTGTAACGCGCAAGGTCTCCAAGGCAAACAAGAGTGTGGTGACATGACTGAATGACCAATGAGTGCAGCTGAGCAGAGGGGGTAACGATATCGGCAGCATCTGGTTCCTGAATCTCAATACCTTGAGCGACTCGCCTAAGCTCCGGAATCTCGTATCTTGCCGATAGCCGTTGGATATAGCCCTTGTAGAAGGCTTGCGAGACATCTAAGAACTCGTCATACTTGCGCTCGAACTTGCGCCTCTCGACATTTCGCTTATCGGGTTTCTGCTTCTGGGTATTCTGCTTGTCCGTCCTTTGCTTGTCGTAGCTTAATTTCTCGGTATTCTGTCTGTCGCCATTTCGCTTTTCCGGGGCATTCTTCTCGGCCTTCTGCTTTTCGGGCTTCTGCTTATCGGCAGACTGGGTAAGATGCCTAAGGCGACTTAGAGCTTGTCTGTACTCTTTGTTGATAGCGATATGGGCGGTCCATAGGTTGGTATCGACGTGTTCAGCAATGGCGAATTCAAAGTCGGCAAACAACGTCTGCACACATGCGAGCCGGAGTCTAGAGGCAGTCAGGATGCTAGAGTCGCAACGAACTGCGCATGCGTATTCCTCACTTCTGCAAGATTGAGTCTATCGCCTCGAACTGGGATATGTCGATACCAGTTTGATTAAAATTGGGTAGCTTCTCGAGCTGTTTCGTTAAGTGCTTGCGCAACTTGCCAGCAGACCTACTCAGACAAGTCAGCATACTGCCAAAACTCTCAACTTAGACGAGGCACGTCGGACAGCCCGACGTTTCCTCAAGTGCGAGTTGCTAAAAACATCGTCGAGGGCTTCGAGTGATCAAAATACAGAATGGTCTTTTTGAACGTACCGCCACGCGTGTCTGGCCTGCTTCGTGTAGTCCTCCGGGCCAGGTGGTGACTCCATGCCGGCGAGATCAGGCGTCGGCGACCAAGGGTAAGAAGCGAGAGAGCAACAGAGGTGAATGATGTGGGTAGTCCCGCGGTGACGATTTAGATGATGTAGCTCGGATTATATGAGGTGATTCTCATGTTCTTTCAAGGTCGGATCATGGAGTTGCGGGCGGTCCATAACTCGGGCACTGCTCGTTGGGTTGCGCAGAATGGGACCAGACTCGGCTCGCGGAACTGGATTCGTCGGCCGAGAGGACACACATTGGCGTGAAGAGGTGAAAGATGAGAGTAGAGCGACACGGGACGGTGCGGAGCGATCATAAATGTGTTTGCGGGCGGGACGGGCGCCTCGAAATTGAAGTGAATGCGACGAAAAGCGAGAGCGACGTGAGAAGAAATCTGAGCGAGCCACTCACTGTTGGACATGAGGGAACCCCTCGGGTCGTAACTCTGGAGTGGGTTTACTTCGGCACCCGTAGAACCTTACAGCTCATTGAGTGGGCTGTACCTCAGTGGGTTCAAGGTCGCTTTGTGGCCTGTGCCTCAGAGCTTTATGTACCCCTCCAAAGGTGCTGGAGCTGATGAACCCCGCTGAATGTCACTTGTCTCTCTCTGTGCACAATTAAATAGAATCGTGAAGATCCAAGAGCAGCGGCATCCATTTACATAACCGACATCCTATCAACTTACCCACTGAAGGGGCCACGAACTCATTCATAATCATCACATTCTGTAAAGAGACCGAACAAACATAGGGCTCACCGTTGCCACGTCGCTAGCTGTCGTCACCTCCCGATCTAAAAACCACTTCAGGGTAACACATTGCCCCCATCTAGCTCACCGCAAAAGATGAAGCGCTCACGAGAGGTCGATGACGAGCTAGATCCAGACACTTCGGAACCCTGCGCTGGACCAACTAGAGAAGTTGAACCACCACTCCGTCCGGTCTTTAAAGTCACACAGTTGGACTCTGCCGTCGTGGACGAAGACGAGGACTCCGTGGCCATGCGTTGCAGCTTGCCCCCTCACAAAGAACCCTTGACCTTCAGTACATATGAAGATTACGAGGTGCACTACAACAAGACCCACACGAACCGATGCCTGGAATGCCAGAGGAATTTTCCAACCGAGCACCTACTTGGTATACACATAGAGGAGTTCCATGATCCTCTTGTGCAAGTAAGAAGGGAGAGGGGGGAGCACACAGTATGTATCAGACTTTGGTGACCATGCGAATCATGCCTAGCCCAAGATACACTGACATGGCTACAGTATTCATGCTTCGTTGAAGACTGCGACCGCAAGTGCCTAACACACCAAAAGCGGCGCATGCATCTCGTTGATAAGCACATGTATCCAAAGAATTTCTTCTTCGCAGTCACAAAAGAAGGCATCGATGGTCGAAGATCTCTGCTCAACGACAGTAGTCACCACCGACGAAGATCCTCGACCACTTCGCAGGTCAAGGAATCTCGACGACGCGCAAGTCTTCTTAAGGAGCCAGGAGCACAACCTCAGCTAAGCCCGGCGTCATCAAGAGAGAGCGCCGAGAAACCAACCGATGGTGAAACCGTGGACGCAGACATGGCAGAGCTTACGGGAGCCATGTCATCGCTGCAGTTCATACCGCCCAGGATTCGATTCGGAAGAGGAAGAGCAGGTTTCTCCAGGAGATGAATATTCAGGATGTCCCAAACTGAGCGAGTAGATGATCAGCACGATGTAACGAAGTCATGAATCGGTCAACATGAAGGATTTCTACCTCATCGGTTCCAGATAAACAATTTCAACAGCCCTCGCTGCTGTGCGCCGAACGCCCCCCTTCTCGCCCAACATGATCGTTCCTTGTAGGATGCTGTCCAATCTCCGCACTCTTGAGCCAGTGCGCTCTCAGTCGCTAGAAGCGCAGCCTCGGCATCCACAACTAACGCACTCCAGGTCACGGTCTTCCTTCATCTCTGCGCGCGGAATCCGGCAGATGCATGTGCTGTTGAAATTCGTCTCTTTTGTCTGCACGCAACGTAGGCAACAAAGCTAGAAACTAAGTTAGCCAGGGCTTGCGCATTTGCACGCATCAATGAGATGACCACAAACCTTCTCATAACCAGGCTTCTTCCACTTTGCGATGAGCATGGCATCCGCGTACCCATTCTTCAGCAACCAGTCATACAGCTGCTTGCTGATAGCCTCCTTCTCGTAGTAAAGCTCGTAGATGTACCGACTCCGCTGGTGCGAGATCTGGAATACCTCCCACTGCGCCTTGTGTCGGGGTCCCGGTGGCGGGGGCTTGTTCTGAGCGTCCTTCATCTTGTTCGCAAAAATGAGCAGGTCATCTTCTATATCGCTGAAACCCTCTGGCGGGGGCTTCCGTTTTGAGGCGTGGCGTATCGCGGGCATGGTGCTGTTTGCCGTGCCCAAGTTGTGTTGGTATTCGAAGATCTATCGAAGGCGTTGGAGACGGCAAAAGCGACACCGATAAAGGCTGATAAGCCTCCAGTCGCTGACAGATGGCAGCCTCGTCAATGGAGGAACGGCATCAGGTGGCAGTGCATTTCAGCGTGGCGCCATATCACGTGATACACCCGGAGGCTGCGTTTCGTGATCTCGGCTCGAACCTGGCAACGTCAGTGTAGAGAGGTATCCGCATTACCGAGCATTGACTGCCCACCATGGCCATCACGCCGACCCAGTTTGCGAAGAAGACGGCGCAGTGTGAGTTTGTGGTGCCTGGCAGCTTGAGTGACCGTACTGACGTCCTGAACAGCGGCCAATTGGGCGGATGCGAAGCGTCGAGTTATCTCCTCATACCGCGAATGGATCCGAGCTGTACGTTTACCGAATTCGAATGGCGTCCCCGCGTCGACATACACCGATTCTTTGATGAGAAGGAGCCATGCGGATTAGGATGTTTGTCATTTCAAGCGGACGATGGCTGACGAGACCGAACCAGGCGCCCGAGATGCAGACCATGTACAACATGCCCATGACCGTGGCAACCATTCGAACCCGGATAAGGCAAGAATTCGAACGACAGCGATATGTCAACAAGCTTCCCGTCGTGGATGTGCTCATCTTCAAATCCCACGCCGAGTACCAGGTACGAATCGACCGCACTCAAGCTATTTCCATGGAGGAAGAGCATCCGTTAACCCCATCATGACAGGAAACCATGAACTTCTGGAAGCAGAGTAACCACATCATGTCCTACTTCAAGGAAGAGAACTTCCGGGGCGACAAGAGGTTACCCTCGAGC
Organism: Coccinonectria pachysandricola; assembly: GCA_003693555.1. Taxonomy (NCBI): domain Eukaryota; kingdom Fungi; phylum Ascomycota; class Sordariomycetes; order Hypocreales; family Nectriaceae; genus Coccinonectria; species Coccinonectria pachysandricola. The sequence goes on along the minus strand of QUZF01000071.1, from coordinate 31,477 downwards.
TTTATGTCGGGATTCCTCGAGGTAAGCCCTTGTCCAGATGGCTTGCTCTTTCATACCACTAACATGGTGAGCAGGGACGAAACTAAAGCCAGCGACGACAAGTGCCCGTGTACATATTTCATTAGAAGCTCTAGTAAAGGAATTCCTCAAACGCCTCTAGTCCTTCATGCATCAATGTGACTTTGTCAAACAATTTTGAACTCCGTGATTTCCCATGCTTTTCGAACGACTTGCCGCTCATCGGCTAATGCCATGTTCAGAGTTGAAGGCCTCTCGCTTTGTCCAGAACTCGTCGGCGACCACATCGCATACTTGCTGCAAGTCAACCAGGCCCTTCTTCAGAGCATCAACCGCGTTGCCCTCTGCAATGTCGTTAGAAATGCATGTCAGTGAGGTAGAGACAAGCTCTGGAACTCACTGTATGTTTGAATACGGATATTCATCTTGGCCTCTGAAGGGTGGGGGATAGAGTAGGCACAGAACTCAACATCGGGGCTGACTGGTATTAGCACATCCCCTGAACACTAGTGAAGGCTTCGCATGATACTCACTTCTTCATGACGATGTATCTCAAGGCGTTGCCAAGAGTATGACCTTCCTCAATAAACTCAAAGGAAGCGGCAGTGTCGGTTGAGCCAGGAAGCTGCGATGCCATATTAGTAGAAGTTAAACCAAGGCGCACGACCGAAGGCTCACAATTTTCACGCGCTGGGGCTCAGCCTCTTCCTCCTCTTCCTCCTCTACCTCGTCTACATCCTCGTTATCATTCTCAGGCTGCGCGGAAGGCGGGGCGTCCTCCATATTGGTGTCCTCGACGGGCTCGTCTGTCTTGGTGCGGCCAGGCATGATGAAAAGAGGAGATTTCAGCAGTGGGCTTGATCTTGCGCGGGGTAGTGAGCTGGGAAAAGGCTTCTTGAGTGAAGTTTCTGTACCGTCGTCGTTATCAAATGCGACTTTCAAGACTGTCGTTTGCCAGAATGGAAATTTTGACGAGGCTCAGCGGGGTGTGGCGCATGGGTACAGAAAAAGAGGCCGATTCCTAGACGGGAATAAATCAGCCATTGAATATAGTACTAGCTAACAATCGGAGAGCATGTACTCAGCTTCAGCTAGCTTGCCCGGGTAGCTCAATTGGTCAGAGCGTGCGGCTTTTACATCTAACAAGGGATGTTGCCACCGCAAGGCTGGGGGTTCGAGACCCCCCTCGGGCGCGCTCTTTTTGTCTTTTGGCTGTTATTACACCTCCAATGTTCTAATTTTTCTTCTGCTTGTCCTTTGGATATGATGTTGTGATGCTGCCTTGGGACAGATATGCAGCAGAGACGGGACCATCTTCCAAGATCATCATCTTCCACCTCACCATGTCGGAATACCCTTTCAAGGCTGTCTCACCGACACGTCTTTGTCTGTATCTTTTTAGGTCAGGTTGATCTCAAGAACTATTTATGGGCCCGTTTCAGCAGTGCAACAAGCGAGCGACTGCCCGCGTTCCACATCGTAAACGCTGTCGTATCAAGCCAAATATAGCCTTGGCGCGAGAGTTAAAACTCTCACCAAATACGCATAGTCGTGCAAACCACGTCACGGCAATCTTCTTAGAAAGTATTGTTTACTACCGAAAGCCTGAGCCGAAGAATGATTTCTTCACGAGATAACGTACTGCCTGAAGCTGCAGATCCGAATTTGAGGAGTCATTCTGAATCACATAGTGTTACAGCTGAGATATAAGATGGCCAAGGTAACAGGGTCGGTCATGTAGTTAAAACATTGGCAAGGATTGGCATGGAGAGCCGAAACAGTTACTTGTTGGAAGCTCTTGATTGTTCAAGTTATAAGGACACCCTTAAAACCCAAAGCAGTAGTACTTCGAGATCAACGCTCCAACTTCGGTCACGATGTTCACTGGGCTTGGGATAAGGGTACTACCACAGTCTGCTCTAGTCTAGGATAGTTAATAGACTGACAGCAACGCAAGCTTCTCGGCTCGCCACACCGTGAGCCAAGGATGCAAGAAGCCGGTTGAAATGCCCGATATGGTAAAAATCAATGACAAATGCTGGCACCGAATAACACCCAAGGGGTATCATGGATGGCTGAATGAAAAACAGTAGGGCTATCAAAGTAACGGTGAGGGCAACCCCATACCAAGAAACTTTTCGCCTATCGAAGCACGGTGTTACTATTTGCAAGGGTCAAAGCATGCCGGGTGAAGATATCCCGCATGTTTGTTTTGCGGTGTAGGTGTAGCTGGCGGTGCTTGAAAGCGAGAAGAGGCTTGTGGATGATGTCCCATCAAGACGAAACGATGATGATCATGGAACACGACTTGATATTGCCCTAAAATTTTGAAACGTCACGTTATTATGGCCCAAACTTTAACAAATCCACAGCTTAGATACAATGCAAATGGTGAGCAGCAAGCACGAGTGCTAAACCAGGGTTTGTTTAAGGCCAAGTTTCGCGACAAAAAGATGCAAAACCTGAGACGTCGTCTCAGGTGAAGTGAAGTATAAGGTGCGATATCCGATCCACGGCGGCCCCGCGCAGCCAAATTGCGGAACAGTGGAATCCATAGCAAAACTTGTTCAGTTTTTGATTCTCCGAAAATAAAGAGAGCCTCGAGAAGAGGTCGACGACCATCGCTTCGCACGTACCAAAGAGAAGGCGCGCAGGAGGGAGGAGGGAGGGGATACGGTAATTACGTTCCTGTTCCTGTTCCTGTTCTCCATGTTTTGCGCATTCTGGCCGTCTCATGCTCCTGTTATTAGAGGGGGGATTTTGGGCCAGGACCGAGCAACTGTTCAGTAGCACTCCGTAGTGTCTCACCAGCAATTGGTGTTGCCTTAACTTGTTCCCGGCGCTGTCAGTCTCATTATCACCTGCGGCGGACACGGTTGATGAACGTAAGGGCAGATTATACGGATATGCCTCTCGCAGTTGATCCGAGGCACGATGTTGTATACCGTGGCATGAACGGCCTCAATGGCTACTCTAGCTTGGGCCGCTAGTAGACAGACGGACGGCGGCAGCAGCGACAGCGATACCGAGACAAGGGGGTTCTGGCAGAACTAAGAAGCTAAGAAACTACTACGCAGCAAGGCATAGCAACTTATCAGCGGACGTTGCTAAAGAACGAGCTTCAGAGGAAGAGTCCGAACTGCTGCAAAGAGAATATTGGAGAGTTTTAAAGCGTGTCCAACAACTCGCGAGAGATGTCTCGCACGTTCATGGCCCGTGAGCCAATCCCACTCCGTTTCCCATGTCCTTGGACATACACGGCCTGGTTTGGGTTGAAGGTGAAATTGAAACCAGACAGCAATAAGTGGGACGAGATGCAGGGGAGGGGAGGGGGGGGTGTTTGGAGCGAAGAACGAGCGCAGCAGATCATTGGCGCGAAAGCCAACCATCTAACCATCTGCTACGGGGGCTGTAGGCAATAGCGTGTGAGGCCGCCGTCTTGGTAAAGAAGCGAATGGTGTACTCAGGAACAGGGGACGTTGGCGGAGAGAAACGGTGGTAGGCTGAGGTCCGGTCTCGACGGGAGACAGCTCAACTGATTTGACGATGCTGGCGACCTGAATCCGTCTTTCGAGTTGAGCTATCATAAGTTTCAGATGACAGCCCAAGAGCCCAAAGCTCTCCAGGCCCCTCCAGGGCTCTGAAGAAGCGCGTGACATGGATCCAGTTTCAACCTTCAAACCCGGTACGGAGTAGGCAGGGAAGAGGTGGTTGACGGGCGTGTCAGATGCTGGGAGTGGGGGCGATGGGATTGATTGTCAGTGGAGGAGGGGATCCAGGATATTGCGAGCATCAGAGGATTGACCAACATTGAAACGGTGGATAGAGGGGAAACGGTGACGAGTTGAGCACTTGTCGTCATTACGTGGGACCAAGTGTGGTGAACCAAGTGTGGTGAACCAAGTGTGGTGAACCAAGTGTGGTGAATGAGATCAGGATCTGTCTTCCGCGGTTGATGGCACTTCGTATGCGATGGTGGTTTGGAGCATCTGTGCCGTTATGCCAGAGGCTCGTCGTCCCTGGATCAACGCGTGATCCAAGCGAGCAGTTACGGTGGGGCGGCCGCGTCGTAAACGTGAAGTGCGACAGCTATACACAATTCTGGAGGAGATTACGATGGGAAGTGGCGAGCAAGTACTACTTCGTAGTAGCAGCTGGGACATTTGTTCGTTCTTATGCTATCCTCCCTCTTCTCTTTAGATGCACCAACGCAATACGGCACCTGATCGGGTGCCCTGCGACGACCAGCAGCCAGTGAAGCCTAGTCACCGGCTGTGGGGGAGACAGGGCGGTGAAAGCGAGCGAGCGTGCTGTATGTACAGCAGTAGGGACGACTCGAGACGAAGATGTTAGCGGCTAGCCTTGCTCTGTGTGCGTGCATGCGGCAGCAGTGGGCTTCAGGTGAGGTGAGGGGCGGGTTCAGTCTTAGCTGCTGGGCCCCTACCGCGTTACGGTAGCAGTAGCAAGAACAGGGGTATCCTTGTTCGCATATCGTCCAGCTTTAGCTCGAGACTAGAGCAGCCCAAACCCGTCACGATCGCATTCCCTAAAACGCTGGTGAAGCTGGGCTCCCTGTTTGGGCTTGACCTGGGATCCAATCAGGGCTCAGATATGGCTGGTGGAGATACGAGACGGCTGAGCAGTAGATGTGAGGATGGGGAAGGGGAAATGGGAAAGGAAAGAGAGAGAGAGAGAGAGAGAGAGAGAAGGTTCAGATCTGGTCATTTCCTCCTCCTCCTCCTCCTCCTCCTCCTCCTCCTCCTCTTGGATACACGGTGGCTACGGTGCTACGGCTACTCTGTTGCTTGATTGAATAAATACTGCTACGCATGCTGAGAACGGAGCACAGAGTATCCGTGTCGATGTTTCACTGCAACCTGGACGAGTTTCGTACCTCGGGGTCTTCACAGCTTTCTCGGAACTGCTATACCAGACTAGACTAGACTACTCTAGACTCTGCTCCAGAGGCTGGTTGGTTGGTGGGTGGTGGAAAAGGCGAAACATGCCTAACCGCACACCCTCTCTCCATCAGGCTCAATCCCCCCCCTCCCCCTGTCATGCTGCCTTTCTGTCGCTCACTCGCTCCCTCCTCAGTCCCATGCCCACGGACCCTCCTCTGGCTGGGGATCTATTGCTTCAAGACACGAGCCAGGCGCAATGATTTGTGTCACTTATCTCCGTGTCCCCTTTCACAAACCCAAATACAGGCGCTGCAGGAAATAAAACTTGGCCAGGTACCCGACCCCTCCTCACCCACGGCGAGTCTACTTGCTGCTCGCAAACTACTACTCTAAATTAGTACATAGATACTGTAGTAGTGGTAGAAGTAGTAGTAGTCAGTCTACTGCTTTGATTGCTCGCAACAACTTCGCGGGGGTGCGTGTTTTTCCTCTTCTCTTCCCTTCTTCTCTTTTCTCTTCTTCACTCTCGCTGCTGCGGCTTCTTCTTCAGCTTCGTCCGCTTCTCTATCCCGCCTTCCCTTTCATCTTTCTCGTCTGGTACGGCTTCGTCGCTTGGCTCGAGGCACCCAGCACATAACACGACCGATACTCTAGCCGCTGCCGCTGCCGCTGCCATCACCATCGTAGCCGCCCCCCATCACATTGGCTGTCGGCTCTTCATTCGCTAGTCCGCCCCCATCGACGGCCCACGGTCTTGCATCCTGCGTTGTTGGCACCGGCGCTTCGAGGCTCTGAAGCCCTGTTCTTCACCTGGCTACATCTGCCGAGTGATAGCATCGCAGCTTGTTCTTGGTTGAACGGTCGTCACGTTCAATCGCCTCTAAGCAAACTTGCTTACCTGTATCTTGGTACTTTTGCAACCCTCTGCGTCTTCGCCTGCTACAGGTCTCTTGCAGGTTGACTGCTCTGGAATTGGCCGACTCACGGACCCGCTCAAGCCTCATCCTTCGACCAGCACATAGACCTGAAACCGAACGACGAAACCTTCTACCGTCGCACATTTCTCGACCGCCACTTGCTTTGCTACACATCCTCCCGGTGTCATAAGCAGTTTGGAATTTCGCCCTCACCTACAGACTACTTCTCTCTTCTCTAACTTGGTCCTTCCTGCGGCCTGTTTTGACGACCTTATCCGTCATCTCTAGCATTTGCCTTCCAAGGTTGCGACGCACAAAAGTTCCGAGATCCACTTGGACCGAAGACCGCGGACTTTAGATCGGAAAAAAAGGGAGGAGACGCTCGGAACATTCATCAGCTAACCTGGGTCGGATTATCGACTATACACGGCGGAGCTACCGTGCTCGAACGAAACCTTAGCTTTCAGTGGCATCGAGCCTTGACTACTCTGGCCTTTGCTTCCATTCCTGCCTTTGGCAGCCCGATTAGTCAAGCGCCAACCAAGCCGGGACGGGAACGGCTCAGAGCACAAACAGAAAAAAATCCCTGTCCTTTGACTCGACTCCCGCCATTAACCTATCTCTCGACCAACCCTACACCTCTCAAAAATCCGTATTCGCGGTTTCAGCTTCATCATCATTATGAGTACTGTAATTGCGATGGCTCCCTCCCCAGCTCCTCACGAGAGGTCGTCTTTCTCCGACCTGCCTCCGACTGCGACTGCAGCATCGGCATCTCCATCAACGAAGCGCTCCGCCGCCGCTCCTACCGAAGCACATCAACCGACGGCTCAGTCTTCCAACAGCAGCAGCCCCAAGCCCGCTGCTCCTAGTACCAAGTCGTCGCCTTCCAGCCTGTGAGTTTTGCTGTAGACGTTCTAGGATTCCCACCTTCTGATGGCTAATCTTTACGCTATCGAGTATAGATCGCGAACAGGTGCCGTGCCCCCCAAGATCATTGTCAAGAAGGAGCCAGCGTCTCCCAGCATGACACACACGCGGCCCCGACCGAGAAGGCTCGATCTTTCCAAGAACACAAACACAAAGTCAAGCCAGCCTCAGAGTGCTCGTCCATTGACCGCGCGCGATGGCCTCGGCATCCAGGAGGTCGGCATTGCCTGCCTCTCGCCTGGCTTCGTTACCCAGGACCCCATCATGAAGGAACAACTACAGCGAAGCATGTCGGTTCGAGAACAGCAGCGACACATCATCGAGGCCCGTCTCCACCAGCAGTCAGCCAAGGGTGATGGTTCCATGGAGAAGGATGTCTCTCAGTTCGCGGCCAAGACTCCGGGCATGTCGCGGAGAAACAAGGCCCCTCCCGGCCTCTCCATTGTTGCGCCGTCGCATGAGCAATTTGCCAACGAGCGAGTGATCCAGTCTGCCCCTCTGGGCCACAGTTTTACCGGCCGACAGCACCCAGCACCCATGACCCGACACATCGCCAACCAGCCGTCGAATTTGTCCAGCACCTCTCACATCCACCACGTTCCTGCTAATCAGACAAACAACCGTTTGCCGCCCATCAGCGACGTGTTTGGTCAGGGCTTGTCAGGTCATCCCGACAATGCTCCCCAGTCTCTGTATCCCAATGCCGCCAGCTCCCGAGGTCCCATGGCTTCCCCAGGACTTCCACCACCCCCTCAAGCACCTACGTCTGCGCGAGGACGCGAATACCGATCGGCTGAAGAGGCTCAACAGGAACTGGCTGGCGGACGTCAGGAATTGTTGCCCAAGCTGGTGCACTACGGAGGACATCAACCTCCTACGCCTCCCTCTCCCGCGCCTGGCAGCCGACCCGCCGAGGGATCTCGAAGCGCCAGCAAGCGAAGAACGCGCGCTGAGTACGAGGATGGCAGCCCCCCTCTGGGCCATGGTCCTCCGTCACAGCGTCGGGGTCCCTTTGGCGCTGGACGCGACAGCCCCGAGACGCAGCGACAGAAGAAAGCAGAGTTTATCCAGTTGTGTGAGCGGGCGTGGGATCTTTTCCACTCATGATTCGTGTCATTACTGCCTATCCCGTTGTGTCTTTTGAGCAACGCAGCTTTGAACATCATTCGAGCCTTACCTTGCATCTCACACTCTTATTTCTTATCGACTATATCATTACTCGGCCGCACTATAAGGCAAGCCTAATATGGAATGAAACGACGGAGGGTAATTCGATGACTACGGACTTTTGAGAAAGGCGTATCTTTACTGTTTATTTTTTTTATATTTTATTTTTTGATTCTACGACGGTACGACTACATTCGCGTCGGTGCCTCTGGCGACGTAGGCTGGGAGAAGGCGGCATTGATATATTGCCTGTTTCCCCTACCTATCGACGCTGACAGGCTAACAAACTATTCACTATACGGTGGACGTGCTGAGCTACCACCATGCTACGCGGCTGACAGGGCCATCTTCTATGTGCGCTTAATATTCATTTCACAAGGCATCTTATCCGGAGCCATGCGTATCCAGGGCGAACGAGACGGGAAGGACAGTGACATTCTAAGCTGTCCGAATGGGAGTTGGAAGAGAGAAAACCGGAGAAACACAAATACGTTGTTACCGGCGGATATGATTGGGGTCATGGTCGGTGTCTTGGGTTTTACTGGTCAATATAGGAGAAACCTGAAGGAATTTTCTTGTTCTTCCTCGTGTTTATATGGGAGTTATATCGTGAAACTTTTTCTTTGTCGTGATCCAAGATAGTTTCATCGTTATAGGCTCGCTAGGGTCGAGAAGGACGCGGATATATAATGCAAACGATTGCCAAGTTTCAAAATATGCACCTGCTACTGTACTCTTGTTCAGAGGACGCTCGCATCTTTAGTATCAACGTGTCTTGGTCCATCTTGATTGCCCATCTACTGACACTAGTGGCAACCCAAGTCTACGAAGTACTCGTATCCAACTCTCCTGCAAATAGAGGGAAAGGAAAGCGAATAACATTGCAAGGAAGAGCACTCCACTAACCAACGAAGATCAGACAACTATACAACTGACTGCACCTAGTCTGGCGCATCATCGTCCACAGCCCCTCCCCTAGGCATTTCTCGATAAGGACCAGCTCGTTGCTAGCCTTTTCGACTTCCCTCGCCTGCCTCCTGAACCGGTCTCCTCAAGCGCATAGCCACGCTATCCAACTCGGCAACCAGGACTGCGCCCAACTCCGAAAGCCCTTGAAAGATACCAACTGAGCGCTTTCAATACCATCCATTAGGTCCTCCTGCGATAGACCAGCGCCATCTTCCTCCTCCGTCTTAGAACTCAGCTTAAATTCAGAAGACGTGCAACGCTAGAAAAGCGAGCCAACAGACGTATGTATGTATGTTTAAATTGCGCCGAACACCAATGCTGGTCAATGGATGACAGAAATAAAAAAGTAAAAACCTTGGAAGATAGGTCATATAATCATCAGCCTGGGCAGGTACGCGAACCAGCATTTCGCTGCCCGAGCCCTTCTTCAGCGATACGGAATTCCCTGGTCGCGGATCTCACCGGCAAGATGGAGAAGGTTGGAATTGCCAGTCGATCGCACGGTACCCTGCCTTAAGGTACAATCGTAAGAGGAGGAAGGAGACTCGAATTATTTCAAGTTCTTCAATGATCGTCGACTACTGGTCATTATAGACCCTCCTCGCCAGCCTTGCAGAGCTTGATCTCACGCACCCATTCCGACTTAAGGACTTGGGCGGCGGTCAAGCGACGTGTAGGATGAGGATCGAGGACCGAATAGATGACGTTTCGGCAGCGGGCCTTTTGCATTTGTTAGTAACAATTAGACCGTGTAGGAAAAGAAAGACAACATACTCGATGCAATGACTCAATAGGGCCATAGCCTTCCTCGTCACGACGTCCCTCGAGGTAGCGAGCATAAAACTCGTCCTCGTCCTTCTTGGCCAGACGCCAGAGGTGCCGACCAGTGCGCATTGCCATGTAAATAACACCGCAGGCCCAGATATCTACAGCTCTTGCGTCGAATTCCTTATCCGTGTATTCCTCCGGGGCTATGTAAGGTGCCGAACCACAAAGGCCAGAAACCATGTGAGCGTCCGTCTCCCATGCCATGCGGAAACACTCTCCATTGCCAAAATCGGTAATCTTGAGACCACCTCGGGTGGTGAGGAGTAGATTTTCAGGCTTAAGATCGCGGTGGGCCACGCCCATTTCGTGTAGATATTCGACACCTCGCATCATCTGCTTGAAGAAGCAATCGGCCTCCATACAGTCGAGCTTGCCGCTCGAGAGCACCAATGTGTACAGGTCACCGCCGGCGCAAAACTCCATTACCTCGCAATAGTCGCCTTTGGCGTCTTGAAGGAGGTCGAGGGTATGGATGACGTTTGGGTGCCGAAGCGATGAAGAGATGCAAAACTCGGCAGTTAGGCGTTTGCTGTACTTCTTCTCCGTCTCCTCGGGCCGACGACGGAACTCCTTGACAGCAAATAATTTCTCGCTGCTACCACCGATCTTCTTATGCGAGATGCGCACAATACCAAAAGCACCACGTCCGACCACCTCCTGACATTTGCCGTACTTCTCAACCAAAGTCGAGGTGGCATTGGGGCCACCTTTCCGATCGCTAGCCTCATCCTTCTCTTGTCTTAACGTATCAACCCAGTTGGAAACGAGAGACAGATCGTTGTCCTGGACCGCCTCTTGCTTCTTGCCTAGAATGGCTCGCCACATGTCGGAGAGCTTCTCTTGTCTACGACTCGATTTGAGGTGATGCTCATGACCGCCCTGGAAATCAGGATTCTGGACAAATCGTTGCGAGGGCTCTTTGGCAGCGGGACCCTTTGCAGGCTTAGCTGGAGCTGCGGGCTTGTCGGTAGGCTTAGTGGCAGGCTTATCGGCGGCTTTCTCGCCATTCTTGTCGGTAGCTGGGCCTTTGCGAACATCGGGAGTCGAAGTGCCGGTAAAGGAAGAGGCCCTTGAGCGGCTCGGAAGCTCGGATGGAGTCGAGGTTGGGGTCAGGCGGGTGTCTTTCGAGGAGAACATCCGTGTGAGGCGGTCTTTGACGGAAGCAGGCTTGAGATGAGTATCGGGACCTGGGCTGCCATTTTGAGAGCTGCCGTTTTGTGGGGTCACTCCCGGCGATTTCTTCACATCATCCGAAGATTTGATGGAAGACGGCTTGGAGCTCGACGTAGAGGGCGGCTTCGAGGTTGCGCCTGAGGTGGGCATTTTCGTCGTAAGAGCGCGCTTGAAGCGACGGGGCGAAGTATCAAGTGGCGAGGTTGTAATACTGTAGAACAGGCGGGATGCGACGTGGATGCAACGTAACAAACAGCCTGTCTGTATCGTGTGCGATCGCAACAACAATACGACGCAACACAGCGCAGATAGTAAAGCAACAAAAAAAAGGTCGTGTCGCGAAACGCGGGAGTTTCGGGTATTGGACGTGTCCAGAGGCGAAAAGAAAGCCCGCCAGACGGGTGATGAAGTTGACGGATTGCGGGTATGCGACGTCACTGAAGGCCAAAAGTCAAGGATTGTGTTGCTTGCGTCGGCCCAGCACAGTGCGATACGAGACGGTGACAGTCCAGGGCGAACGTGAGCGTAGAGTGCGTCTTATTAGTGGGCTGTCTAAGTCGCTGAGTAAGGGCTGCAAAGAAGGGTAGCAGGCTCGGCTTGATTTGATATATGACGGGAACGCGAGACAGGTGGTCTTGGTCTTGGTCTTCGGTCTTGTCCTCGTCTGTCTGGGTTGATGTCAAGCTTTCCCTCTTGCGGGGGGCTCGTCGAGCTCGTAGTGGGCGTAACGGGCTCAGGCCCAGCGAGGGAACTGCTCGTACCGCAAACAAAACAGAGCGATGTGCTGCCGCCTTTTGGTAACGGAAGTCCACGAGTATTATGAAAGGAGGAAAGGGAAGGGAAGGAGGAGAGAGAGAGCAGAAGTAGGCGAGCGGCAAATTTAGCCCCAGGCGGGAAAACGGCGAAAGGCTAGGTTTAGTCTACCTCACGGGTCTAGAAGGAGGGCTTTTGAGGGAAAAGAACTGTAGGAAGGCGCTGTTTTGTTCGGTCGACTACCGCCCGGAGTAGTGTGGTACTTCGAGCACCTGCCACAAATACCTTGAAAGTCCAAGCTTGAGGGGCAGATTGCTGTTAGAAGTCAGCGAATTGCGGGCAGGTGCCGGTGTACCTCCTGGAACAGCAATAAGTGCGAAAACGAAAAAGTCAAGCCAGCAGGCCATAACCCTCCGTTGGTAGTAGGGTCGAGGTGGAGACTGAGTTTTATTGCTAAGAACCCTTTTCTGCCCTTGCCTCTTTCTTTTTCATTTTTTTCTTCTTTTTTCTTTTTTCCCTTCTCCGATTACTAGATATGGTATGCCTCCAGTCAGCATCCAACTCTTATTCATGACCCATGGAATTTGCCTGCTTTCCTCACAGAGTACCTGCTAGAGTAGTAAGTAGCGCACGTGTAAACGGGAGGGCGGGCTACGAGAGTCATACGCATGAGCTTCGCCATGCCCTAAGTCGCGCAGGCTGCTTGCTTTCTCACGAATGGGAAGCGCAATGAATGAGTCGGGCGAAAGTTCTGGCCAGTCAAAACGTGTCAAGTATTCGCAACTCTACGGAGCAGATTGGGAGGGGAGACGGCCATCATGATGGGGTGCAGTCATGAACGATGTTGCCGTGCCCACATGGATACCTCCAGGATCAATCCGAGGAGGGTTCCCCACACGCCTGGCTCAGCTGTAAGTGGTACTTCCTGACCGGGGCATGCGTCAAGTTCCCAGCACTGCGAGATACAATGAGAGGGGGGTACCCAGGTGGTAAGTTCACTGTTTCCATGGCAGGCCTCTGGAAAGAAGAGAGTTCAACCCTCGTACAGCAATGCAATCTTGGAGCTAATAAAAACTTGACTTAAACCCTCTGATGCAAAGTAACTAGCCAAGATTTGCGGCGACAGCAGAGGAACGTGCTCGCAGGGCTTGCCATGCACAAATTGAACCAAACGAACACAACACTACAGACTACTCTACTGTATCTACAGTAGTAAACATCCGTGTTACATTAAGGACGGACGGCATTGGCAATCGCATAATGCTAGCCGTTCTGGACCGGCGGGAGTCGGGCCTCGACGGCCACCTATACTTTGCACGTACAGCAGCACAAGCACACATCAGGATAGCAGAGCCGCCGCCGCCCACGATATCTCGACGAGAGTCCACGGCGCAAAGTTCAGGGCAGACGGATGCATCCAGCTCTCCTCCCCCCAAACCCTTACCCGATTCACAGCAGCATGATATCATGACGATGTTGTGGGGTTGGTGAGGAGGGAAGCACTCGAGGACACTATGTACGTGCTCTGTATCATCTACTAGACAGTAGCTGTACTTTTGTCCGGCAGAGTCTGCCTCCTCGGGGGGTTTAGTCACTCTATCGCTATATAGGCAGGTATGCAACAATCTGCTCCATCTTCGCGGCTCCGAGTGTCCGAATTTCGAGCCTCCAGCCCAATGAAAGAGGTGAGAAATCTGGGGATCGCCCGCTGGTTTCATCAAATTCCTGATGCACGACGCGCCCGCTCGGGGAATTAGGGCCCGGCCAGTTCTCGACATGCCACTCCAGAGTCCAACCTCCAGCTTTCGAGCATGCAGCAGCAGCCGCTCCCGGCTGGGCTTGTCGATCCTCGAGCGTGTTCTGCCGTACTAGGACCGACAGTGCAGATGCGTGATGGGTGCAATCGCGTCTCTGTCGTGCTGACACTGCCGCTGCCGCTGACAGTATCTCGTTTGTGCGTGTGTGCGTGTGTGCGTGTGTTGGTGTTATACTAGAACTAGTTTCCTCCAAGGTACCGTCTTGATAGTCAAGTCGGTCTAATGTAACAAGGAACGAACTCTTTGTTGGCCAGTTCGGCGACGGGACAATGTGCCTGGCCCACCCACTACGGGATGCAGCCAGCGCCAAGCAAAATGGCGCATATGTCATCTTTCAACGCTGTTGGCGAACTTGAGCGGCCAGCAGCCACATTCGACCGTGTTAACCGTAATTACGTACGTACTTGTCAGGATTCAGGAAGCGCTTCGTACGGGTCCCGATCTGACTACTGTAGAATTGAACAGCGCTAGACAAGGATTTACGGGCATCCCAGAGTGTGGAGATGGAGAGGGCCAAGACCTTCACCCGGCTGGTCGGGTGGAGAGGGAGGGAGGGAGAGAGAGAGAGAGAGAGAGAGAGAGAGAGAATGTGTGTGTGAGAGAGTCTTGTTCTTAGTACACTCTTACACGTTCCTGTTCCTGCCCCACATCAACCTACATCTATAAGTGCTATCTGCCTACCCTAATGCTCTGGCATTTCGTAATCATTTCCAACATCGAATCACAACCATACCGAGTACGTCTAGCTCTCGCTACCCAAGAAGATAATCATATGGAATTATATAAAAAAGCGAGCAGAGATTCTTACCGCTACTGAGGTTAGCTTGAGACCCAGGCGCACATTCATCCCTGTGCAGATTAAACAGAAAACTAACGTCATCAGGAAAAGCTTGGACGTTTCAGCGACGTCACATAATAGGGTAGAATGAATACCTTGAGCCTGCCCTTTTCTTCTTCTTTTTGTGTGTCGATGGAATAATCAAGATGAAGCCAGGACGAACTGCTGATATTCATCATATCAACCGTCAGCAACCACCACTGGGCGGACCAGGGGGCAATCTCTGCTACTACAGTAGTACGATAGACCCTGAGCGAGTAAGACGGATCGACCTGCCCCAAAAGACTCGGGGGAACAAAGAAGAAAAAAAGAAGAGAGAGAAGAGTCATGATACGAGGCATTTCCATTATTTCATGATTCAACACGCTGGTGATGATGATGATGTACCTGCAGTTCCACCACCGCTCCGTTTACCGTAGCATATCCCACAATCCCACAGGCTGGCTGGCCCGAGTACGGAGTTTCTCAACAGAGAGAGGCATCCATCTGTATGGGCTGGCCTTGTTGTTGATGTTCCCGGCACGGGGCGCTAACCGGATGCCAGCCGAGGAAATTGCAAGCATGTTCCTGCTGGCCCTGCCATGATGCATGCTTGCATGAGGGAGGCCTCCTGCGACCCATGACGAACCTTTTCTTACATCAGCAAGGTACCCACGTATACCGTATACTCGAGCTACAGTAGACTCGGGAACTTTCCCCCATCCTTCTCGAGACTCTCGCGTTGTCGAGATGTGCCCTTCCCCGAATACACTATGTTAGATACTACCACCTACAGCATCTATCCTCTATCGCCAGAGCCACACCGTCTTTTGTTCCATCTGCGCCCGTGTTCACACCGACAAAAGCCCCCTCCCCCTACGAAGGCGTCCCTGCCGCGTGCTCGTCCACCAGCACCTCACTGGCTCATCTCACATATGCTGAATGGCAGGAAGACGAAGACGTGGTTGAGATCGCCCGGTCGAGAGCTCCCGCCTCCTGTGATCCACCCTGTATGCTTAACAAAGCTTTCCGTCTCGCAATGCCGCGCCGGAGAGGGAACCCCTGCCTAAGCTCAGCGGTGTCTCACAGCATGTCGTCGCTGCGTGCTAACGTACTGTAGCCGCCTTTCGTGGCAGACCGGGTTGTTTAGTGCCGATGGGTAGATGCAGTACTGTGCAGTAAGTACTGCGTGCTGCGGTTGTTGTAGGTACATCAATGGGAAGCATCCAAGTCTGCCCCGTAATTCGTTGCGAACCCCTCTCTTGGCCGCGATACGGGACGTATCAGCATGCATTATCATCATGGATGAGCTTTCCAGTGGCCTGCACCTCGCCGCGACCCGAAGGGAACTATGATCCAAGGTACGGGTTACCAATTCCCTACCCAAGGACCTATCCTTTGACAGACGTTATCGTCCGACAGCTAGACTAGTGGCGGTGAGGCTCTTCTGCTTGGATTCCCGAGTTTCCGGGTTATGTGCGGTGTACAACCGGAACGACTACTATGACACTCTACTACTCTACTCTAGTCAAGAGGCTGCGTGTAGAATGGCGAACAATCGGCCTTCTAGCATACGTGCTGTCCATTCACACTCAACCTCTACAGCTTCTTCACACGACAGCTCCGCTCCGATATAACTAGAGCAAGGGCTTGCATTCATGGCGTACCCGTTGTTGTATGAAATGCGCTCTTAGCCACGTAGCTGTGACAACAATGTTCACGTAAGAGCCCTCGCATCGCCGACGCGCAAAGAAATACAGCAAGACCATACCTACAGCACCTGGCCAGTGTTTTTATGGTATCAATGGTAGGTATATTTGACTCTCTTCCTGAAACAAGTAGTATCAGTTCCCCCCCCTTCCCCCTGAGCGCCAGCATACATCTAATCCCCCCTTGATATATCATCAGGCAACGAGGATAATAGACTAGGAAGTCTACTTTCCCAGCCTCATCCCGCATTATTCCGTAGCTAACACTGCTACAGCTTGTCCGCGACAGACACCTTTGACACGAGTTGCGCTAAGCCACCGACAGAGTCAGTAGCTCCCTGCGCAGCTTCAGCTGCAAGAGAACCCGCCGTCTCGAGAACCTTGTTACCCTCTAGGAGAGGTTTTACATCCTCGACAAACTTTGTCAGGTACAATGTAGGCCTTCGCTGCTGGGTTTGGCTGCTGATC
Organism: Coccinonectria pachysandricola; assembly: GCA_003693555.1. Classification (NCBI taxonomy): domain Eukaryota; kingdom Fungi; phylum Ascomycota; class Sordariomycetes; order Hypocreales; family Nectriaceae; genus Coccinonectria; species Coccinonectria pachysandricola. Next base: position 15,010 of record QUZF01000071.1, on the reverse strand, counting down.
TGCTCCACAGCAGTCTCGTACGCTCGATCGTAGATGTTGAAGTCGACGGCGGTGGGCGAGTCGGCGACGATGTTTGGCGTAGCTTCATCCATGGCGAAGTCGTCTCGCCCTCCCGTCCCGATTCCCAAGAACAACGGTTCCTGACGATGCGTTTTCTCCGAGTCGCTGTCCTTGGTCTTGTCGGACCTGGGGTCGACGTCATCTTGGCTAAGATAACGTTCTCTTCGCAGCAGGAAAGCTTCGACAGCCTCGGCTTCGGCTCTGACCTGGGTGGGATTGAACGAATCCTTAGGCGAGGGGCCCGTCAGTGACGAGCTTGACGCCGAAGCCGCTAGCTGTCGTGCGCCGACATCTGCGCGATTCTTGGCCAGGATAATCTTGAACCTGTTGATAGCTCTCATGATGTAGATGAGATGATTCATCTTGCGCGTCAGGGCACGGTTGACCTCTAGTTCATTTGGAGGCTCGACCATGTTTGCACAATTCTCCTCGGCTGGGAGCAAAGGGTCCGTCCCCTTGGCCGTCACCCAAGGATGCTCCTATGGTCAAGATTAGCAAGACGTGCGCCAATGACGTATAGTCGCGACAGTTGAAACCCATACTCGTAGCTCTCTCATGACGATGCGCTTGTCGGGGTCCTTCTCGAGAATTCTTCTCATGAGGTCGAGGAAATCCGGGTTCTCGTCATCAGACAGCTGCGCTTCGTCCGTCTTGATGGCTTCGTATACGTCCAGGACACCCGGGCGATTGAAAGGGATGCGGCCATACCTGAGGCAGTAGAGAGAAACACCCATGGACCATATGTCGGCAGCGGTACCTGACACTTCCGAGTGCTTGCCACACAGCTCGGGGGGTAGGAACGCAGGCGAGCCCGCCGACTTTGCCGTCCTCATATCTTCTGGCTTCTCAAACATCTCTGAGACGCCAAAGTCGGCAACTTTCAAGACGTCGTCCTCGGATAGGAGAAGATTGTCGGGTTTAATATCCCGGTGGATGACGCCCTGAGCGTGTACTGCTCTGGTGTTAGCACCGAGGCGTGACCATGGGCCACCGGCAAGTATGACCTACGATATTCAATGCCCAGGATCAGATCGCGGAACCAGTGCCGGCATATTTCCTCGGGATACGGGTCTGCCGCGGCATCGAGGCCAACCTTCATAACGACGCCCTTGTTGCACATCTCCAGCACCATGTATATCGAATCCTCTTCTGGGTCGTCTAGCACCTCGATAAGCTGAACAAGGTTCGGGTGATTGAGTTTCTTCATGATGGCGATTTCCTCTCTGACAAGGTGCAAGGCATCGTTGTTGTCTTGTATTACCCTGTGGGTGCCCGGGCGCAAACCCGGAGGTCGAGGGCCACGGGGGCCTTGTCGAAGGATCTCAGATTGGGCGCGCTTGCGCAGACGAGTCTTGGAAAACTCCTTGATCGCCTTGAAGACAGGATGTTTAGTAAGTAAGTTCGAAAACCATTGGCGACATGGAGAGGATGCTCACATATTCCTTGCCGAACTGATCTGTCGCAAGATGAACGGCACCGCATGAGCCCCGTCCGATCTCCTCTAATATCGTGTACTGGTTTACACGGTGATGTGTTCGCCCATCAGAATCTTCATTCGAAAATTCGGTCTGAGCGTCTAACGTCTCCTATGCTTGAGCGTGAGCAGTTGGCGCTTGGTCAACTTCACTTTGGGCGAGAAATCACATGCGCCGTGCTTACCTTGATTTCGCGTTGCGCACTCGGCGCTCTCCTATGATGTCTAAGCGGGCTATGGTATCGTGGCAGGTCGGGCGGCTCCGTACTATAAGGAATTTCAACACGCAATCAGCCTTCATCCATCCGATCGACGATGCTTCCCCCCCCCCCTGGTAATACGCGCCATAGACTTACAGGTGGTGGGCGAGACGTGGGCGATCATCGTACGGGTCAGCGGGGTCGTCATGGCTGTCGACGCGAACCTGGGGAGAAGGGAAGGTAAAGGCGTGTGCGAGCTCGCCGAAGCCCTCGGCGCCGTCGAGGGTTTCCATTGCGCGATGCGACCGAGACGCTCAGAGAAGAGCAAGGCTGAGTAAATGCTGGCTGCTATGCTGTAGGAATGACTCTGTAATTAAGACGACGGTTGCCCCCACTTGGCGATCAGTGGTTCTCTCTTTTTTATTTATTCAACGCTGACAGGGGGTTTGGTAGCGCTATGAGAAGTAAATTGCTAATCTAGAGACAAGATAGATGGGCACGCGACAAGGGCGAAGTCGGTGGTGAGAAGATGATTTGATGGGGACTGGGATAAATCGGGGCGTTGAGGTCCTAGAGGTAGGTAGGGAGGTAGGAATCAAGCAAGCATCTGGAGTAGGGCGTGTGAAGGATGAAGAGGGTAAGTAATAAGTAAACTCAAGGCTTCGGCAGATAACCTAAAGTTATGTTACGGGCTGACCCAGATCGAAACTGTGGCGGCGGACAACAAGGTTGACTCGGCTAGACTAGAGTAGACTCTATTCTACAGCAGAGTCGAGTAGAGTAGGATGTAGCAGCGAGGTCGGATCGGCACAAGCAAGTTACGAGAACGCGCAAGTTCTCTCTATCAAGCGTGTAAAGTGTGAGCCAGCCTATCGTTCTCCTCTGGAATGGGGGGTTGCTGGTAAGAAGGCGTAAGTTCTGTCGACGACTGCTTTACACGGCACGGAGTCCCCGGCATGATGATTTGCAGCGCGCTCAACCCCTACCTCCCGGCTTCCCAGAAACCAAAGAACCAGGCCGTTCCTGTTGCCGCAAGTGGTTTCGTGTTCTGCTCAAGTTCGATGGGTGGTGGATGGCGCTGTGGACGAAAGGTACCGGTCAAGTGTCCTCGGCTTCTGGCGGGGAAACCCCACTGAGCCAGCTCGGTCCAGTAGCGAGGACTTTTACGAAACCCCCCGCTGAGCCTCGCTCATGTGGCTCAGCAAACTTTAGCAGGTGCACGGTGCCCTCGGCAGGTGCTGTCCTGCCCGAACTCTACTCTAGACTAATAGTCTACTCCAAGTACCTGTTCCCTGAAGCTATCTACTACACCCATCTCCTTTCCTGCAACATCAACACCAAAACCTCGAATCGCATCCTCCTCCATCGCTCAGTCCCCACGATCTCGCTCGCTCACACATGACTCGAAAACCGAACCCTCTGGCACCCTTCTCAACAAGGTGTTATCCTACCATCATCCGTACAGCTCGGCGCTGAGCGCACAGGGGCTAAAACTTAACCGCCATCATGGTTGTCTATTCCTTCTACATCTTCGACCGGCACTGTACGCCTTCCTTCCTTCCTTTCACCCCCGCGCTCCCGCGCGCGCAACTTACTTACCTATCCCATTGACGATGGCTAACTTGGCCAACAGCCGACTGCGTCTACTCCAAATCGTGGCTCCCGCCGCCTCCGTCTTCCACAGCCCTCGACATATCTCCCCAAGCCGCTGCCCGCAGCGCGTCTACAGCGCTCAACAACACCAAGCTTCTTTTTGGCACCGTCTTTTCCCTACGCAACATGGCCCGCAAGCTCGGCGGCGACGACGACGCTTTTATCAGCTACCGTACCGCAAACTACAAGCTACACTTCTACGAGACGCCTGCGAACCTCCGATTCGTGTTGTTCACTGATACGTCCACCCTCAGCATGCGCAATGTTCTACACCAGATTTATATCAACCTGTGGGTTGAGTACGGTATGTGATCATTCGACTACTACATGAACCCCCTCCTCTCAGCCAGGGAGTTTAATGGTCCCGACGAGAGGATCGGCTAATGTCTTATATAGTGGTCAAGAACCCCCTCGCTCCTGTCGAGCATAAGGGAGGCGACGGTGTCAAAAACGAGCTCTTCGAACTTGGTCTCGATCAGTTCATTCGCGGTCTCATGTGACCATGACCTTCAGCCCACTAGTTCTGTGAAGGCCCCCGGTCAGCCGAGTCTCAATTCAGCTTATCCAAAATCAGCCTTCTCGAGTTGCCCGCATAGCGAAGCTGTCAATGAAAGTGGCACCGCCTACGGCTTTCTTCGTCATACATTACAGTAGCTGCAGTATCGTCTCGAATCCAGGTTGCGCGCAGCTGCCCGCTTCGAGGATGGTGGATGAGAATCTGGCGACATAGAGACCCTTTCTTTCTAAAACCCTCCTGAGGATTGTGTCCCTTCTTTTTATTTTTGGGGGGAAAATAAGGCAAAAAGGAAGGGTCTGGCCGGGGATTGAACCCGGGACCTCTCGCAAGCTGTGCTTCAGGGTGTACCCTAAGCGAGAATCATACCGCTAGACCACCAGACCGATGAAGCCCTTGAAGGACTTGAGTCACGTTGTGAACAGACGGTGCAACAAAGGCAAATATCAGCCGTACCATAAACGCCGCCAGTCTTAGAAACCCCAACGTTACTCAGGGGTATCCGTAAGCCCCCAAGCCTTCCATCCTCTAGCCATAGAGCCGAATGAAACCATGCACTGTACCAATATGTTCGCCTCATATCCGCGTGAGCAACCGCTTGTCCCATTTGCAGATCAACCTTTCATTTGCCAAGATGCCGATATCCCCTGCCCTGTATCCTCCTTAGCTTACAAGATGCTTCTTCGTGGACACTCAACCCTGCTGCTCAACGGCCCGCTCCCAAGCGCCTTCGAAGCCAGCATCTCTGTCGACTAGGACAACGCTCGACTCACCCGCATGGCTTTGTGTCGTTCTGTCTCGAGCTTGCAAGACAGCTGGGCTGCCGCTACCACTGCCCAGATCGATGGCGCTCGCCATCATGCCCTCCTCTTGCACCTCGCTCTCCCAATTGCTCGAGTACACTACGGCTGAGAAGGCCTCAAGGTCGCGCACCGCCTCCATCTGTTGCAAGTACTCGTTGTGCATGCCATTTCCAATAACGTGAGCCTGACGCGTCAATACCGAGAGGATCTTGGGCAGAAGCACCACCCGGGAGCGCTGCTGATCCTTGAGTGCAGGAAGAGTGAAGCCCGGGGGGGCGGGTGATAGCTCAAAGGCGCCCGTTGAGAGCTTGTTATCGACTAGGTAGGAGAAGCCTGCGTCAAGCAGGAGAGTAAGGACGTGGGAAAAGGCTGGGGACTCGATGAGATCGGCTGTCTCGTCCAGAAGACGCCGTAAGATGGCAGATGAAGCTGCTGGAGGAAGGGTGTTCTGGGTAGAAGGGTCATCGAGGATACCCGATTCTCGAATGACTTCGTCCTCCGCCTCGCGAGGTGGAAGGAGGAAGCTAAGCCATTTTGTACTTCGACGTTCTTCGGTCGACGAACCCTCTACTAGCTTGCGCACCTCCATGGTCAGATCCGAGAATCGCTCAAAGCTCAAAAGCTCACGGGGGCTCAAGCTGCCAAACACAGTACGGACAGCGCTCTCCACGCGGTTCATAATTTCCTTCCACCCCTTGTTCAACAGCCACCAGCTGAACGTCAGGTACCTGCGATTCGTATCAAAGTCGCTGCCGTAGGCCTGGTCTGCGTTGTCATCGTCGTCGTTATTCTCGAGGTTGATGGCGGCTTTTTGGGTGTCGGTAGCAAGAGCTACGACGCTGGAGAGGTAGCTTCTCCGGCCGAGAAGGTTAAGTTGTACTCGGGTAAGCATTGTGAGCAGCGCGAGGGTATAGATAAGAGTGAAGGCTCTCGTGATCGCTACTCAGATATCAGCCTTCGTCTAGAAAGACAACCCCTAGGTTTTCAAGACACTTACCGCTGATGGTCACATCATCCCATAACTGCCGCTTAGTCTTTCGAGCCGTGCCGGAACTCGGAACACCAGTTGGGGATTCCCCTTCGCGAGCTACGCCGGCTGAGGCCGTCGTGGTCTGGCTGGCATGTACTCCGCTTTCGCTCTCTCGGCTGCCCAAGCTCTTGCCATCTTCCTCCGTCAGTGTCGTATCAGCAATGCTGGGAGGAGCAGCGCCTTCAGCACCGCCTGCCTTGATTGCTTTGGTTGCCTTCATCTGCTGAATCTCACATGTGATCTGTTCGGTGTTCATAGCCTCAACGATGCTGGTGGTTGCGGAAGGTAGGAGGGCGAGGACAGTAAAGGTGCAGTCCTCCTGGTTCTGTTCAAAGCGCCGCCGCAAGCTATCGTCTTGTCAGCCACCTATCCTCACAACCAAGCAGATCACTTAAGGGACTGCCCGACTTACTTTTCCTTTGCGATGCGTTCGCCACTCATGCGCTCACGCGCATCGTTGATCTTAGATATGACATACTGCGTCGCGACGTAGCCGGCACCAATAACACCAACGCCAATGGCGATGGGTGTCCTATTATTGCGCAACCAGCGCCGGGTAGAGGAAAACATGTTGGGCGGCGAAGTATGAAGAAATATGTCGGAGATTCGCAAGACTTGTCGAGGGATAGGAGAGTTGAAGCTCTTGAATTTGGAGGGGCCGCCTTCAATTGCCCATGAGGTTGGCGTTTCGAGGCGCTCAGATCGGAAGGTACGCACTAGTTCGAGGGCGACCTTCTAAGCTTCGTCCTTGACTTCTCCGCGATTTCACGTCGGCAAGGATGAAATGTCGATGGTTTGTACTGTATGGTTCACGGAGACGATGTAACGAAGGAAACGAGCCTCGGCCCCAAGTCGGATAGGGACGTGCAAGACGTAGGGGCACCTGCCAGCGTACCCGTCGCACGGTGGCTGCACCTAAACATGTGGTGGAAGCCGACCAGCTGTGGCTCAGGTTTGAGCCGTTGACATCAGCTTCGCCTTATCGTGCGCTTATCAGAGCCGGGGTAATCGTGGCGGTGCGATCCTCCCCAGCACCCGCTAGACTAGTCCTATCGCGGTGTCAGGCTACCCCTCTGACTCTCTGAGTGACGTTGCGGTCCTAATCTCCCCGCCCTCCGTAATATCCAACAACCTTCAATTCCCTCCCTCCCCCCCCCAAACTGCGAAACATGCTCGCGGCTCAACAGCTCGTCTACGACAAACTCTTCACCATGGAGCAGCAGGAGCCTCCAGAGTTCATCCTCGACGTATTTGCCGATCCCCGTTCGGTCCGCGATGTTGTCAAAGGTTCGCTATCATCCCGTAATTGCCCTCGTTCAGCTCAGCCCTGCGACAGCCCTGCGACGTAGACTACCCTACAGAAATCCCCATCTGACGTTTGGGCGGAACACCGAGCCTACATCGCAAATCTACCTCACGCCGAGCGCTTTTTGCTATACCTCAACTTAAGCTCACTAACCATCCGACAGGCGTTCTTCACACCATCTTCTTCCACCGCTTCTTCCCAGCCCTCACACCCCAGACGCGCGAAGTCCTCGATCTCACCCTCCCATATGTCGACGACGACGAACTCGAAACCATGATTGAGCAGCGTGTCGCTGCCCTGGAGCGACAGCTCGACGCTCAGCGCTCGGCCTCTGCCAACACGACGACGACGGCGGCGGCATCTGGTGCGGGCGGTGCGGGCGGTCGCGGCCAGCTCGCAGTGCAGTTCTTCGAGAAGCGCAGGCGCAAGGCGTGGCTGTCTCGGGGAGACGAGGAGGTGTGCTGGGAGTGCTGGACAGTAAGAGTCACGGTTGCAGAGCCCAGGACGGAGAGCGGTACGTTACCTCGGTCCGCAAAGAGGATGTATACGCGGAGGGAAAGGACGTACTAGCGTGCTAATGCTGAACCCTACAGAACGAGCGAAAGCTCGTCGAGCCATGGAGCAGACACTCCTGACAACGGCCATGAAGATCGTCACCTTTGCTAATTCGCACAAGGACCACATCCCTCCCATGACCACGCAGGGCTCCAACCCGTTCCCTTACAAGATCAATCTCGACCAGAAAGAGACGAGCTGGGCTTCTCGCATGCGCATATATTGATCAATGTGGTGATGCATCCGGGACGCGGAGCGCAGAGGCATGCTGGTGGGCCCACACTCTGGTAGTCGTAGCCGTTGATGCATTCGTCTTAAGGATCGGGAGGTTGAGTGTTGGCATAATAAGAGGAGGTTGAAGATGATGAGAGGACACGACAACGGCGTTTAGTGATTCGAGTTTAGATACCCCGTGAATACAATAGCATCGATTAATGAACTTGCGCATAGGAAGCCCTTGCTGATTGTATGCTCACTGTCTATATCCATGCTACGCGCCGCCCACTAACAATGCCTCGTCTCAAACGTCACGAGCATACTACGTCCTATCATCACATCTCGACAAAGACAGGTCGTACCGCAGTACGCATCAAAACATTGGAGATAATAATCTCAAAATAAAATGCCATTTGGTTCCAAAGCAAACAAGAACATGCTAGCTAGAATGATGAACGAGTTTCCCACCCTATCCTGAGCCGAGTCGAGCCAAAGTCATTCAGACGGAAGATTCCTTGTACAAGTTACTCAGGCTATTCCTTCCTTTCTCCGCATTTCGCATCCTAATTCCAATCTGCTAAACGTACAAAGAGCCAGTGCTAATGTTGGATGAGATAAAAGTTAAGGAAAAAGCAAAGAATACGCAGTTCAAAAGCAACGCATCGCCAAAAAAAAAAAAAAAAAAAAAGAAGAAGAAATAATGATGCTCCTGATATATCGAGCCATTGCGAAGAGTAGGACCGCTCTAAATTATCATTATCGTCAACAAATAGCTGCGAAGCCATTTGGAGAGCACTGGCAGGCAATGAGCAGTGCCTCCTTCATCTAGTCCCACGAAGGACAGCTCAACGTCTTCTTTCCCAATGGGGTAAAGGTATAGACATGAATCTCCAAGAGTTGAACAGAGATAAAGTGGTTTCTGGTGATTTGGGTCGTCAGGTCATGACATTCATAATTGTGCTTCGTAGATCGCCTCATGCAAACCAGGTCCTTGATTAGAACGTGGTGGTGAAGCTTCGGCTCAAGTTGGGCTTATTGCTCCGGGAGTGCTTGTTCGTGCTATTCTGCGATCCAGAGCCGATCTTTTCAAAACCTTGTAGTATATCCAGGCCTGAGAAATCGGAACCGTCATGGCTCTCACGCGACATGAAGTCGACGGACTCAAGCGTCAAGCTAGGCCAATCGCCCTCCGTTGGGAGGTCAAGCATGGCAGAGTATCTCGAAGGCGATGGGTGGCCACGAATCGGCGACTGCTGAAACATCTTGGAAGGAGAACTTAGGCCTTCGAAGGCCTTGCTGGGTGTCTCCAGGAACTGGGCAGCCTGGTCGGGGACCTTGAGCAAGGGAGCAGAAGCGATCGACTTCTTGGAAGCCGAGTTTGTAATGTCGCCCAAGGCAGAGGTGGAAACAGATCGATCCAAGCGAGCAGCCCGCTTCACTGAGCGCTTCACGGGAGAGCCGCCGTCGATGTTGCTCATGGTGGCAAAGACGTTGTCATCCATGCCCGGGAGATCTTGGAAGATGTCAAAGTCGGCGCCGCTGAGCACGTCGCAGTCAAAGTTGTAGACGGTCTCGTCAAGGTTAAAGGCCGGGCTCCAAGGGACGTTATCGTCAGTAATACCAGTAACTCGTCGAAGAGGCGACTGCAGCATATGCCGGACCTTGTCGCGGTGCATACGAAGGTTTGTGTTAGGCGATACGGATGGGGGTGGGCGAGTAGGTGGTTTCATCTTGACAACAGGCGTCAACGGAGGCAGCATTTGATGCTCACGGGCCTGTCGCAAGGGCGAGGATGACACAGGACCAAAAGCAGAGTAAGAACGAGCCTTGGTTGGGCTAAAGGGCGAAGATCCTCGTAGACGGGCAATCTCTTCTTCGGCGCGGCCGCGCTTAATACGGGGTCGGTCAGCTTCGGAAGTCAGTAGGAGCGCCTTCGGATTGGGGCGCATAGCCGATGACTCGAGCGAGGAGATGTAGCCGCTATCGTCCATAGAAGCAACCTTTCGCCTGTGTGACCGAGTGGCGGATGAGGCCGGGTTCCGCGACATGGGAGGAGGAGTGTTGCTTCGAGGTTCCGTGTGGCGGGAGATGGGTGGCGACGAGTGCATCGCGGCGGGCATCGGAGAATACAAGGACGAGTCGAGGGACAAGTCGTTGTCGAAGGCCTTATCGGCGACGTCTTCGGGACCAGCGTTGTCCGATATGGGAATGGTCGCATCCGAAGACGGATCCGCGGGCATCGACATGGTGGCTTGCGACGTGGGCAACGGCGGCAGGGCCGTCTGGCTTACCGGAGCGGGTGGTGGCAGCGTGGGCTCTTGGAAAGTCGCAGGAGCAGGCATAGAAGCGGGTCTCGAGGGTTCAAGGCGTGTTGACATTACGGGAAGATTCTCGGCGGTAGGGGCGGACTTGCGCGTGGGCTTTTCCTTCAGGAACTGAGCCTCGGTGCCCGGTTCGATACCCCAATAGTTGCCCTTGCCAGGATCGTCCTTGGGTCGCTCGATCTTGATGAAGTTCTTATGAAGGCTCAGGTTGTGGCGGATACTATTTTGCCAGCCAGCATCCGTTGGGCTGTAGAAGGAGTAGTTGTCGCTTATCCACTTGTAAATCTGCGCGAGGGTAAGACGTTGCATAGGCGACCGTAGAATAGCCATGCCGATTAGCTGCGCATAGCTGTGGGGCGGTTTTGCGCCGTCGTCGACAATGACAGGGAAGGATTCGGGGTGAGGAAGAGGTGAAGTCTCGCTCTCGCTCTTGATCTTTTTCCCAGGGCGCGAATCCTTGATGGGCGCGGCGTCCATCAAACCTCGCTTGCCGTTGGGCTTCTGATAGTAGTTCTCTACCGAGAGGTTGATAGTCGCCGGCCCAGGAAATATTTGCGGGTGGACGTTTTCCTTTCCGTAGCCGCCGTAGCCAAGATCGATTGAAGATTTTTGAGAGGTCGTCTTGAATTTGGATAGATAGGGTCGTTTATGTAGCGAGTCCGTGGGGTTGCTTCTATTCGTAGGAGGGGCCATTGCGACCATGTTCAGCTTGTTTCCGTTGGAGCTGCCGAGTGGTGCGTGATGCGATGAGGCAGGTCGCGTCTTGTATGGCGAGGTTGTGGAGTTTGATGAAGAAGAGGAGGGTGGATTTAGGATGACGTTCGAGCTGGAACTCGACAGCGGCCGTCGGTTGGGTCTCGTAAAGGTAGGCATGGGCGCGTGGCTGGCCATCGGGGCAACGTTCTCGAACATGTTATCCTGGAAAATGTGTAGCGGCTCGTTGGAAGGCGAGAAACGCGTGTGTTTGGCCATGGTGGCCCGTCGGTATAGCTCGTCGTCGACTGAGTTGCGAAGCGGCGGTTGCAAAAGCGGGCAAAGTGATAAAATGCGCTTGGATAAGAGAGTCAGCTAGAGGTCAGGCGCGGGGATGGCGACGAGATATGGTCGCAGACGAGATGGATCGGACGGGGATATTGGGTTATGGGTTATAGTATGGGACGAGAGTGCATGACTGGCAAAGCGCGCCAAGAGAGAAAAAGGTTCAATGCTCGCTCACCTGGCTGGACCGTGTCGTTCTGTCAAAGAGCGGTGGGGCGCGATACGACAGGGCTGCTGTGAACGGGACTCTTCTGGAACGGAGGAATTACGTCGATAGCGTCTGTGAATTGGCGCGTGAGATGTCGTCGGGCTGCGAGCCAAAAAAGCGACAGGCGACAGGCGTTGAGCGGATAGCGGAGTGCGCAATCGAGGCAGAAGCGCGGGTGGATAGAGAGGCGCGTCGGCCAGGGAAGGGGGGAAAAAAGAGAGGAAGAGAGGATGAGGATGAGAAAAGCGGGCGCTTGTCGGTGACGGGATGGTGAGAAACGGATATTCTGGCGAGACTTGAACTGAAGGGCGAGAACGCACAGCGAGAGAATCCAGGTAGTAGATAGTCTAGAGGGGTTGCAGATCCAGTAATGTACAGTAGCAGTAGAGTAGCGTCTTTCTGTACAGAGTAAGGTAGCGGAAGTAGAAGATGCGGAGGAGGATCCAAGAAAGAGGGGAGGAAAGTGATGCGACCAACGAATCGATAAAGCGATCGGGTAGGTCCTAGGTCGTATGGTAGCGGTAGCGGTAGCGGTAGCGGTAGGGACGCACTCCAGGTGTGTATGTACGTAGTCTGTATAGCGTGTAAGACCTTCCTCTACATGTAACCTCTGATATCCCAAGTATGATTGGAGATTGACGGAGGCGCTCCGAGGCTTGTGTGCCAGGGTATAATGGTGCGGGATGGGATGGGTGGGTGAAGGAAACAGAGCTGGCGATGTTGGCTTCGATTGATGAACACGGTCCGAGTCGAATCGAGTTCGGGTCAGAGGGCTTTGCTTGATGGGATATGAGAAGTGATTCAGCCAAGGTTGAACCAAGCTTAGGACAGCGCAGAGACCACCAACTTCGAAGGCTTGACCTCTTTCTTGACCTTGTCTGAGGCCCGAGTGGAGTCAGGCAAAAGACCCAAACCAAGGCTAAGCCTGGGCACAAGGAAGCACAAGGGAGTACAAGGGAGGATGTAAGCGTGTCAGGGATTGGGGTGATTGGGCGTGAGGTGTCTTGGCTGACACGAGCCGACCGGGGGGTGTGTGTCGGTGGTGGTGGTGGATAAGTCAATGGACTGGTGGTCGAGAGGCGTTGTTCTTGTTGGTGAGCGTTGTGTGCATTTGTGCGCGCGCTGGGCTTGCCAGGCTAGCGAGATGCCGAGCACTGGATTGGACTTGCGAGAGGGAGTAGTAGCAACCTATCTAATTAGCTGCTGACGATCCGAGAGAAAACGGTACCGAACCGATGCTGGCGTGCGTACGTGCGTGCTCGGCTGTGACCGTTTGAGCGGTGTGAAGACGGAAGAGGTAGGTATGGAGACGCAATGCGACCAGATGAAGGACCTACACGAGAGAGAGAGAGACGAGAGGGCCAAAGGGGAAGAGAAGGGGAGAGGGGAGAAAGAAGGAAGAAGAGAGAAGAGAGACAGGGCGCAAAGATGATTGGAGACTATGTGCGAGCGCGGGAGCTGAGGTCAATGCGAATATGTGAAGTCAACAAAAAGGAATTTTAGTGGATGAGTATGGGAAGCTGGGGAACCAGACGTTGCAGCTTGCGCGCGAGAGAGTACTGTAGGTGAGGTGAGGCGAGGCGCTGTAGTGAGCGAGGCGCTGTAGTGAGCGAGGCGAGGTGAGCGAGCCTCTCTGTTTCAGAGGAGCCGTGCGACTTGCAGTAGTCTGCAGCGCTCCCGTACAGCATACTAACCAGACTAAAACGTACAGTACAGTTCAGCACCTGTACAGAAAGCATGGGGATGTGCGCGCGATGTGGGATGTTGGATGTTGGAAGTGGGATGTGCGGGCGGCGGGCGGGGCGGGGGTTTCGGAATGGGCGAGTGGAGCTGCTGCCGAACCAAAGGGAGAGAGCAGCGGATATCAGTGGCCCGTGGGAAAACGGTATGAACCAGTAGGACGCTAGGGAACCCAAGGGAGGGAGTTAGTTTTGAACGAGCTCGACAGAGGCGATCCGATGGTAAAGTGGTGGTAGTAGTAGTAGTCGTCTAGCAGTCGTCTAGCAGTCGTCTAGCAGTCGTCTAGTAGTCGTCTAGTAGTCGTCTAGCAGTAATCTGCAAGGAGGATGGAGTGAAGCGAAGTGAATTGGTGACGAGAGAGTTGGCAGAAGCGAGATGCAGTCGCGGTAGCCAAAGTCGCTCTCATTTCGGAGCGTGCAGACGTCGGCTGGCCGCAGGGATCCGTAAAGTCACTCACCACCAATCTTACGACTGGAGATACTTGATTGCTCCGCACGACGTTCGCGCACGGCACGCAGAGTGAATCCCCTACCACAGATGGTACTTGCACCGGCATTGCATCCTCACCGAGTTGCACAGACGCACGTGCGTTAGGAGCAGGAGAAGTGGTAGCAGTAGGCAGATGCGCATGGCGAATCGTTGCGTTACGAGTATGCTACTGTAGCTATCATGCTCGAAGTCGACTTGACCTGGCAGGCAGCTAGTCACCAGTCAGCTGCAGCCCCGAATCTACAATCAGCGTCGTTGGCGGGACAGAACTGTTGGAGCCGAGGTGGACGCTGAGGCTAATGGCAACAAGGTCAATTCTCGCAGCTCTCCCGGACCAGCCACGATAGAGTTGCGATTGAAACAAGAATACCGAGATGGCGCGAAAGCTACGAAATCTTCACTAGTCTAGCTTGCCCTGGGCAATGCAGGTCCAGTACCGTACTTCATATAAATGGCATGGCCAACTCGCATCGCTATCCCGAGTCCCCCACACCCAGATCCAAAACGCCGAGCGGTAGCGCAATCTCGATCCGGACTTCAATCCTCCGAGTCGCAGCTCAGCTCCCCCAGTCGAAACTTGTTGACCCCCTTAAATTGTCTCTCGCCTAAGAGATTGCTACAGAGTGACTTGCCGTAGCTATAAAACATCCGCGGTTAGAGAGGGTGGCGTCAGAAGGCTTGCCGATTAGATTGCTGAAACCTCCTCCGGGATTGACTAAACACATCATGGGGAAAGCATACTGAACGACTGATTTCCTGCAAGTAGCTGGTGGAGAAGCGTCATCGCGGGAGAACGAACGACGATAAAAGAGTCTTGCAGCAAAAGTGGGAAACGGCGGAGCCCAGGGGTAGGAGAAAGCCGACTCAAGAATGACGCTCTTTTCCCAAAACTATTCTGTGGCATTACTCTAGCTTAACTAACCGATACTTGTTTCTTTGTCTTTTTCATCACCGTGGTTATTATTCTTTCCTTTATTTTGCTCCTGTAATCCCGCAGTCAAGTAAACATCCCTCGTCAGCCACAGCTAAGATGGAGGACAGGAGGGAACAAAGAACGAATAGCCGCAGCTCTAGGATCTAATTGGCGACGATATGTCTCCTTGGTCCCCTAGTCTGTAGAAAGTACACGATTCCTTTTCCTTCTCTTCTTCTTCTTCTTAGCTGGGTTACCAGATGTCTAAGAACATATGTACGGGATACGCACAGGTCGAGTATGTCTGATCTGATCAGCCACTTGATTCAGGACGCTGGCCATATGCCAGGTCTTTTGGCAGAAGCACGGCCAACCATGGCAGGTACCAGTACCAGTACGTACTGTTTGATTGCAGCACGCTTGTCGGAACAGCAGGCTTGCTGCATCGTACAATCTTTATCGAGTTTTCCTCGCACGTTTCCGATAG